>CABFOW010000437.1:134077-190421 GCA_902141385.1 Timema californicum | reverse complement strand
TCATGAAACGTAGACATCCATCAACATCTCCGTTTAGATTCTTTTTACATTCTTTTTACAGTCGCAATGCTTCCTTAGTGTTAGAATATATATTCCATTCACCGTTGGAATTGACTTCTGAAAGGCCTTTTTCCCTACCATAAATCTACTATATAGTAGGATATTGGTAGGAAAAAAGACCTTTCAGAGAGTAATTCCTACCGCGAATGGAATATATATATATATATATATATATATATGCGTTTGGCTTGAAAATTATTGGTTTTACAAAAATATGCTTTGAATAAAATATTTGTATTATAATTAGACCTACATATTTTCAATGAAAAGTATTTTCATATCTCAAATAGTTTCAGAGATGTGATAAAAAAAAACGAGAATTTACTCATCAGACCGGAACTCTTAAAGTCAATATAAATTATTGAGTGCGGTCATGGAACAACTATTTTAAACGGTAGCACCAAAGTAATTTGGCACAAAATAGATATTGATTTTTATTTGATAACTTTAGGCTAATAAAATGACCAAGAATGTATCCAGAAATTGATTTGTAAAGGTGTCCTATCTGTGGTGGTTCATGATAAAGGTCCCTACACTGAATATCATATTTGAGGTAACAACATGGCCACTAATGGAAAATAGCTTTGCCATCCTCTTGTTTTCATGTGGTCAATATTCCCACAAATATACGACAAATTTTGCAACACTAGTTTGTCGATGTTGTCAGTGGCCCATTCTTATTACGGCACACACTTTCTTAAATAACTTTAAGTTAGTAGATTCGACAATATTTAATCGAGAGAGAGCGAAGATAAAGCTTCTTCTCCATAAGACTTCAAGGGTCTTAATTTATTTTAAAGCTGCGTTCAAATTAGCGGGGAGGTCATATTGCGCTGATATTTCACTTAATGTAAAGTACCAAAATTAAAACACTTAAAACAAGTTTGCTGACGTAGAAAAATTGTTTTAATTTCATAGTGTTTGAAATGAACATCTGGCTCATTGATTCGGTCAAGCTCGTCATAGTCTTCAGACTTGCTGCCACAATCACCTAAAGTCTTACCTTTATTATAATCATTTCCTTTTCAGTCGTTAGTGAAATAATAATTATTTCACTAACTACTGAAAAGGAAATGACAACAATTATTGTTGTACTACCTATCACATTGTTTTAGCTCTAAAATCAACCCATTATAGGCATTAATCATGACCTCCAATTCGGGGAGTTAAAATACCATTTAACATGGAAAGCGGAAATTTCGGCATGGGCTTGCGGACGGCTGGCGCGTGCATAATTAAGCTATTCTTAATTTGTCATTTTACACATATTACGAGCTTGACGTTACTAGGTGGTGATTTCCCAAAATAAGGGGAATAAAAATCTTAAAGTTTGTATAATTACTTACGAATACTAACAGAAGTTCACCTTGAGTGTGTAATTTTGCTTCTAAAGTTTACGTAAGGTTGATGTCTTTAACTGCATCACTGCTAATACGGATGGTTACAAAAAAAAATAGAAATATTAAAATTTACAGACATATTAAGGGAAATGTGAGTGTGCACATTTTTTTATTAACTTTTCTATATTATATTACTAGTTTGAAGACTTTCACATGAGTACAGGTCTGTAATTTAAAAAAAGTATTGTTCACCATCAGTGTTTGCTTCTTAAAATAAGCATAAGTGATTTGTTTTCTTAAGAAATTTATCAACAAGGAGAAATATCAACCTTTACTAAAAATACATTTCTCAAGACTTTTAATTCCACCCAGTCAATGCCAGGGACTTTCAGTTAGTTAAGCAATAAATTAGCACGCTCTCTCATTCCAGATTGACCTATGACCTCTACGTGGAGAGGGGGAGATGGAGGGGAGGGGGCGCGGGAGAGGGAGGATGAGAGGGAAAGGGAGGGTAAGAGGGAGAGAGAGAGAAAGTGTATGTGTTGTGATTATAACGCAATGTTGTGTCACTCTCTGATTGATTTTCCCCCCCTTCAGTAGTTTATTCTTGTCTCATTTTTTTTTCTGTCTGGTTAAAATTCGGATTGGCGTTGGAGTTTTTTTTATTGGTGTGGGGGAGTTTATTGTTGTATGATTGGGAAGGGGCGTTGGAGATTTTTTATTTAGGCCTATTTATTGGCGTGTAGTCCTAGGTGCCGGGCGCTCCTCCTTCGGCATCGCTAGGGAGTGCTGGGAGCATCTTCTATGGTAGGCCACTTAGCGAAGAGTGTGACCACCGAGCAGTTGACAGTGTATCATGGCCGTAAGACCCATTTCACTTTTCCTTCACTCCCCCAACCTCCTTAAATCGCCACAGCACAGAACGAACTAATTTACACTGACTGCTCACTCTCGCAAGACTGTTGGATTGCCTTTCCCTTCACCCCTCCCCTCCCCTTACTTCGGCATACCCCTTCTCAGTGAGGGTCGTCAGATTTCGCAACAGTGACTTGTTATAAATTTCGAAAGAGGGTGACAATGACCTTGTTGAGTCATAAACCCCGCAAGGCCACTTGGTACATCGGTAGTGGCCGTCTGAAGGTCACTGGTTCAGATGTGCTTTCCTCCCTCTAGCCCCAAGGCCACTTGGCGCATCGGTCGTGGCATTCTGAAGAACGGAGATTCAGATGTGCTTTCAAAATGCCTACTCTGGGAGCAATGATTCGATTTTCCCCCACCAAGAGCCTGACATCTAGACGGCGTGCACACTGGTATTCAAACCTCGACATCTTTAGCACAGCTAGTGTCTGTTAGAACGGTCATACTTCCTGCACCCATCATTTTGCCGGTCAACCAGGTAGAGTGTGTACACACATTTGCTTCAAACATCGATCACTCTGTCACCGGCCTATAGTGACGCCGTAGACCATGCGACCATCGAAGCAAGTATAAAATGCATTGTGACGGTAGATTGCTACCCAATTATGAAGCGAAAAAAGAAACAACCGTTTTATTCCTAAAAAAAAAATTAATGTTCGCAACTATAGTTTGTCGGAATAATAAATAATACATCTTTTATTAATTCATAGTTAATATCGAATTGAGTAACTTGAATTTAATGTTCGCAACTATATTTTGACAAAATAATATATAACTCATATAATTCATAGGTAATATTGAATTGAGTAATTTGAATTTAATGTTAGAAACTATATTTTGACGAAATAATATATACTTCTTACATTAATTCATAGGTAATATTGAATTGAGTAACTTGAATTTAATGTTCGCAATTAGATTCTGATGAAATAATGTATAACTAGATAAATTCGTAAGTAATATCAGGGCTGAGGAAGATATAAAATGTACCTGGATTTGTGTGAAGGCCGAGCGATATGTTTGAACTGGATTCAATCCCCCCTATCTCACTGCTTATCGGTATTTAGAACTGCGTCTCACTACCCGTCAGGGGCACAAGCCGTGGACGATAAGGGAGGAAACCATTCTCGGTACACACGCACGATAAGGATTCGAACTAATATCTTCAGGCAAGCATGAGATAAAGAGCTGATGTTGACCAGGTGAAATGTGAAACAGCATTTGCCAGGGATTGAAATGTGAAGTAATTAGCTTTTGTTGCCCTCTAAGGAACTTGAACCCTACCTCCTTACGTCACAGGACGCGATGTGTACCCACTTTCGCACTTTACAACTGAACACGAGGGGGGAATTGACCCCTTCAACACCATCTGGATATATTTACCCGAATGAGAGACAGAAATAATAATAAAATGAGTGATGTACCGTCATTTGTGCAGGGCTGAAATGTGAAAATAGCTAAGGCTATTATCTATGCTTTTTGTTAGGATCAGCGTTTGTTGACCTTGCCGGGACTCGAACCCCTACCTCCTCCCGTAACAGGGCGAAATGTGTAGCCGCATTTGCGCTGTTGGAAAAATAAACACGACTGACGGTCCTTCAAGGATCCCTTTAGACAGTACCGTAGAAAGACGTCCATCCTCGGCGGGAGAGCTAGCTCGAATGAAAGATAACTGTAAATTGATGCCTATTTACGCGGATCGGGCAAGCACCGATGTGAAACCATATTATCGACCAATAGCCGCCACCTTTACATGTGGCACACCCCCATTGAAGCGACTATAAATAGACCTTGAAATCATTACATTCGGTGATTGTAATTAATAATTGCGAGTGATAAACATCAGAATGAGTTTCGACGCACCGGAAAATTGGATAAATTCAGGTATGTTTTAAAAGCGTTTTGTATATTTTTATGATTACTATTTTGCTTATTACGTCTTTAGTATACAGCGGTATTTGTTCCTTTGACAGACTTTCAAGAAAATCCACCCCCTATACCTGCAGCGTCGGTAGCGCCGGGTAGCCCTTAAGCTCTTTTTAGCGAGGATGGAATTTGCCTGGCAGATGGCGACTGGTCCATGGGTAATTAGAGTCCTGCTATAGAGTTGAGCGTGAATGGTGAGGTTTTTTTCCTCGCGATAGTAATTAATATGTATTTATTTAATGTCAGAATACTGGGATCCATATGGGTTGGATGCTGGCCTGCGGGACCACGTCGCGCCTGCAGAGGGCTTAGTGACGTGTATGCGAGAGCCGTCTCTTGAAACCGGCGAAGCGATGGGCCTTGTACCGACGCACCTCCTAAAAGAAATCGGTGCTCTGCACGGCGCCGTTCTCTTCCTCATGCAGCCATCTGACTTAAGCCCCCCAGACCTTACCGACGCTCGCGGAGATTCGATCCCTGATGTTTGGGGTGAATTGGAGGCGATAGACCGGCTGATATGTAAGTTTGTCATTATATATTATAGCTCCATCTACGAGTAACTATACTATAGCCACCAGGTTGGAAATAGACAGATTATTACTCAAGAGTTATCCACGTCCTCTCTTCTCTCCAAACCACCGTTGTTTCGCTGGCATACAAAAACCTTATGTCAGTTGCCCGTTTTGAGAACATTTGCTCTTATATTCATGGTATAGAAGGTATACAAACAAGAAAAAGAGAGAAAATTATAATTATTGATTTAGCCGTGTTTGCAATGTGTTGGATCAAATTCAACCACCACTTTAGCGCATTCGATAAAATGTCTGTATACTAAATTATCTGTCCCGGGATCGATTCCTAACACGAGTAAAACATTTCTGTCTAATAAATTAAGAGACACTGGGCCGGATTTGTGGATATCCTAGTCTAAGTTAGTAGCATATTATGAATAAAAAGTGACCCGAGCTTTAGGCTGGAAAAGAGTTACGGATTTAAATTGAATTATAATATTGAATGAAAAAAAATGCTTTGTTTATTCTAAACTAAATTATTTCTAGCAAAATAACCTTAATTCTGACCATCAAAAATTACCACTCTAACATCAATATCTATTTTTACCAATTAGTGTTAAGACATGTTTCCCCCCATACCTTATTTAAAACTATATTTCTTCAATCGTTAGTGCGGTGTCGTAAACTTGGCTTACTTATCGAAATAACGGATGGCATTGCAAATCACTTTAGTGTCGAAAACATTTTGTGGGTAAACTTGGTTATTTAACGAAATAACAGATGGCATTGAAATTCAATTTAGAAGCGAAAAAAAAGGTTGCTCTTTGCTGCTCAAATATATCATTTTATAACGGTTGGGGGGGGGGAGGTTAGTTTAGATCTAGTGTTACAATCTGTTTTAAGTATATACAGGGATAATGATTCCAGGGAAATTATATTGTTGCTTTAACCGATTATTAAAAAGAGAGAGAAACCCTATATATTGGTTTGTTGAGCCAAGGGTCCCGGGTTCGATTCCCTGGCAGGGGTGAAAATGTAGGTTTAAACTTTCATGGTGATAAATTAATTGCCCTGGACTGTATTTTGTACATGTTCTAGGGTTCAAAATTATTTATTATACACACATTGCGAATGTTGGTATCAGTTAAAGCAATTATGTTTAGGAAAATTGGATCATATTATATTAATATAGAAATTAGATTGAAATTAAAATGTATTATATATATTTTGTGGTATCGTTTTAAAGACAACAAAACACGCGGTAGTTTGCAGAAAATGTGTTTGGAACAATTATATTTAAAGTGTTTACTTTGACACGTGCTTTTGTGTTATAGTTCAAGTGTAGGGTGGGAATAATGGTTCCATCCTCCCACTGCCGCCGGCTGTGAGACCCCTTCAACTCACTGCAGGAGCACCGCCACTAAGACAGGGAGACTGTTCGAGCCCAGGCTGTGGCGAGGAAGACGGGGTCCACGGTCCTCCTGCAGCCCGTGGCCGTAGCGATAGCGGGACCATCGTCGGCACCAAAATCGGGAATTAGTGGCCCGGTAAATTAGGTTGGTGGAGCTTTGTCCAAAGGCCTCTCTATTAGAATCGTCAAGGAGAGAATTAAGCAATTAAAGCGTATTTTTTTATGTCAGGCGTGAATTGATCATACAATTAGGGACTCGAGGGAGCGATCGTGACGCTCAAACCTGGCTCTAGGAACAAATCAATGCTTTGCTAGGACGTCTCCAAGATCATGGAGTTAACGCCAAGGATCACGTAGGTCTACTAATAGTCAACAGAGACTCCACGTCAAGACCTGTATGTGCCTTATTTAGGCGGGTATATCAGATTGACGCACAGGCTGTGATCTTTAATGTATAACGAGTGTTACAAAGCAATGATTCGTTCCCCACGTCGTCCCCCTTGTATAACAAGTTACACCACTTTAAAGCCTGTGCAGGAGGGGTAATCATAAATGTGATAAACTCACAACCCGCTACCACATAGAGTAGAAGAAATAATGGAATCATTACGATTCAAAATGGCGATGATACACTTTGTCTTGCCCAAGCATTGGCTGTCGCCAAGGCTGCGTGTGACATTAAAAGAGATCCAGGATGCATGAACGGGAACACCTTTAAACAAATCAAAAAGTGTCATCCTATTCAAAAATATAAAGCAGAAGATTTATGCCGTTATGCCCGTGTGAATCTTGTGAAAGGTGGTGGGCTCACCAATATGAAAAAATTTCAAATATACCTCTCCAAATACAAAATCAAAGTGTTCAGGGAGCTTCGGAGGAGGCAGGTATTATATGAGGGGCCTACTCCCTCCAAACATTCCTATAGGGGCTGCCTTGATTTGTATTTTCACGGCGATAAGCAAAACCATTTTGAGGTTATAACATCCTTGACAGTCGCATTTAAGTGTTCGTACTTTTGCCACGAATATCGTGTGCCATTTGATCATAAGAACGAGCACAAATGTGAACCCACGTGCAATAAAGTGCTACGCTAAAGACGTCTTCAGTGGAGGTCAAACTGTGACCTGTAAAGACTGTGGGTGTTGGTTTACAAACCAGTAATATTTTGGTTACCATAAACGTCCAGTTTTTTGCAGAAGTCGCATGTCGGTCTGTGATGTCAAAATATTTGTGAGGTGTGCGGGCAATTTTTCAGTTTGGAAAGATCAAATTATTCACATAGGTGTTATGAGACTTTTGGTAGAGTATGCGATATATATCGTCCTTTTGGTCATTTCTGCTATTTGAAGCAAGCCCCATCCAAACCGTCACTGGAAAAGAGAAATTTCATGTTTGTGTACTATGATTTTGAATGCAGACAAGAAACGCTTCTTCAAGGTGCGGTAAACACGTACTTGCACGAGCCTAACCTCTGTGTCGTACAAGCGTGTTGCAAGGCCTGCATTCATATAAATGTAAATGACCATCATTGCACCGAATGTGGGGGCGATAGGACTCACATATTCAAGGGTGATACCACAATGGCCCAATTTTTCAGATTTATAGAGCAAATTAAAGCAACAATATTTAAGGATATCACTCTCCTAGGCCATAATGCGAAAGGCTATAAGGGGAATTTTATTTTATAATATATGCTGGAGGTTAAAAAACGGACTCCAGAGCTCATAATGAACGGTGGGAAAATCATGTTCGTGCGTTATGGCCCGTTCCACTTTATTGACTCGATGAACTTTCTCCCTATGTCGTTGTCCAAGATGCCCAAGACATTCAGCTTGGACGAGTCTTTGGCCAAAGGACATTTCCCCCATTTTCTCACTAAAAAACAAAAAGGGGGGTATAGGGGCTCCTCCCTTGCTGCCAAAGAAGGAATACGGTATCGGGGAGGTGCCGGTTGTGGTTGTGGGAAAGGAGAACTTTGAGAAGTGGTATGATGCACTGGTCAAAGAAAATTATGTCTTTGATTTTAAATGCGAGTTGGAACTGTATTGCGTGAAAGATGTAGAGATCCTCCCGAAGACCTGCCTAGAGTTTAGATACATGCTTATGGAAAAAGCAAATGTGGATACTTCCAGATAGGAGTATACGATCGCAGAAGAGGCCATGTTGGTTTACCACCGAATTTATCTTGAGGAGATTACAGTAGGTATCATCCCTAACGGTGGCTACCACTGTGCAGACCAACAGTCACACGTTGCCGTACAATGGCTCTGCTGGGAGGCCCACAGACGCGGTGTCTCTATCCTTTGTGCGGGTAACGACCGTGAGAAATATGTGTTAGGGCGACGTGTTGACGGCGTTGTTAACGCTGGAGATACCACCACCGCCTTCCAGTTCTGGGGCTGTTATTGGCATGTGTGCCCTCTCTGTTATGCTGACAGGAACACCCATATTAAAAACAGCCGCCAAGAGACCATGGAGACGCGCTATGAAGTGACCATGGTTTGCATGGAAAAGTTTAAGAATGATGGCTCATGGTCGTAGAGATGTGGGAGTGTACGTTTAATGCGATGAAATGTACAGACAAGGACTTGCAACAATTTGTACTCCAACACGAGGTTTACAGCCAGGATCCCCTCAGTCCCGGGGACGCATTCTTTGGCGTGTGTAGAAATTGTATCATGCTCTTCCACGAAGCAGACCTTTCATGTGGAGAAACTATAAAGTACTTGTGTGTTCATTGTATCCTTACGTTTGCAATTTAAAAAATATCCCATCGGCCACCACAAAATTCACTTGGAACCAAATTTTCCGTCTATAGATCCAGTAAAAGGCATAGCCAAAGTTACCGTGATGCCTCCGTGGGATTTATTCATGCCCGTATTGCCTACACGGATGCACGGCAAGTTAATGTTCATCTTGTGCAGGGAATGCGAGGAGGAGAAAAACCAAAGCGTGTGTCAGCACAACAACAAAAAAGATCGCTGGTCAACAGGCGTCTGGGTGATTGACGATATCCGGAAAGCCGTTGAGAAAGGCTACACCGTTGAAGCAGTACACAAAGTTTGGGAGTACAATGTATCTGTTTACGATCGTTAGATACGTTCAGGTGGTTTGTTTCACGGGTACATTGATACATTTTTGAAAATTAAACAAGAAGCCAATGGATGGCCAGAGTGGTGTACCTCACGAGATGAGAAGTTAGTTACATTTAAAATTATGAGGAAAGGGAAGGGGTAAAACTTTATTTCGGCTACGTTTGTAAAAACCCTGCTCTCCGCTCTGGATAAACTCTTTTAAAATTCACTATGGAGAAAGTTTGTTCAAAGACCCGATTTGCCACACGTAGCCGTTGTTAACGACTATCAGGGCATCCACAAGTACCTGACAGATCCGTACATCATCGTGGACAGCGTCATTGATGTATATAATGCTCCTAAATTACAAGGATACACGTGACGCGTTGCAACCTAACCCTAACACGAGTGTGGCGGTGGCATTCTACACGATTGCTTTGGCTAGGTTGCACATATAAAGCATCCTTGAAAAATTGGGGGACCGTGTTTTGTATCACGATACAGAGAGCGTTCTATTCACGGAACGCCCCGGTGATTGGAATCCACCGACCGGACTTTTTGGGGGACCTCACTGACGATCTTCAAAATTATGGTCCGGAAAGCTATATTAGCGCCTTTATATCTGGCGGTCCCAAGAATTACGCGTACCGAGTTCGTGTTGGTGGCTATCCTGCCTAAACAAAAGCGGCTTACAGGGTTCGTGGGATCACTATGGATTACGGCAAATGGAACGACGTTAATTTTGACGTTTTGAAAGCGATGGTCACCGAACATTCCGCGGATAGATACATACAGATACTGCACAAAATTGTAATAAAAGGTCTTTCGACTGTATATACCCTTTCGCAGACTTAAGTTTAACGGCCCGTTTGGTGTACAACTGATGATTATAATACGTTGCCGTTTGGGTATCAGAGTCCATGTAAACGCGCTCGCCACAATTAAAAGGTGATCATTTATATAGGCTGAATAATCACCTTTTTTCTTTCACTCTTGACAGTTCCACTGACATGTCATTTTTCAAAGATTTGAGATTGTTTTTCATATTTTTTTCTGTAGGAAACACGCCCTTTATTTTATGCACCCGGGATACTTTTTTATATATTTTTTACCGCCTGTGCAATCCTTCACCTACCTGATTATATCTAGTCAAATAGAATTAGTTGTTTGTATATGTTTTAATTCTAGTCAATTTTATTTTTTTCCCTTATACATATTTTTAATTGAAACTATCTGGTTGTTTACATATATCCTAATACTCTTTTCACTGGACTTTGTTAATTAACACCGAGGCCACTATTCGTGCTACGAACTCAAGAAATTTATTATTGTCCATAATATACTTCAAATTGTAAGATATTTTCTATAAGCATTAATTTTTTTGTAAATAAATATTCCAAGTATGCTTTTAATGACGTTAGATATATTCTAAAACTTTCATTTGTGTAAATATTTCAAGTATATTTTTCGTGATATGAGATATATATCTGTAAAAACTTTTATTTGTGTAAATAAATATTCCAAGTATACATTTAATGGTGTGATATATATTTTTAAAACTTTTATTTGTATAAATAAACATTCCAAGTATACTTTTCATAGCATGAGCCATATTTTAAAAAATTTGATTTAAGTAAATAAAAATTCAACGTATACTTTTCATAGCATGAGCCATATTTTTAAAAATTAGATTTAAGTAAATAAAAATTCAACGTATACATTTCACAGTGTGAGATATATTTGTAAATAAATATTAAATGTATACTTTTCACGGTGTGATCTATATTTGTAAATAAATATTACTGTTATGTATGCGTTTTAAAGTCTACACCCCCTCTATCCTATTCTATAAATATGAATTCATTTATCTTATAAGCTCAATATCAAACATTATGGACAAGTTGCAACATCTATTTTCGGCTATCATCAGCGGCCCTTCCGGCTGTGAAAAGTCACATTTTGTAGCTGAATTTATCGGGCAATTTGACACAATGTGTGAAGTTAAATATGATAAAATCACCTGGTGATATGCTTTATGGCAACCAGGATTCGAACAAAACGGGTCAAGTCCCCGCGTCATATTCTGTAAGGATTTACCGGAAATTGATAACACCTGTAATGACGCTCCACAGCTGATTATCCTGGATGACCTGATGCGTGAAGCCAGCGAAGTGGTCGTCAATATTTTCACCAAAGGATTCCACCATCAAAATATTAGCGTCATGTACCTCACACAAAATATATTCCACCAGGGTATGGGTCAAAGATATATTTCCTTAAACGCTCAGTATATCGTGCTTTTTAAAAATCCTAGGGATAAAGCTCAGACTCAACACTTTGCACGTCAAGTCTGTCCTGTAAACCACCGTGTTTTACAAGAGACTTACGCTGATGCTACAAGTACTCCCCACAGGTATATATTGTTAGATTTCAAACAAGGTACACCCAAATGGGTCAGATATTGAACCCGCACAAATGTCGGATGCTGCCTACCACGCAACAGCTATAAAAAACATCGACTTTTCCCGATTACAGATCATGTCATAACCATGAGTCCTAAAGTGCTGAAGCAAGCCCCTTTGCTACATGCGATGCATCGCATGAACCTGCAGCAACGTGTCGCCTTGCTTAAAACGGCCGAAAAGAAAATGATATACTTTTAGCAAGTGTGACTAAAACACTTTAAAAGGGCGGGTGTCGTTGAAAATTGCGCAGAAGACAAAATTACGTGCTCACAAGCAGGTGTTGCACAAGCTGGTCAAACGAGGAGAGTGCTAAAAGAAGAAGAGATGACTGACTACTCGTTTAGAAAGGAGAAGCGTTCCTGCCCTTAATTTTAGCCCCTTTAATCAGCAGTGTCCTCAGTTCCTTATTCAACAAGTAGATAATAGAACACACAAAAAAAGTTGGTATTGGTGTCCCCAGGAAACATTACTCCATTAAAATCAACACCACCAACAAGTGGCATCGGCCCCAAATCTAGTTGTCTCGCAGCTGGCCAAGGAAATAGAAAAAATCCTCGATTCAAAACTTGAAGACAAGTCTAAATTGACTTTATACCAACAAGTACTACAGCGCTATCTGCACTTTAGTCAACACCCTCCACCACCTGAAAATACCACCACCCCCACCACCAACACGACAACCCCTGAATTGTCTATACTTCCCATCTCTGCTGTACTCAATACTGCACCAGTACAGGCACGTAAAAAATTTTAACTTTTACTAGAACATGTTATTTCCTGAAGTTGTATCTCTCGGGACGAAAACGGGGAAGTGAGTATTCACGATACGCATCTCCATAGATACAATATTGTGGATTTAGTCAACGATCTGGTCAGAGCAAAAAAGACACAGTGAGCCGTCTGGGTGGCGAGAGTTTCTAGCGGTGCTTCGAAAAATAAACGTTCCGAAAGAATTTATTGTAAATCCGAAAGGTTTGGCGCCCATTAGAGATCCGACGCCCGTACCCAAACCACTTACACCGTCTTAGAGCCCTAAGAAGAATAAAATGAAAAGAGTAGACGAAAACAAGTGGATGCCGTTCCGAGCTTAATGTCCAGTTTAGCCGACATCTACTAAGACCCTTCTAATATTGCAGGGTTTGCGGGGGCAGCGTCGCTCATAAAGGCGTCCAAGAAATTTCCCGACAAAGTATGATAATGGCTTCGTGAGTAGAACGATTATACCCTACACAAATCGGCGATAAAAAAAAGTTTTCATGCAACTAGTACGTGGTGTCGAACATTTAGGATCTCTGGAAAGCCTATCTCAACGATATACAAAGACTCGGAGAATACAACGATTGTTCAGTGTATTTGCTCACCATCGTCAACGTGTTTATCAAGATGGTCTGGAAGAGGACGCTTCCATCCAAGACGGGGAGCGTCGTGTGAGAGGCCTTTTGGGACATTTTAAACAAAGCGGCCGTAAACCTCTAAGTTTACAGACGGACAACGGGACAGAGTTCCAGCACGTCTATTCCGGAAATCTCTTAAGCAAGAAGGCGTGCATTACTACACCACTCATAATATGGACGTGAAGGCAAGCATCGTGGAACGATTCAATAAAACTCTGAAATGGCGCATGTGGCGCTACTTTACTTAAAATAACACGTATCGGTATGTGGACGTCCTCCAATATCTCATCGACGGTCACAATGGCATAAAACATTCCATTATCAAGATGGCGCCTGCCAACGTTCCAGAAACCTATGTGCTTCAAGTCAGAGATAATCTGTATGGAAAACGGCGTCCAAACTCGAATATTAATCCAAAAATGAAAGTCAGTGACACGTTTCGTAATAGCAAATCAAAAATGCCGTTTGAAAAGGGCTACTAAATCAATTGGAGCGAAGAAATTTTCAAAGTTAGAAGTGTCATGTTAGGACAACCAGTCGTCTACAGGCTGACTAATCTTGACGGCGAGTAGGGGAAGGGAACGTTTTACGAACCCGAATTGCAACGCGTATGTCTTTCCGAAACTTTTAAAGTTGATAAAATACTAAGTGTCAAAGGTAAAGGCGCCAGAAAGAAAGTGTACGTGCAGTGGAAAGGTTACCCCGCCAAGTTTAATTCTTGGATTACTGGCAGTTACGTCAGCGCCTTACTATGGAGGACCAGTTTTACATCACTTTGCCGAGCGACAGCTCTATGGGATATTTCCGGAAAAATATTCTCGCGAATTCCACCACGCAACTACCCTACCGACTTACACTCTAAGGCCAGTGGGAAATCGCTCGCGCCGAATTACAATATCCGTGTTCTTTCAGCACCGTACCCGAGGACCAAAGTATTGCAAAACTGTAACTGGCAAAACTGGGTGTACGCTAACTGCGTGGAACAAATATTCAATTACCACATCCCTCCTGAGAACTACAGCACTATCCATGATTAGGTCAAAGGCCTAATTAAAGAAGAGGCGTTTAAAGGGAATTCCGGAGTCGTATTCAAGTACACAAACACTGACAAAAAAGTGGACGTTGTTGCTTCTTCACCAAATATACAGCTGCTGACTCTATCAAGTCAACTAAGTCTACAGCTCGGTTTCGATCCTAAGACTAATCTCATCAAAGTCCCAAAGTAACAGTACGCCGCAAAAATTTTACCAGACTCTCCCTCGCAAATGTACATATACATAGATATCGTCGATCCTCCTCTTGTGGGTGACATTGTGGAACAGCTTTTACGTAAAGTTGGTATCAACAACATAAACTAAATCTACGGCATACAAAAGACAGTTAGCTATGATCGATTGCACTACGTGCCCGTACTTAGAAGGAAAATTGAAAGCCTGGAACTCAATATAAGAACAGACACTGGTGAACCTGTACCATCTGAGTTATGAAAATTATGCGTGAAACTTTATATTCGACGCTGCTCAACATTAACTGTCCCTACCAAAGATACTACGTCAACCAGACTGGAACAAGAATATCTTCGATCTACCACGTTGTTCCCTATCAATGCGGGAATGGGATAGGTAGTTTTTTCAACGGTCTTTTCAAGAGCATCGCACCGTTGCTGAGAAGTGGAGCTAAGGCAATTGGAAAATAGGCGCGTCATTCGGGTATCGACGTGATCTCTGACGTCACTAATCAGCGTCGTTCTTTTAAAGAGGCGTGCCGCCATAACCACGACAGTCGTCGAAAGGATTAAACATCATGGTAGGTCAAGACGTTTGCGCCCTTGAAGCAAAACCAGCGAAGACGCTCACCATCACCAGTATTTTCAACACTTTGCTTCCACTGGACGAAGTCGACGCTAAGCAAGTCATCGTCGGCATGAGTGTCAAGAACAACTTTACGCCCTGTGTTCAGCTAGAAAAATGCGGAGGGAACTGTGCGGTGTTCAATCGTACATTGTGGCAAGAACTGGGCAAATACAAGTCGGTCATATCAAAGTTTTTCAGCAACACGCAACCTCCTTAGAAGAGTAGTCTGACTAATCATGAAATATCTCTTAGATGCATGTGTGGTGACCATATGGGCGTCATCAGCGAGAAACAAGATACCGGACTCAAACGGGTCACCTATCTAGCACCTAGTAGGGCGCATCTTTGTGTTGTGTGGGACCTCATCGACGTTGCCTTCGACCACTGGGATATGAGGTTGATATCCATTGCATGCCATTGCAACGATTTTATCGACACACTCTTCGTGGATGTATGCGACACGCTAACAGAATCAGCGGATATCATCGATCTTGAACAGCCTATGGTGGAAACGCACTTCAGAAACATGGATCATATCAGTGCTACCCACTATACACGTCAAGTCGTCTGTTTGGACTACAACATGCTGGATTGTGAACTAAAAACAATTTTACTAACACATCTAAGAGACACTGTAGAAAAACGTATAAACGAATATATGCGTTATTCCTGTAAATGTGTATAATATATATTATGTATGATGTCTGTGAAACTTTTATTATATATTTGTAAAAACTTTAATGTATAATAAATACATGTTTTGTAATATCGTGTTTTATTCACACAAATCCTTTCTGTCCCCTAACACGTAGATACGAGTATCGACTTGTCGAGCCGTCAAACTGTCACAAATATGAACAGGGTCAATGACCTCTTGTACTAGCTCACGGTTTTAATGTCACGATCTATTCTGTCTTGGCGAGCCGCAAAACTGGTGCCAGTCATCAGGTAAAACCCATTGTGACATCATTCAAGGTCACAATCTATTCTTGTCCCGACTTGTCTTGTCGACCAGCCAAATTGTCACCAGATATGAGTCATCGGGAAAAATCCCATTATTAAATAAGGGATTGCGACACCGGGAAAACCCATTACCACATGGGGTTTGGGGGAGTGGGAGCGTGTTGCGACACATACCTCTAAGGAGGGGGTAGTGAGGGGAAGTGACAGGGGTCTCATGACAGGGGAACCATCTCTCACACTCTTCGCTACGCTGCCGTCAGGAGAGCTTCGTGCTCCGTGCCGGTGCCGTGCCTGACGCTGTGGACTGATCGCCAAAAAATAAATAATAAACTCCAACGCCCTATCCCGATTCTACGACAATAAACTCCCCCACACCAATAAAAAAACTCCAACGCTCATCCGAATCCTAACAAGACATAAAAAAAATAACAAATGAGATAAGAATAAGCCACTGAAAGGGGGTCAGGGAGAGGGGAAAAACCAATCAGAGAGAGAAAACAACATTGCGTAGCAACCAATCAGAGAGCTACAATAACATTACGTAATCATCACAATACTCTCTTTTTCCACGTCGGGGTCAAAGGTAAACTGAAATTAGAGGGCATGCTAGGTAGTTACCTATCCCCAAAGACATATTCTCGAAATATTGCATTGTGCAACCACGTGAAGTGCAGCTCCCTGACCCTTACCCGTAGCCATGTGTTAATGACACGTGTTTTTTTTAATGTCAAGGGAAGGTTGAAGGGCTTCCATCCTTCGTCACTCTAAAATTTGTATATGTGATATTTTAAGAAATTAAAAATGCGTAGCCCTTACAAAGAATCACGTCTCAAACTTGAAAAAAATCATGGTTGAACTACATATACCGTAGGGCTCATGTGGAGACCCAATGGGCCATTCTGGTCGGTGAACGAAGACGAGTCCAATACTGAGTGTAATAGAAGATTTGCATTAATAAGAAAAATAAATACCTAGCAATGAGTAATTATTGTGTTTTTTGGCAGATTATTTAATTTTCATTTATAAACTTTAAAAAATATATGTATTATTGGTATTTCCTATAATTTTAAGTAGCTTTTAAATTAAAGTTATATAAACTTTTGAAGTAAATAGTTTAAATGTTTTTGTCTAAAAAAGGTCAAATAATGATTTTGTGATGTCATCGATGCCACCAATTCATCCTTGTTAAGGGAATACAGAAACCGAGAAAAAAAGAGGGTAGACTTTGGGGATAATTTTAGACGTAGGCTTGTGCTATGTTTATACTTGTGCAGAGGGCATATTTGCACCCTTTAGGGACTATGGGCTCACAATGGTTAGTCCATAATGCAAACAATGTCAATATCTATGAATCAAATAGCCAAAGGTATTATTTATGCTTTTGATTCGCATGTCCAGGTGTCATTTTTAAATTTTCAGAAAATATCAATATCATTATATATGCCAATTTGCATGCAAATTATATCATATGATGTAGATTTTTAAGGTTATTTGCAAAATATGTGTTTTCCCACCCTTTAAAAATTGTTCTAAGGGAAAATTTCGTGCTATTTCAGTAAGGGTAACAGATTTAATCAAAACCCACTCCGAGTGTGTATTGGCCTTTTCCTTGTGTTTTACCAACTCATGTGACAATATTGTCGTGTATGTCAACTATCTGTGATGGAAAAAATTAGAATCTACCCGAAGAGAAAAATTTTAACTGCAGTAAACTAGTAAGTCGAGTTTAAATGTAATAATTTATTGATGTTATGTAAAATAAATAGTATGACAGACTATGCTGAGAGAACCTACAAAACTAAACTAATTTAGAAAAATTACATTGGCGATGAGGATGGGATTCAAGTAACTTAGTTCGTTAAAATCAATGTCGGCCATGGCTGGTTGTATTGGGCATCTTAAGGAATTTAATCCCGCTGAGGACGACTGGGATATTTTCAAGAGGAAGTTGGCTAATTTCACTAAGCTTAATGGATTGGAAGATAAAGAGTGTGAAACGCTACTGATTCATCTAAATCAGGTTGCTTTTAAGTTTTCAATAGATTTGTGTGTGAGTGCCCGATACTCCTGAAACTAAAAGGTATGAGGATTTGATAGATTTGTTAAATGCACATTATTCACCTGTGGTTTCGGTTTTTAGAGAAAGATCTGAATTTTATAATGCATGCTGTGAGCTTAATGAATCAGTAGCAGACTTGGCCGCTCGAGTTCAGCATCTGGCTTCAAGTTGCACGTTTGGAACACACCTAGATTTTGCTCTTCTTGACAAATTTAAGATTGGTGTACAAGACAAGAAAGTTAAAGAACGCTTGTTTGACGAGGACCCCACCAAGTTAACTATTAGCAAAACTAGGGAGATCACTCAGCAGGTGATTGCTGCAAACACATTTTTCGAAGATATAGATGTTAAATGGGAACCTGAAATTTTCAAAATGGCCGCTGGTCAACAGGGCAGAAATAATCATCCTACCAAACAGAATTTTTATCCCTGTTCTCCTTGTGCTGTTTGTGGTTATACAAATTACTCAACAGCACAGTGTAGGTTTGGCAATTATATTTGTGCAATTTGTAAATGTAGGGGGCACTTAAAAAGAATGTGTCTTTCAAAGGTCAAGCGGGTCATCTATAACCTTATGGAAACAGCGGAAGGGGAAGGATGACAGGGAATATTTAGTTTTTTTTAACCTCATTCACTCTGATGCCGAGAGGTTACCATTCAGTATTTAGGTTACACTAAATGTTGTTAAAATGACTGGACAGCTAGAAACTAGGGCTACCTGCAGTGCTATGTCAGAAAGGTTATAAAAGAAACATTTTCAGGATGTACAAATTAAAAAGAAAAATGAGATAGTTAAATTCTACACTGAAGATCTGCAAATAATTACGCTAGGCAGATGTTCACTTCCAGTTGCTTTTAAAGGGCAGGTAAAACGGTTAGATTTACATGTAATACTTAATGGGGGCCCTCTTATCATAGAGAGAGACTTCATACATGTCTTTGGTTTCAAGTTCAGTCAAGTGAACCAAGTAATGATGCCAAGTGTTGACCTCAAAAATAAAATGATTTAGATGTACCTAGAGGTTTTTACTGACAAATTGGGCACCTTTAATAAGGCAAAGATGTCCCTCAATTTGAAGCCAAGGGCAGAACCAAAGTTTTTCAAACTAATAAATATCAATTTGCTTTAAAACCTAAAGTAGAGCTAGAACTTAAGAGTCTTCAAGATGCAGATTTTGTATCTACAATTAAATATAATAAATTGGGAACACCAATAGTGCCTCTAGTGAAGCCTGATGGCTCTGTTAGATTAAGTGGTTACTATAAAGTAACACTTAATCCATATTTAGAAGTAGACAGGCATCCCCTACCTCATGTAAATGATATATATCATACTAGATGTAAGGATCTACCATTTATTTTACCAAAATTGACCTCAAAAATACCTTTCAACAGATGGAATTAACTGAAGACCCCCAAAGAACTAGTTAATATTAGTACCCATACAGGTCTATTTTGTTATAACAGATGTCTTTTTGGTATTTCAACAGCCCCTCAGGAGTTTTTGCATAGCATGGAAACTGCTGTAGCAGGAATTTAAGGAGTAGTGGTTTGGCAATATGACATTGTGGTAGTGGGCCATACAATAGAGGAATATAATGAAAGGTTGAATATGGTACTGTCCAGGCTCAGGGAATGTGGATTGACTGCTAATATAACCAAGTGTGTGTTTCAACAATAAGAAATAAACATTTTAGGCTACATAGTTGGGAAAGATGGATTGAAATTAGACCAAAATCTGGTCAAACCAGTACTGGAGGCTGAAACACCAAAATCAGTCAGTGAATTTAAGTCATATCTAGGTATGGTAGAATATTACAGGAGATTCTTGAAAGGGATTTCTGTCATATTAAATTCTTTGTATGAACTGCTTAAAAAGGGGGTTCCATGGAAGTGGACCTGGGAATGTAATCATGTGTTTAATCAAATTAAAAGTGCACTCACCTCAGCCCCTGTTTTGGATCACTATAATCCGGATCTAGAGCTGATACTGTCTACTGATGCAAGTCCTAGGGGCATCTCAGCAGTACTTAGTAAAAATACCAAGGAAGGGGCTAAACACCCTGTCACATTTGCATGTAGAGTCTTGACACAAACAGTGAAGAACTAATCCCAGATCCACAAGGAGGCCTTGGTCCTAGTTTGTGGAGTACTTAAGTTTTCACAGTATCTTTATATGAGAAAGTTTTTTTTGAGACAGACTATAAGCCACTCACTACAATCTTTGGCCCCAAGCGTGGAATTTCAGTCTTATCAGCAAATCGATTGCAAAATTTGCAGCAATTTTGTCAAGTTTCAAATATGAGATCAGATATATTCCCTCAAAGAAAAATTGTGCTGATTATTTGTCTCGAAGCATCAGCAAGGATGATCCACCACAAGATCTTATAGTGAACTTCGTTAACTATGCAGAAGACAGCAAATGTTTGAATAAAAACCGGGTTGCTTCAGAGAGTGTAAAAGATAAAATCTTCAGTAAAGTGATAAAGTTTATTCAAATAGGGTGACCTAAATTGGTGGATAGGGAACTTAAGTCATTTCAGTCAGTATATAGTGAATTATATATAAATCAATAATGCCTTTTCCGAGGATACAGAATGGTAATTCCTGTAGCTTTACGAAATAAAGTCTTGGAATAAATGCATAAGTCACATTTTGGAATAGTTAAAACCAAACTTATGGCCAAAAATTACTTTTGTTGGCCAGGACTTGGCAAAGAAATTGATAATTTGGTTTTAGGCTGTGGTCCATTCCAGAAAGTATAAGGTTCCCCTAACAGGCGAGAGCTTATTCCATGGCCATGGCCATGGCCATAAAAACCTTGGAGCCGTATACACTTGGATTCTTTGGGGCCCATAAATGGGAAAACCTATTTGATGATAATCGACGCTCATTCCAAGTGGCTAGAAATTTTCCAAATGCTGTTGGTAACTACAAAAGCCACAATTCGAACACTTGATGGTTTTATTTGCTTGATTTGGACTACCAGAATTTATATTATCAGATAATGGCAGTCAACTTTTTCGTTCAAAAGAATATACTGATTTTGTGACTTACATGGCATAAAATATCGCGCAGGTGCACCACATTTCCCACAAAGTAATGGCCAAGCAGAAAATGGTGTTGGCTAGCTTAAACGAGCCATCAAAAGGGCCAGTCTTGCGGGAAAAGATGTTGATATGGCCTTGACAGTTTCTATTGTATTATAGGAACACCCCTCAGCTAACCACTGGGGTTTCCCCAGCGATGTTGATGATGGGTAGATCTTTGCGAACACCATTGGATGTCAAAAACAATAGAACGGATAGTCAAAACAATCAAAGCATGGAGGGAATAAGGGCCCATGTATCCTATAACTCCTATAAGTAAGGAATACAGCGAGGATATTCTGGAAGAAGGAAAATCATTTTTAATGTAAATGAAAGTGTTTTGGTCAAAGTTTTTAAACAAAACAAAGTTGTTTGAGGAAATGCTATAATTCACAAGAGGTTGGGTGAAAGACTATACTTAGTTAAGTTAGGCTCAGGAGCTGTAGTTAAAGTCATTTGAGCCAAATGACTGCGGCATTACCTTGTAGCGGTCAGAATATATCATCTCCCAAGGAGTCCCGTTGGGCCATGCCATACCGACCTTATTCTCCTATTCATAGGGGGGAACAGGACATCGGTACAGAGGATCACTCGGTATTGCCCACACCCAGCCCTGTCATTGGTGATGGGTCAAGTCAAGACATGCAGGGGGAATCCTCAGGGACATTAGGAGGTGCACAGCAGTCAAATCCAGAAGAGAGGGATGATACAGGAGCAATACAACAGGAGGCTGCGGAAGAAAAACCACGACGGACCATTCGACCACCCAGAAGGCTCACATACTCACCATTCTAAGGGAAGACAGGAAGGGAGAGATATTGGAATGTTCAGTGATTTGACCTTAACTTTAATACCTTGAACAGTGCTGTGGTATCTGTAATCCATGACATGGTAAAACATATGTTGATGATCATTGTGTTTGGGAGCAGTAAACTAGGAAGTTGTGTTTAAATGTAATAATTTATTGATGTCATGTAAAATAAATAGTATAACAGACTATGCTGAGAGAACCTACATAACTAAACTAATTTATAAACATTACAATTAGAGAATAAGAGAAAAGGGTGAAATATTTGTTAGTATTAATTTACTGATTAATCATATCAAGATTGAAACAGTTAAGTTTGGCTGGAGATCAAAAGGATGAGATCTAAGACGAGTGCTTGCTCGATGCAGATGTTACCACGTTAAGTTTGTTTCGAGCTCGCTGATTAATGATTGAATCCTAACATGATAAGGCTAGCCATTAGTTAATCACAAATTATATTTGTTAAGTCCTATAGCAGATAATAGTTAAACCAAACTAGTTTAAAATCATCTTATTTGAGTTTTAAAACTTTAAAAGCAAAATTATTGACATTAATACTGCTTTTTTAGTTAAATAAACATAATTAGAAATAATCACGATCAGATACAAAACAAATTCTAACCTACGGGTATTACCTTAAGATTGGTTTATATCAGTTCTTGAAAAGGTGGGGAAGGGGAGCGTAGAACAACTAGGAAATAACGTTAAAAATTAGCAAATAATATTATACATTTTTTATCTCAATCCCATATACAAATTAAACAAAACAATCTTGTCTTTTAGTATTAGCAACACTGCCAACCAGTTGTAATTAATCAATTATGTGACAATCCATAAGTATTTTATAGCCCATCAGCCTGCGATTCCTCCCTTAGTTCTCCTTTACAACCCTCTCACCTCCCATTGCGGCCACGTGCGAAACCACTTAATTTTCAACTTTAAATTTCATTAAAAACTAAACGGTGTTGTCGACTTCAAGATTGTGGTATGCTCTGTCACACATCAAACCCAATATTTATGAACTAATTAAAACAAACCGTGCCAACCATAACAATCATTTTCGGCTATTTTATTTGTGACATTGTGCTGTCAGTGCTACATTGTTATTTTTTAGAATCGCATCCTACTACCTGTTCAGGCTATACGCATATGTACCAATTACGTTAGTGATGAGCAAGGTTGATTATGTTGGAAGTGTACCCTATTTGCGTGAAGGGAGAGTGAAAAACAATTTTGGAACAAACCACACTCAGTACACCCAACCGGGATTTGAATCCCGATCTCCTTGTCATTGGCAGTCTACTAAAACACGTGGGTGACGCCTTAGATCCTTCGGCTACTGAGGCAAGTCATCATTACATTGATTTTTGTGTAAAATAAATACCTCAAAAATAAAAGTTTTGTTCTAAGCTTATTTTTATAACTAGCACAAAATGGGGGTGGGGGTGAATTTGATTATCTACTAAATTTTAAAATGTTGGCAGCAAATGGTTTATATAATCACCTTCCGAATATTAATACTTAATATTATAAAATATAAACACATATTTAAATGGTAACTGCTACACCACACATGTCCCGATTACGAATTCATTTGAAAGCGTATCTAAGATAGAGTTGATTATATTACCAGGCACTCGTATATGTTAACTCTTTGATTATAGCCTAAACTTTAAAACAAAATGTGAAAATAAATTGAAGCAAAATGAATATTCTTCAAGAACAATATCAACCCTTCCCTGGAAAACACATCAAAGTTGGATAAAAATATTATTCTAGGCTAGTAAAATATAGCGTGGCTTTTATATGTATAGAATAACTATTTTTAGCATGCATTTAAAACCACAAAAATGCACAATTTATTTAAAAGGTACTTTTTCAGCAGAAAAATTTCACTACTCACGGTAATATATTTTCAAAAGATGAACAATCTTTTTTTATTCATACAAATATGTACAAAATAATACTTCAAAATAAAGATGAACAAAAGTGAAAATAATGCTGCTCAAATAGAACGATGCACGGAGTGAAGCAAATTTGAAATGTAAATATGGGAAACATCTTACCCAAGATTAGTTTTCATCGTGAGCGTTTATTTAGGCATTTAATATTTCTGAGCTATAAAGAAAGGAATGGGATATCTTTACTTCAAACCTCTCGTATTTTAAAATCGAATGTAAGAATTCTATAAAGATTCCCTCTTGTTTCCTTGTTTTTGGGTAGGTAAGCTCTTGATATTAAAATATAAAGATTGCTCGTGGACCTGTATGCTCTAACCATGTTAAAACGAAGTATATGATGCGGTTAAAATCAGAACTTGGATAAAGTCAACATTATCCAAATAATTTTGACGTTATCCAAAATACATGGATAATTTTAAGTGAGACGTTATTAATTTTTTCCGGAGTTTATCTGGATAATATTGACATTATCCACCCGAACTTTGATGCTGCCAAATTCTATGGTTGAGGTTAGGTTAGTTTATATTAGGGGAGTTTAAGCCAGATTTGGCTAGTTTAATTTAGGCTATATTAAGTTTGGTTAGGCTAATATAAGAGAAAGCATCAAAATTAAGCATTTCGAATGCTAGTGCATTGCCATGATCCAATTTCAGGTCCCAGATCCAAATAATGTTCCAAAATATAATCCGTGTAGAAATGTGCTTAGTTTTACAAAAACTATTCAACGTTATTTAAGTATTGCTGGCAAATGTCGATATTATTCTGATAGTTCAAAAATGAATTAGACACCTCAGATCAGTCGCTAGCGTGTCTGCCTACTGAGCTAAGGGTCGCGGGTTCGATTCCCAGCATGGCCAAAACTTTATCATTGAAGAAATGAGGGTTTACCGTCTCATTTTGATATATTAATGGCTGGGGACTGGATGTTGTGCCTGTCCAAGTCTTAACCAAGGAATGGTCGAGGTGTGAGCGTATCGCTCACTTTAATTTTATTTCATCAACTATTTTAGCCAGAGATTAGCTATTGACATGTGCTGCTTTCTACCTGTCAATCAAGACGTTACAGGGGGGGAGGGGGGTAACATCACTGAAAGAGGCTAGCTCCACCTTCAGTGCGTGTTACGCTAATACACATTTAAGACTGCGTTTATAATGAGCGCAGAGCTCACCCTCAGCCGTCCATGTGTTGAGTCCTAGCTGATGAACCAAGTGGTTTTTTTTTCTTAAAATTTTCAACTATAACATTATGTATTGAGTAGAAACTCTGATCCATCGATTTATTTATTAAGTTATTTTCATTTCATAAACATTATTTTGTGCCCCCATTATAACATACGTTTGTATCGATATACTTTTTTTTTTATTATCGTGCAACATTTTAGATTTTTATTTTTTAATTTGTTTACTGTTTTTTTTTGTGTTTAAACTGAAGATATTTTATGGTATTTCAATTCAGTATTTATTCTGTATAATATTATTGGTGACTTTCAAGACTTAGGGCAGCAAGGATTCAGAACGATCTGAAGAACCGGATAAGTATCTTCATCTACCAGAACCACATCCAGCACCAGAACCTGTTCATGCTCTAGAATGAGTAAAATGTAATTTCTTCCGAAAGAAAAAACCCGCTAGACTACGGCTAGATGTGCAACATGCATTGTTCTTATCTGTAGAATCAAACGGTTACAATCTGCTTTCAGTACTCTGGTCAAGGTCAAGTTAAAGAGAAATATGCAGAATGAATGAATTAATTAATTAATGAGTTAAGAAATACATTATAATGCAATTTATCAGAAAATATATTATTTTAGATTATATAATTTGTTAACATATCTAATTTGTTTGAAAAGGTCAGACTAATAAATTATGTTAAAGACAATACAACCTAATAATATGTAATTTTTTTAAATAAAATATGTAGCTTTATTATTATAACTATTATTCGAAAATATTTTGTTAGATTTACAATAAATAGTAACTTTCCTTGTTGTTGTAGAGGTTTTTGTTATTGTATTTGTAGATAAAAAAAATATAAAATGTTCATAGTCTAATAAATAATATGTTTCAATGATTTCAGTGAAAATAAATTATAAAAAACATAAAATATTATAATGAATAAAAAATTGAATGAAAAAACATGACAGTCTAAACTAAAACAACACAATTAGATTTGTGAGCGCCGCGCTCACCCTCGACCGGTCCTGGGTTAATATAAAGTAGCCCCATGGCTTCTTTGGTGCTGACTGACAGCTCACAGCTGACTTCTGACTGTCAACATTTAGGTATATACCTAAATTTTGACCGTCAGAAGTGACAGCTGCTAAACACATGTTTTTGCAGATCATATGGTTCAGCGTAGGGATACATAATTTGGTCTGGTAACTTTTCAAAGCTATCAGTCAGCACCAAAGAAGCCATGGGGCTACTGTAGATTGTAAGACAGATGAAGCTACAACAGGCCTATCCAGCCGGTAGTGGAAAATATATGGCTTGAATAAAAAAAATTGACCCGGACCATAGGCTCTAAACGGTAATGGATGTAAATCAAAATTCAAAAATGAAAAACTATTTTCTATTTATGACTTTGTCCACTGAATTTTGATAATGTTTTAAATCCCCCGGCTAACCTCAACAATAACCTTAACATAATATATATGAAATGTCATTATAAAAGCATGTAATGAAAGTGCCCGCATATGGCTGCTATAGGAATACACACAAAATAATTAAAGATGGATCTTGTAGACTGGATGTACCGAGGTAGACCAGATGTACCGAATAGTCTTCATCTATGTTCGTGTGTTGTTCCCGTCATTTAAGTAAAATTTAGGGATGTATTCTCCCGAGCACTCTCAAACCCTTGCCGCCATAAATAGAAGATCTTACAGCATGGAATATAGCTGGCAGAACTCTCTAAGTATACATGGTTGAGGGGCGGGGGGAGGGGGGGGGTTGTGACTTAATAGATTTAAAATCTTTGACAACCTTATATCAAGTATACACTTGTTAAATTCATTTAATCTAACCTAAAAAATATAACTGTAAAGCCACTTCTCTCAACCCTACTTTATCTTTTCTGTTTATTTTGCTCTCCTTCTATTCTATTAGGAGTATGTATACTAAGTTGTATGCATTTGTTAAAGTTTTCCTCTATAGAACACGTAGTAAAATATTGAATTTAAAATACGAGTTGAGTAAAAGGGATTTAACCTTACACCTTGGCTCAGACCCTGTAAATTCTCAAAAATGAGAAGATTTAAATTTATCAATGTTATAATATGTATTTAAATACGTGCTTGAGAAAATTGCGTGAAATTGAGTGATTTTAAAGTTAACATTGGTATCCCTTTGTACTTATTAGCCCAATCCACGCCTCCAGACTTTATAGGAAAGTATGATACAGATACTTAGCAGGTCCAGTGGGGGACAGCTCTTAGGCCTTCCGCCCATGGAGGTACTCAACTATGATTAAACTGGTTAATGATCGAAGTCACAAAATGGTCAGTAAATGGTTGTTACTTATGTTTCGCAAACGGTGCTATGAAAACGTGGCGGAATCTCAATTAGTTTCAAACAAATCCCTTTATTCGGGCTTCTAGAATATTTAATATGTAGTTTGTAACTGAGGGAGCCCGGTGACTAACATGTTGAGTGACTAATCACAGACGATTCGTAAATTGGTTAGCATACAGTAGCAACGTGAGCAGAAAGCCAATGAAAATGAAATATTAGAGGTGACGTGCAAGCTACTGGTTGGTAATTTAGGTCTATCCCGAGTCACTTTTGAATCTTATTCGAGTAGCTCCAAGGGAGAAAGGCCTTAGTGTTTTTGGTCACGGATAGTCTACTTGAGTCACAATAATCGTATGACAACAATTTTTATTAAAATAACAATCGACTTTATTCGAACAGTTACAAAATATGAATGCATCAAAGGGCACTCTCTGGTATTTTAAGTGATTAATGCATATATTAGGCTTCCGGGTCATTATTTAGAATCCTGGATAAATTCCGTAGAGAGACATAGGTTCAGATTAGAACTCGTGATTAAATTCCATGCACTATCAACCCCAACAGGTTAAGTGGTTGTAAATCATCAAATATAAATAGTCTCATACAAAATTAGTGAATCTTGGTAATGCATGTAAAATAACAAATAAGATTAGTACGTAGCAACAGTATATACATCAACAAATAAAACATATATATTAATGTTAAAAAAAAGTATTAGTTAAATAAGAAATTTAAAAAATCAGTCAATCTAAAATAAATCATAGCATTTATAAATGCGAGATCTATTACTTACTAAGAGGAAGAATACGAAATATTTAGGTGCATTCAAGTCTTGCAAATTATTTACAGTCCATAAATCACAGTCTAATCATTGCGATAATATCTTCATTTATTTTAGTTGATTTTGGGCCTATGATATCCGATTGCTTGAGTTTTAAATTATTATGGCTCAGCATTGGTTTATCTTGGAGTGTAGATGGGGGAAGTAGGGGATTTAAAAAAAATACACACAGAACATTAGTGTTTTGTGGAATATATAATAATGCAGTTTTTGCCATACTTGAATTTAATTTATGCCTCTGAGCGTTTTGTAAAGATACATACCAAAACCATTAACAACATTTCTAATCACTCATAAGAGATACAATATAAGGACCTAATACTAGCATATATAAAGTTTCTTACTACGCCACTGTGGTACAGGATAGTTAATAAAGAGTTGTTCATTTTTTTCCCGTTAAAATCTGAGTGGTTTTGGTGGTTTGGTTCTAGTAGAACTGTACTTAGAATGGAAAGCTCTGAAGATGCATGCATGTTACTTTAATATAATTGCTAGCTTCTTCATTCCTTGCATTGACTCTTGACAACATATAATTTTTTAAAGATTTAAAATACATGCAAAAATATTATATAAAAACGAGATTTATAAATGGCAATACAAATTGAGTTTCTTAAAAGAAAAAAAAAGTTATCTTTGTTATGACAGAACTTATTAGCAAGCAAATTGTGTTTATGATGAATAAGACAAATTTGCCCAACTATTTAATACTAAATTATAAATACATGGTTAAATAATTAGTTTTCAGAGGCAAGTTCATTTGTTGATAAATCTCAAGACACTTTTATTTAATCTAAAAAAAAATACCATCAACTTATGTGGGAAATTTCTTTCATTGGTGGAAAATTTAAATACATTGAACTTCTCTTACTATTTGACTAAATAATATAATATATTTTAAATTACATTTTAAAACATGCTTTTGGTTCATCAACATTTAGCTTGTATCATTGTTTTAACAACATTAAGTTTGCCTTTCATTATTGGTCGATAGTCTAGACCAGATGATATTCATTTGGCAATGATCATGCTTCATTTCAGAGAGATTAAAGGTTTGCAATGACTACACTTATCTGCTGTCTCAAATGTCTTCAAATCAAATCGGGAGTATAGGCAAGGCCTTGTGTTTAAATTAGCTGGTTTATCATAGTGTAGTCATAACTGTGAAAGAATTGGTGTATTATAAAAATACCATTAACATTAAATTAAAAATACCAATCTTTAAACAATTTTATATTATTTCCTTTATTTAAGATTTACATGAGATTTCTACGCATACATGATTTCTTAGAAGCATTTTAATATGAGAATTCTATGCATCTTCACATATATAAAACAAATGGTCTAGACATTGTCTAAGGTGCATACTGTTATCTATTTTTCTATTAATTTAAAAACTATATAATTGTTATTATTAAAGTTAGTTACCATTACCGCAACTTCGAGTGAAATTCAACACGTGTAGTGACATATACATTATAATGTTTATAGATTTCATTACAATTAACTTCAAAGTATCTATATCCCACTGACAATGAAACTTTTGTCACAAAATATGAATGGTGATATAATCTAATAAATTAATTAAAATGTTATCGGGAGTCACGAAAAGTAAATGTAACGTTTAATGGCCATGTGAGTACATGTTAAATTTCACCCCTGTTTACGGAACTATATACAAGCATATTATATACAACACTTCCAGTGATACAACACAATACTAAAATATACAGTTATTTGTGTTAAAATGTGTTTTAAAAATTATGAAAAAGAAATAAAATCATGCCAATATTATTTGACTTTTACTTTGCAATAAAAATAATATTAATACAATAAATCCAACATGGAAGTACAATAAGTGTAAAACAATTAAGAGATCCTCATAAAGCATTTTCACCATCCTGTAACATGAAAGCAATAAATCCAACATGGCAATACTATTATTATAGATTATAATAAAGTGTATTCGTCATACTGTAGAAAAGCTGCCCGTGTGTACCTTCTGTTTAACCTGAAAGTTTGCGATTTTACCTTGTTTGGTTTAACTTTGGTGTAGCTGCTAATAAGATAGGGTCATAGTATAATCAGTCATGTCAGAGTGAATAATTTGGTCAAGTATATGAAAACGTGTTAGCCTTAGCTAAGCCAATAAGTTTGTATTTTAACTTATTATTAATAGGTGACTATTCCGTAGCTTTCTACTCATAAACATGGTTTTCCTTTAAAGAAAAAAGTATAGATTTCTAGGCACGTTTTACAAGTAAACTTGATAGGTAAAACATCATTTACAATATCAATTTAATGTAGTTAAGAGTTTACAATATTACTTTGAGGGAGTGGTGTTCATCTAGTGCTTTATGGTTTTTTCTCGTCGTCTAATATAGAAAATGCTACAGTCAATTATAAATTATAATATGCGTTCAAAATTTGACGAGAACACGTTTTAGTGAACAATTCTCTCCTATTTGGATACTTCCAGTTCAATTTGATTTTTAGACCAAGCAAGATAGTTAAATATTATTAATAAAACAATGTATGGTGAAAGGAATCAAATAAAAATGAGTGTTAATCCAAATAAACTGGTTTGGTTCAACGCCAATTCTATGGACACATGCTTAAATGATTATGCAGCGTGATAACATTGAATTTGAAGAAAAAACCCTTTTTTTGTTTTGAAGGTTTCAAAGGTCTGTGTTTGATTTTAAATTAATGCAGAATCTATTAATACTCTTTAAGACACTTTATCCTTGAAACTTAGCACTAAATCAAGTATTTGGTTTCATTTCACATACTGAAGTATTCCTTCTAAATGCCATCAGCAAGATCTTGATTAGATAGTAGAGTTCACTAGGATGTGACTGTGTTCACGAATATAAACCTTGCATTGCGGTGGATGTGGAAAATAGTCATAATTTATATTATTATTATTAGCACCGCGTCTTACTACCCGTTCGGGTTATACGCACTTACGCTAATGTGTAATGGTAGGGTGATTGTGAGATGAAATGGAGGACCTACAGTTTAACGTGGAATCCGAACCACGGTGGAGGCCTGGCATTCCCCACATTCACAAGATGTCTTGTCAGAGGTGAAGGAAGGGTTTGGTAATCAGATAAATATGTGCCGGGATCGAGGATTGAATCCCGGCCGTCAGCACAGAAGTCTGACACCTTACCCCTAGACCGCCAGGTCACCTCATAATTTATATCATGTCGGTTTTTTAAGATTAGATTGCACTGGGAAAAGCAAAGTTAATTGTAATGTTTAAGTAGCTAGAAATAACTTTTTATGACCAAGAGTGTTATAGGTATGGGGAGTTGAGGGATGCCGGCTAAAGTGTAAAGACAGGGTTTCAGCTATGGCATGAAGCAGTCTAGAGGTACCTGAGTATGTCTTGCTATGTGAAAGGGAGCAAAAAAGATTAATTTAGCATCCTTCTAAAAGAGGATAGAAAAACTTCATTTGAAAAAGACCACCTGTATTGCACAAAGCCGGAATTCAATCTTCAACCTCCCAAGTCACCGATGTGTGTGTTTCCCTACTATGCCAAACTTATCGGTCAAATGAAGAAATGATCAAATCGGGCAAATGAAGAAATTATCAAATCGTATGTACACATTTTGGTAACCCTTTAGCGTAATTAGTACTTTAGCGTACAACCTGAATGGTTAATAAGACGCGGTGCTTAGTTAATTAATTACTTGAGGATTAATTCATCAATAGCTGATGGTACCAGCTAATAATTATTACAAAAAATTATGTTCCAATAAAAAAAAGGTGATTACACACTTTAGACTGATAAATTAGGCAATTATTTAACTATAAAAACACAATTACTTTCAAATTCATAAAGTCTATAATATTCAAATAATCATTATGTTACCGATCCATATATAAATGTTCTGAAAATACCTTCAATGGAGCAAATAGGCCTTTATATTATAACATCACTGCAGTGCAACAAATATAGTTTATTTACAGAGAAACGTGGCATTTAAGGGAAAGCAGTGTGTTTAGAAAGGTCTGGGTTAAAAATTTGCTAAAACAGTATTTTATAAATTGAACTTTCCGGACTTTGATTGAGAAGTTTGGTCTAGCGAGTCCGGCGATAGATGGACAAGTGATTCCAAGTAGCTCAGTCAGGTCTAGTGAAACCCACTATTGCAAGTTTGCGCTGAATCTCGTTCGGTGCGGTGTACCGTGTGTTTTGGTTGGTGTGTTGGGGAACAGTGTCTTGAGCTACACAAATTATACGGGTGATGTAAATAATGACTCATGACTGTATAAGGACTGAATGTGATTATTATTATTATTATTATTATTATTATCTATTTTAACACCGCGTCCTACCAGCCATGGTTATACTTTCTGAATATTATTTAAATGTGTTCAATAGTTTTGCTTAATATACTTAATGTGTTTAATTTACAGATTAATTTTCCTATCTGTTTTCAGTTGAATTTGACCAATAACATACCCCCCATCTATCGAAAATTAACTCAAGGTTCACACACAATGACCCCAGTTGTGTTTTATTATGTTCAGTAGGCTACAAATATAAATTTGGCTAGTTTGCTAAAATTTCTCGAGCCCCAGATGATAACAAATTTACTACCAAACTAAGAAAATGCTACCACTTCATTTTTTTTTATAATCTACTAAAGACAAGCTACATAAAACTCAGCTGTCAGAATACAAATTAAATTCGCATATTCTAATTTTAATGTCGATATATGCACACTCAAGTAGAAGTGTTATCTAGTTTTAAATATGTTCAGTTTATTTTTGTTTTAGCACCACGTATTACTAACCATTCAGGTTGTACGCTTAAGTACTAATTACGCTGATGGGTTAGAAATTGGGAAGGTTGAATTTAGAGGAAGTGAACCCGCATTTGCGTGGAGGGAGAGTGGAAAACCGTTTAGGGAAAACCATTTAGAGAAAACCGCTCACAGTTCACACGACCGAGATTTGAACCTCGATCTACCCGTCCTCGGCAGTCTAGCTCAACATGAAACAAGCACGTTAGCTAACTACGCCACCGAGGCGGGTAACTGTGAAAATATTGCTAGCGCCGATTTCCCATTTGGAGACCTATAATATTTAGAACGCTTTACTATGGATATATAAATACTTCTCTAGTTCAATTATATATATAATATTTAAATGTTTCCACATATATTTGTACATCTAAATAATACGTTTATCACGGGTAGTACCCTACTATCGATAGTTTTGATAGTCTTCTTTATCCTACACTATCGATAGTAACCGCATTGCTATCGATAGTGTGACTTGAGTTTGGGTGCCTAATTCTCAGAAATAAATGTTAGGAAAAGGGAGAATGGGGGTAAAGCTCGAAGCGTAACGGTATTATGAGAATTCTAATGCTTACCTATATTTTACCCAATTATTTTGTCCATGGAACTCCCGTGTTCCAAAACCTACTCTTTCAGTGAATTAATTGGATGGAGAATGGACCTTTCGTCAACCTAACAAAACATCTGTTTATCTTTCCTTTCCTTTCACCATTTAGTGTCCCCCCCCCTCTCCCAACCCTCCACGCCATGCTCAAGAAATCTTCGGATGTGTGTGATTTCTTTGAGAGAGACAAAGCTGAGCTATCTACTGCTAATTCAGTACTGTTAAAAGCGTTCTCCAATAAGTCAGATCTTAGGGACCATCTTTTGTCTTTTCACAAAATTGTTTACAGATGGGTTTATCGAGTACTGTAGTTGTAATATTAAAATTATCTTTTTAAATTAATTTAAAAATATATATTTTGTAAATTTTGTTTTAATTACATAAGTCAATATCAGTATAAGTTAATTTCTAGTTGTTGTTTTTTCCTTTTCCTCCTTTTATTTCGGGACATTTATGGATGTAGAAATCTGCCAATAAAAAATAGAAATGACTTAGTTTCATTCTGATCGATTAGTTTCCCGTTTATTCTAAATTTTAAAAATTCCTTCACTATTGATAGAATATTGATAGCCAGGTTCGATAGTACAGACTATCGATATTTTTCCAACCCAAATCACAATGTTATTATAGATATATTTTAATAAAATGAGGCAGCTATAGCAACTTTTAGTGGGTGTTTGTCTCTGCACCCCAAGTGAATTTTTGTATTTTAAATGTTGTGTGTTGGCAACAAGTACTATCGAAAACTATTTTGATTTTTACGTCATAAGCAAATATATAAATTTATGGGTATTTGATTAAATATTTACGTTTTATATCTAACATTACATTTTATTTTACGTTTAACAAACAAAAAAGTATCATCAATGTTTAGTAGATATGTAGGCCTACTAGTAAATAAATAATGTTAAAACAATTTAATAAACCTGTACAAATATTGCAAGCTATTACCAGTGGGCCTACAAATAAATTCCAAGAAATTAAGCATTTTATGGTATTAAATTTTAATCATAGTTACAACAATCAATTTTTTAAACGCCATTTTATATCGTCTGAACTAATAAGCTCGTTGTTAACAATGCAAATCAATTGATTATATTTTAACTATACTAATTTCAGTAAACAGTAGTAAACACAGTGATGCCGCGAGTTCCAGTCACCTTTGTACTTAAATATTGATACCAATTATACGAGGTAATACCAGTGAAGTTATGGGAAACATGGTCATAAACACGGTGCATTGCAATGAAAAAAAAAGTGTATTTATGTTGAACTTGCCATTATCAACTTTACTATTTTATCCAAATAACCTAAGCCAATCAGGAAATATAAATTTCAACGAAATTTACCAGTAGTCATCTGGAAAGGTGGCAAGAAAACACTTGGTTTGATAAATACTCCCCAATTAAACCAGAAAAGAATACATCAGCTTCTTGATTAAGACTTCAAAACACTAGAAACAACAAGTTACTCACTTACACACTCTTTGGCATTAAGAACTCGAAAGTTCATTGCCTCACTTTCAAATGTATGCCAGCTAGCCCCATATTGAGCTATTTACTGTAGTTATACCCTGTCCACATCATTACTCTTATCTCTTTCAGGTCCATTCATAATATTATCCTCCCATATGCGTCTAGATCTTCCCAATGGGCTATTCCCATTGGGCTTTCCGGTCAATACGTGGTTCTAGATTCTCCCATTTGCGTTGCATGCCCTGACCACCGTAATCTACGATCGTTGACTAACCTAACAATATCTTGTGATGAGTACAAAGTATGCAATTTATCATTATGTAACCTCCTCCACTCACCAGTAGCCTTATCCCTTTATGGATCAAATATATTTTTAAGCACCTTATTTTCGATCAATTTACCTTTGTTTACAAGGCATGAGACCATGTTTCACAGCCATAGAAATCAACCTTTAAAACTATTGTTATATACGTTATTTATGAGTTTTACATAATTCCTTGACAGTGGGCGAGATGTTAAAAAGTTACTGACCGAGTAAGAGCGTGCATTTCACGATTCTAAACAAATCCTTGATTCGACCCATTATAGATTTCGAAATTATCTGATAAGTGACATCCAACCCATACTCTGCCACGCGTATTCGTCAAACATAACTTATTAAGCTTGACAAATTTTGGGTATCCCAAACGTAACTAAAATTTCATATGATTTGTTTCGTTTAGCTGAATCAGCGCTCTTTTTGAATCTATGTATAGTTTGTGAATTGCCATGTTGTACTCCCACATTTATTCTAATATTTGTCAAATAATAAATATCTGATTAGTGGTTTGTGTATTTCATCAAAATCCATACTGATGATCCCCATTTATTTCCACTCAATATGGCGACCATCTCATTAAAATTATATTAGATAAAATTTTGTGGCTTGTTGGTGGTGGTGAGTTACCTATATACTTATTATACTCTCTTATATCCCTTTTAGAAAATATGTTTTATTAGACTTTCCTTCCATTCTTGTAGTAATATATCATAGTCCTATATAAAGCATAGTAGTTTATGAATTGATATTATTAAAATTTCACCACCTCCCTTTATTAACTTTGCTGGAATTGAATATATAACTGTTATTCAAACGAGTAATAAATATGATCACACACACTTGCCTCAACAATTAAAATGGAGTATTGCCCTTTGAGAGCAGAGATTAATTAAAATTTTCACCATTTAATAGTTTCTTGTTCAGCTTAATTTATTTGGTGAAGACAATTTTACTATTAAAATTAACAAAGTAATATTAATAATAATTATTACAATAAATATATAAATAGTAATACTGTTGATCATAGTTATAATACATTTGATTTTTATCTTTTGGTACACTAATATTAGCGTTTGATGCATGTGAAATTTCCCACTTCAATTTCAAATTCACAACTATTCACAAAATAGTGCAACCAACATGCTTGCTATCAAATTAAGTTTCCCTAATGAATACTCAACAAAAATAATCAAAGAATTACAACTCTAAACAAAACTATTTACATTTTAAAAGAATAGAAGATTTAAAAAGTGTATATATATATATATATATATATATATAGATATATATAGATATAGATATATATAGATATATATACACACATACAATCTGTTAGCTATTTTTTCTCATCACGCACACATACATGCAAAACACACTTAGATAAAAAAATATATCAAACCAGGCAGTGAACGCAGTCAATACCAGAAAAATATTTATAACACAATCATTACTTTTTTAAAAACAAAATGTTTAAAATTGTGCATTTACTATAGAACGAGAATAAAGTTGACCCCGATAATGGAATGATAAATATACATTTGTAAAATCGAGCAATAATTGCGGTGGTTGTTGTTGATTCATTCAATTTACAGTCTTGAGTATTTTAATTTAATTATGTCCAGAAATTGATATTGGTAAAGTATTCCAAAATAATGATTACAATTAATATTACATTGTCAAATTATTATCAAGTTATTGTTTTTATCGGGATTAATAAATTATCGAGGGAATATTCACTGTCCTTTAGGGTTCATTTGAGAATAAAATTACAGATATATAACGATGTTGGGACGTTTCAAAGATTTCAATAACAATTTTAGAATTTTTAAACAGTTTATTTCTACACCTAAGAAATAAATTTTATGAAAAACACTATTAATTGTTGACGCATAATACTTTTTATCATTCTAGTGTTTACNTTTATTTTGGGAATTTTTTTTTTTTTTTTTTTCATATTAGCGACCGTAACATTGGACATATTTATTTTTCTTGTAATGACTGAACTCTTCATGAAACTATCAGCTCATAAAAAGCAATTGTTATCATTAGATACTAATTTCATTACTATATTTCTATAAATAATACCACACACCTTAAGAAATTTATTTTGGAATGTTTTTGACGTATATACATTGGTACTTGTATTGGCAATGGAAATTTGACTATCATTTCCATTCCTATTAAGTTTAGCAAACCAATGGTAAAACACTCCATATAATTAGTCATTAAAATGTTATGTACATATTTAGAATTGAGATTAGAATATAATACTGTGAATATGTAATGTTTCAATGGCTGACTAATACTGAAGAGTTAACCTTTAACCTTCTAATTAAAGACTACTATTTGTTGAGTGGCTCATCCCTCACCTGGATCTGTATGTTTCTAACCTGACATGAACATCGGACTGTCTGTAAACATTGTCAACAACACCACATCAAGCTCATCAACACACCCCACTCTTATTAAGAGATAGAAACAAATCTGAAAACAAAAGAGAAACCAAACATTTCAATAAATTATGCAATACGTGTTTCAACATGAAATTAGATAAAGGAAGGTTGTTCGCTGTGTGAAGATTGATACCATTGTCTAGCACAAGATTAAAATGGTCATAAACATTATTATTTTGTTTTAGCACCTCATCTTACTACCCGTTTGTTTTGTACGCCTATTAACTAATCACATTAATGTGTTGGGGATTAGGAAGGTTTAATTTTGAGGAAGTATACCTGCATTTGCGTGGAGGGAGATTGTAAATCCATTTAGGGGAAAACCATCCTCAGTACACCCGACTGGGAACGAATTCCAATCTCCCAGTCTTTGATAGTCTAGCCTACTGCGATATTAGAGCCTTAGACCATACGGCCACCAAAGAGGGCATAAAATGGTTAAAGGTAACCTTATAAAATCGCAAAATATAACATAACTGCATGGTATGGGGTGCCGGAGGGAGGAAGTTCAATTTTAGCTCAAATTGACCTAGTGCTTCCATCTGTTAGACCTTCACGAGACCTTTCTAATACACTTTATATTATGGTTAACATAGGTCTCTTATTTAAATTAATTTAAATAAGAGACCTATTTGTTAGGATCCTTGTCGAATTTGAGATATAAAAGGTGTTGTCCTGGAAAATGTGTGTAATGTGATAATTCCTCTTTTCCTCTGTACCTTTAAACTATGGATAAATTGAATCATAATTTTGTCTGTGGCCCCCATAACTCCTACTCTCCANNCCCTCCCCCAGTAAACCGATTATCATAAAGAAATCACCATTTTAACAATTAAAATAATCTTTTACAAATAAAGTTGTGTGGTAGAGTATTTGTGTTAGTACACTATTGCTATAAAAGCTATTTAAAAAATCTAAAATCTAAGATAACGAAATAAGGAGAGCGAATTGTAAGGAAATGAGATCAGGAGATCGAATTGTAAGGAACTGTCTTAGTATTAATTTGGAGGGTGAGTGGAATTCAAATAACATTGTCAAAACTTCCAGGCTTAGACTTAATTTGATGTAGCCGAATGCCGCATCACGATTGGATACCTACTATGATGTAAAATTGTTACTTTGAACACTCCTTAAATTAGGAACGTCTTCAAGATAAATTAATTAAAAACTAGTACCAACCCAAACACGGCGAACATACCCTTTTATGTAAAATAAATAAATTAGGGATTAATTTATTTCCTGGATTTAGTTCATTTTGATGGGAAATGATTTAATAATATTTGAATGTTAATTATTAGTAATTATTTTATATAAGATAATTTTTACATGTTTATGCAGTGTTCTCATCAAAGTAATTAATCTTGCAGTGAATAAACAATATATTAAATATGTAAATTTGTATATAAGATATATATATATATGTATATTAGAGATCAATGTCAATAAATTGTTTAAATTAAGCCTTACACTTCCCAAGAAAGGAATGTTAACTTTTAGCATGCTCTGGTTTTATAACAGAAATATAACATCAGTACAATTCCTGATTCTAGGAAACTTTCAAAAATAAGCATATTTATTTCGAATTATTGAAAAGAAATATTTACAATATTTAAAATAAGTTTCTGGTAAGAATTTAATTTTCAAAATATTTAGGTTGTGATAGATAGCCTTAGATTTTTAACTTTAGATTACTGATACATAGATTTGAAATAAAATAAAATAAAATCGAGATATATGCTTATTAATTATTTGTTAGGATGTAAATGCATCATGTTAAAAACACCTATTAAGCCTTTCTTAAATATTTTAGACTAAAACTAGTAGTCCATTCATTGTTTTTGCTAACTTTACTGTATCCATATAACAAATAATTTCAAACTATATAAGAAATTTTAATGAAAAAATAGATTTCATTGAAGCCACTATATGAGAGATAAAACTTTATTAAGCAAAATAATAGACCTTGCCCAGGCCAACAGTCAAGTTAGGGTGATTATCATATTAGGGTTTATCCTACATTATTGCACTAATTCATTCTACCCAGACACACAATTAAATGAAGCCCTTTGTCAAAGAAACAATGGTTTTTATCATACAAAAATCGATTTTTTAAATTTCATTAATCTCTTCATGAGCTTGGTCTAGCTAGAAAATAATAACACATTTTATTGCTTGTGGTTATATTGTAAAATTAAATATTGATAAATCTTAAAATTCTTCTCGATGGTATGTTGCAAGTTTTTAACTATAAATAATATGCACATCCACCAACTAGCTCTAGTTACCAAACTCCAAAACAATTTAATGTATTCTTAATAAGGGTTTTTATAATAACGGAAAGATTTATATTCAAATTGTTGATTTATTTAAAATTGTACTTAATTTTGTTTTCAAGTGCTTGAAAAGAAGAGTTATTAGCACACAAGATGATTCAAATCTTGAAATTAAAATCTCTCTAGCCACACCTGACCACACCCCACGGGAAGACCAAATTCGTCCACCCAATCAAGGTTCGTACCAAGTCATTCAGAGGTTGTCGTGGAGTATTTGCATCCCAACGCCTTAAAAATAATTTCTACTTAAAGAGTCTTCAACTATGTTCAGTGGTTTGACAGACAAAGCCATTAGTCTCGTCTAGTCTGGATTGATGGTGAAGGAGAGATCGGTGATTGAATCCCTGTCTTGTAAATAAAAGTATTTTGTTTCCTAAATGTTTTTCCACGCTCCCTTCAATAGCACGAGGATATATTTCCTATACATTCTAACTTCTTCCTACCAACCCCATTATCGTGAATATGTGGATAGCCTGTACTATTAGTGAGACGTTAGTAGTTTATATTCTCTCTGCACTGCCACTGCGTCTTATTTTTATTTACCACCGCGTCTTACTACCCGTTCGGGTTATACGCCTTAAGTACTAATTACGCTAATGGATAAGGAATTGGGAAGGTTGAGTTAGAGGAAGCTAACCCGCATTTGCGTGGATGGAGAGTGGAAAATCATTAAGGAAAAACCACCCCAGTTCACCCAACCGAGATTCGAACCTCGATCTCCCCGTCCTCAGCGGTCGAGCTTAACATGACAAGCGCGTTAGCCAACTACACCACTGAGGCGGGTACTGCGTCTTATTACCCATCAGAGATGTAATAAGGGAGGGATGAGGAAGGTATAGTTTTGAAGGAATGTATCCACATTAGAGTGTATGGATAATGGGAAACAAACGCCCCTAGTACACGTATCCAATATTAGGTCTTAATAGGGACAGGCAATTGCCTATTGGAGCAAAGGGTTGCGTGCTTAAATAAAAAGGGGTATAGAGTTGAGCCAAAGTGGTACGTATCACCAAAATAGGATACATAGTTGAGCTAAAGGGAGGCACGTTAATTTATAAAAAGGTACGTTTCAACTAAAAGGGTAAGATAACTGAGCAAAGGAGGTTCGTGTTCAAGGGTATAGAGCTAAGCAAAAGGGGTACGTATTGACCAAAAGAGGGTACGTATTGACCAAAAGAGGGTACATAGCTGACCAAAAGAGGTGCGTGTTCAATTTAAAAATTGGTACCGAGTTGAGCAGTGAAGGTTTAAAAATATCCCATCACATCTGGGATGTCTAAATACCCACCTGGATGTATACTGTTGACCTAGAGTAGGTACACCATGAAAAGAATGTCATGGAACCCGGATGTAAAATTAGGTCATTCAGGGTTGGGGGTTAGAAGGAGAAACGTTAAATAACACCTGTAGGCTACAATATCGCCTCACTCTGTGGGTGGAGTCATGAATCCTGATGCTACTGACTTGGTGCACGTAAAAACTATCTTTAACAAAAACAAATTAAGATAGGGGTTTTCTTTGAATCATTTTCCAACCCTTAAAATGTTTTTATTAACCCACGTTCCATGATAAAACATTTTATTTTGTAGCTCATCCATCTTAGTTGAGATCTAGCTCTTAGTCTAAGTTAAGTGTTAAAAAAAACTAGTCGCGTAGGCTCTTTGTGATTCAAGTGTGGGAGATAATCAATCCCTTCCCTTTATTGCTGAGAATAAGAATTGTATTGCCAAGAATAAGAGTATCAATGGTGATAAGCTCAAAAATTTTCTGGGGAACTTAAGACCAGGCGGTGGCCAAAACAGTTTTAAAATTTAAAAAGTGTGTTTTGTTTATGTAAAATAAATTTAATCAAATAATATATTTGAAGGTCAGGAATTTAAAATAAATTGTCAAAATAATTTTCTCATTTCCATTGGAGGATATAAACAACATGGTAATTCTGAGAATCAAAATTGTGTGCGTAGTTGAATGAGGTGTCAAAAATGTTATTTTGGGCTTAGAATTAAAATATGTTGTCAAGCGTTTTGTCACAAGATAATGTTAATAGGTGAAACAAAATCAGTGCGCGAAGTTTCCACCTTAACTTCAATTGCAGCACCACCTACAGTTCAATCTGGGCAACTAACATTTATGAAACCAATTGAGAAAATCAATTACTTTTTACTTGGGCTAGGCAATAAAATCGTATTAACTTTAGACATGGCTTTTTATAAACCTGTTCAGCAGCTGAACATGGCACAAAAATCTACGGAAATGGGTAATGAAACCTGGTGAACCATATATATTCATTACCATGCTACGTACTGTTGGGGACTTCATTTGGGACAGTGGTATTCTTGAAATGTGGATAGACAATAATCTGTATGGTACAGCAATTATTCGGCATATCCATAAACGTAAACGTGCTCGCCGAGGATTAAAAGCTAATATTACAACTCTGTCAGCACTTTCTATGGTTTTACTTGAATAGCTCAGTCAAGAAAAAGCAAGTATTCTTGAGCATATCGTTGGTGATTGCGACTGCACTACTGCTCAATTACATACAATTACCAAGACAGATAATATGAAGACTTGCCATGATGTTGCATTTCATTTCTGAAATTTTATGTGTGATAAGTACAAGAGTTACACAGAAGTTCACCTCATATTTGATTCTTACAAAATGGGTAGCTATTAGAGACTACCGACAAAAAAAAACTGGTAGGATTCAATATAAGATATTGCCAGCAATAAACATCAGCAATATTCCAATAATAATGTTGTTGTCACATGAGATAACAAAATACAAATTGGTAAAAATTTGTGTAGAGTATTCATTAATTACAGCACTGAGCATAAGAAGAATTTTTCTCTGAGTTGGCGATCAAATGCTGCAGTTACCTAGGGAGACGTCACAACGCTGCAAACTACTCACTAGGAGACAAACACAAAATACTTCCACGCCCCGCTTATGAGACTCAAAAAGGAAAGAAAACATTGCATATACTCTCCAGATTATGAAATCATGAGACTGGCTCTTAGGAGATATTATCTTCATGCACCAGACACAGGAATTTAGTTTAGACACGGAATGAAGTGGAATATACGTATGATGCCAATGTATGATGTCCTTGGATCTTTAAACGCCTCTTCAATACTAGGGCTACATTCATTGTCAGGATGTGACACAAATGAATCCCTTGTAAATAAAAGTAAAGTGACTTGATGGAGAGCTTTCAAATCCTTCAGTAATGATGTTGAGCTCTTAGATAATCTTGTAACAACATAAAATATTTCAGATGAAATTATAGCAATCATATAAAAATTTGTTTGCATAGTTTATGTACCAAATACTGTGATAGGGAATATTGGTGAGGTTAGATGGTTGCTTTTCACCAAAAAACAGTTTTATGGTGAGCATTTGCCACCAAGGAGAAAAATGCTTCAACCAGCAAATGAAAGAGCTAGTCTGCAGGACTTGAAACAATACCCTGTTCTACCACCACCAAAAGAGCATGGGTATAAAAAAGTGGAGAACCTCTTGAGCCCATCCTATACACAAAACCTAATCCTCCATCACCTCTATTAAAGCTGACTAGGTGTGGGTGTAAGTTAAGGAAATGTACACTGAACCTTAGTTGTGTGACGAACAAGATGGAAATTACTGAAATGTGCCAGTACAGTGGAGATCCTCAATTATGTGACAGTGAATTTTATGAAAAGAAAGGCGAACAAATTTGTTTAAAGTTATTGAAATATTGATTACCAATTCTGAAAATTTAAAAATTACACCTGGGCACGGGAATCAAGCCCGCCAATGGTCTAACCACTGACCTATCCAGGAATCATCCAATGCCCAGGGTCTTCCTTCAATCATATTCTAAGGCAGAGTCTATGATGGGCGTGCAGAAATCGTCGGCTACAAAATGTGTGATTTTATTAAGATCACGAGCTATCAGATAACGCAGCCAAGCGGAATATGATATCTAGATGAAGTAAGTCCTCACTAAAAGTATACATAATACCGTTGGCTATTTGATTATTAATTTGCAATCCCTTACATTTATAAAAATTGTACAAGTGGCAGCAATAAGCCAACTACTGAGTCGAAGGTGGCTGCGTTATCTGATAGCTCGTGATTTTAATAAAATCAGATTTGTTGCCGACGATTTCCGCATGCCCATCTTAGACTTCCCTTAAAATATGAGTGAAGAATGACCCTAAGCACGAAACTATTTCTGGATAGCTCAGTGGTTAAAGCATTGGCGTACTAAGCCAATGGTCCCGGGTTCAATTCCCGTGTCCAGGTGTCCTTTTTTTAATTCTCAGAATATGATATCTAGATGAAGTAAATCCTCACTAAAAGCATATATAATAACTTTGGTTATGTGATTATTAATTGATTAATAAGCTACATTCTAAAAAAAACATTACGGTTCAAGTTTAAATTTGTTTATTTCTCTAATAAATCTATTGTTCTAAACATACGTGTACGTACTTTTTAGCATATACGTGTCCCGATGTCCCCCTGCCTCACATAATATGCATGAAAACTATCGTTTGAGAATTTTTTTAAATTAAGAGGTTCATTTATCTTCTGATATTTTTGATCACACATTTTAAAAAAAACACTGACATTTCATTCAACTTGGTACACAATTCTACCATTTTGATTCTAAATATGGCCATGTTAGATGCCAGATTGAATATCTCCCCTGTGGATATTATATAATTTTTCTGACTATTTATTTTAAATCCCTGTCCTTAAAAACATATTATTTGACTCCAATTTATTTCATATACACCATAATTTGAATTATTTTTACAACACCAACCATATTGGCCACCATCTTGTTCTTATATCTCCAGACAAATTTTGAATTTATCACCATTGATAAAGTTATTCATCGCAATTAAAGGAAGATGTTTAGATATCTTACACACTTTTATCATCAAAGAGCCTAAGTGATGACAGTTGCCCCCACCTCCTCCCCCGACTATCACAGCTAATAAACAAACTAACAAAGATTTTTACATGATGTAATGTACTTTTATAAGCCTTTATTTACCTAAGTCTCTTATTTTTAACTTACCATTATGGGTTTATTAAAGAGCAAAATGACAGTCTATAATTTATAGTATGGCAGGTATTTATTTTTATTCATTAAACATGGGAAAGTGGCACGCGACTGGCGAAAGTTTGAAAAACTATGACCTGCATTATATATTCAAAAACCTTTCACTTAAATGTCATCTAGACATTTGCTCTCTAATCGAATCTTCAGATTTTAGTCTAAGCTTACTCACATTAAATAAAACACTGAGAAGTGTAATATTTGATGGTTTGAGAAAGATAACAAATAAATATTGTCTTTATAACTGCCATCAAATAAATTGTGTTAATTTTTTACTTAAAAATTATTTTCGGAAACTCATTTGATATGATTTGGGTTCACGGAAGGAAGATGATGAAATAAATTATGAATATAGTAAAAATACTATTGAGAGCAATTTTTTTCTATGAATTTCTTGTGACTATATAAAACCTTAGTTAAATTTACACCCCAAAAATTTAAAAATATTACTGGGCAACGCTGATCAATAATTTTGTTTAGTATATTGCCTACTGAATTATACAAAAATTACAAACAATGTTCTGTTCAATTAACATATTATTCTTTATCTTGACCGGTATAATATTGGTAAAGAAAAATAAATTTACCATAATTTTGCATAATTAAACTTTCTTGAAATCATCCCTGTAATTAATTATCAGTTTTTAATTTTTGCAAAATTTTTAGATATTTTATTTTGTCGCCACATCTTACTACTCGTTCGGTTTACACGCATGGATACGTACTGAAAACAAACACGCTGAATTTGTGTATCTGCTTTGGAGTATATTAGAAGTGAACAATGTAGGTTGTAGATGTATCAAAAATGCACCATTTTTTGTAGTCTCTGAGCAATGGCAACACCACCTGTTAGTTTATTCATGAAGGACATCTCTATTTCACTTTGAGTTGTATTTTTTTTGCATCTAATCAACATCAATTAACTTAACCTAACCAAACTCGGTAATTATATTATCTTATTGTAATTAATGTAAAAACATTTTACAATACATGTTTGTCATGCTGCCACGTTTTGCAGTAGTTTTTTCCCTTCTATGCTTTTGATACATATCTTTGTGCGCTTTTAATGCGAGCTTTCTTCCTCTTGGGCGCTTTCGATGTTCTCCATACACGCTTGTGAACTAATTATCCTAATGCGTCCAGGATGAGGGAGGTTGATTTTTAGTAGGTGTACCCACATTTGCTTGAAGAAAGAGCGGTAAACAATCTTAGGAATTAATCTCACCACATCTAACCGCGATTCGAACATCGATCTCCCCATCATCGGTAGTTCAGGCTATTGAGAATGCTAAGCCTTGGACCATTAGACCACTGAAGCGGGAGTCTATCGATAGTAATGCTACAATAAAGATTCCAATTTAAAAATAATTTTGGGCATGATTAAAAAAAACTTTACTAGGTTATCAGAAAATAGCACTTTTGGTGGGTGTTTCTCTTTCATCTGTTAGATACTGATTAACAGCTATTTGAAGGAAGTGAAACATATTTTAATAGTAATCATTAAGATATCGACCATCACAACTTTTAATTCTACCTAAAGCACTACATGTTTGTCAATCGAAGAATCGTGAATGAGACTTACCTCACCCTATACATCCTATGACTAGAGGCACGACTAGCGCGAGTACCAGCGTTAACACCTGCCCAAAGGTCGATACTGATCCATCCACTGCTATGCTAGCCACCAGTGGTTTGTTGTCCTCAAAACGATCTTCAGCAGTCAGGCGGTCTCCGTATTTGTCCAAAAGTTCCATAATTACACCATTGGTCCAGCCAAATCCTAGCTGAACATTATATTCTCCGCCACTCCCATGACCCCCCGACACTGTTGCATCATACTTAAACAAACAACATACCAACACTTCACACCAAAAATTCAAGGCCTGAATTAAATAAAAATTGAAAATCTGCTACAGCGGAAGGATATATTATTATTATTATTATTATTATTACTAGCACCGCGTCTTACTACCCGTTCGGGTTGTACGCACTTACGCTAATGTGTAGTGTTAGGGTGATTGTGAGATGAAATGGAGGACCTACAGTTTAACGTGGAATCCGAACCACGGTGGAGGCCTGGCATTCCCCACATTCACAAGATGTCTTGTCAGAGGTGAAGGAAGGGTTTGGTAATCAGATAAATCTGTGCCGAGACAGAGGATGGAACCCCGGCCGCCACCACAGAAGTCTGACACCTTACCCCTAGACCGCCAGGTCACCTACGCATGGATATAAATGGTGCAACTTTGCGCCCAAGATACGCCATATTTATTTACTCCTTTTCAGAACTCAAAAGACAAGGAACAAACTGGAATAATGTCATCATTTGTGCTTTATTTGAACAATACTCTAAAATAATTTACTTCCAAAGTCAATCAATTTTATTTTTAGTCTATACTAAAAATGGCAGTAAACACAGATATTGCTAATTTTTTTTTTTAGTAAGCCTACTTACTTTGGGACATTAGGAACTCAAAAGTGTATTGCCGCACTTACAAAAGTACGCCGCCTATCCTTATCTTGAGATAGTTATATCCAGTCCAGTAATCTAGCAACTAAATCAAAGTGGGATAATTTCTGGGGGCTTTTCAAACAACAATATTATTCGTTATAAAGTAATTATTAGTTTAAAGCTTTTTTGTACTAATGAAACATTAAAGAAATCTTTAAACCATTTTTGAAAATATACTAAAATTCAATACTTAATGAAAATACGTAATTAAATTTAAAGAAATACAAAACCTCTTTGGAAATAGGAAAATATTCCACAATGTATTGTTTTGTTTTATGCTGTTTTGTTTTATTAATAATATTTTGTTTAATAGTAATGAAGGACATGCCTTGGCGTTATGTGAATACTAAATGCAACAATATCAGGTAATTTATGGTGTTTTGTACAACTATAATACTATATAGATTGAAATAAAATATGTGCATGCAAAACGGTTGTTATTTTAATTAATTTTCTAAACGTTCATTGAGTACAGATAACTATATTTTTATCTATTAAAATGATTTGGCGAGATTTTACTTATGTGAAGTGACAAGTTACAAGTAGCACCTATTGAATGTACTAAAATAAATCACGCCTGCTCTTTTTAGTGAACATGTTTCAAGGTGCATATTTCAAAGTAGCGCCAGTGAATTTATTTGCGCCCTTTAGTGAATCCAGGCCCGAACGTTCATTTAAATTGGATATCCTATTATTTTAAAGAAAATTGTTAATCTTATTCTTAATAAGTTAAAATCTCAGTAACTGCAATAAGCAGTTTATATAAGCTAATTTAGGGCAATATAACCTGAGTAATTTTAAATAAGTTTTCATTTAAGAGAAGAAAATAAACTACAAGAAATACAGTCTGTAGGGGATTGAACACTGGCATACCTTGTCAGAGACTGGTGTACCAAGTACTTGAGTCCTCACAATGCTTGCTAGTATATTCAATTATTTGACTGTACAATAATCCACAAATAGTTCTAAACTCGTCTTGTGGGTCAAGAGTTGCATATTAAGTATTGGAGAGTAAAATAGCAACATTTTTATTTTGAGAGATTTTAACACACTTCCAATATATTTTAAAGACCTTGTAAAGCCAATTTGACAACCGCAAACGTAACCTACACAGCGATCTAAATTTTGTGTCAAAAATACGATAAATGGATAGCAAAAAAAAATCTAAAGTATTGCATTCACTACCCTGAAATCAGGCAAAGGCCAATGACTAACTAGATTTTCTTGGAAATAGAGCAACTATTGCTTGAAATATTCATTCCACTATGGATAATAGTATAACAATATAGTACTCATAACATTACATATAAAAACGGATTAATGACTCTGAAAAAACTTATAAATAGGAGAGAAACCAGAGATGCAATCGGTATGCTGAGTATAAATTGAGAAAGAGTGCTGAAAGTCAAGGAAGAAGTCTAGATTGGTTTCATTGATTGGCAGAAGGCGTTTGATAGAGAGAGATGGACAAACTGATGGAAATACTTAAGCAGATAGGAACCTACTGTAGGGACAGAAGGCTGATTGCAAACCTGTACCTGGGACAGGGTGTTAAGGTGAAATTAAATGATAGAGAGACCAACAGCTTAGAGATGGGAAGAGGAGTGAGACACGGATGCTGTTTGTTACCTAGTCTGTTCAACTTGTATGGAGAGTGGCTGGACAGAAAAGCGCTAGAGAGGCGTGGCAGTTTCAGGATAGGAGGACGCGTCATCAACACAATAAAATATGCAGATGATCTATTATTGCTTGCCAGAAATAAAGAATAGTTTCAGGAAATGATGAATTGGCTAGTGGAGATAGGGAGATCAACATTGAGAAGTCAAAAGTGATGGTGATTTAAAAAACTGAAGAGCTGATGAAAATCAAGATTGAAAACCGGGTGTTGGAAAACGCAGAGAAGTTCATGAGCCTGGGAAGTCCGCTGACAAAGGATGCCTATTTCACTAAAAAAATTAGGTCGTGGACCACCAAGGAAGTTTTCAACAAGAGGTGGTTACTGCTGACCAGCAATCTGAGCTTGGAACTGAGGAAGAAACTGATGAAGTGCTATATTTGGAGCATCACATGGTATGGAGCAGAAGCTTTGACTCTTAGGAAGATGAAAAATGAATACTTTGAGAGCTTTGAAATATGGTGCTGGAGAAGACTTAAGATCAGGTAGACAGACAAGGTGACAAATGAAGAAGTCCTAGGAAGAGTGGTTGAGAAGAGATCGATTTTGGATGCGATTCTTCGGCGTCAAGCAAACTGGAACGGACACATCCTTAGGAGGAACTGTCTTCTGCACGGCGTCATAGAAGGGAAGGTTGAGGGGAAAGGGAGCTTAGGAAGGAGGATTCAAATACTAGATTACTTGAAGGAAAAAAGAAAAATCTGGGAGCGAAAAGAGGAGGCAGAACACAGAGCGAATCCGAGGTTTAGATTCCACTGACAAAAGGAATGGACCTGTCGTAAGACAGAACACCCAATAAAAAATAATAAGTTGTGTTTAGCAATATTCATGATTTATGAGATTGTATTTTATATTTTAGTGTTAGTAGTTATAAAATAATACACAAGGATAAATTTACTTAAATACATGTCAACTTGACATTTTTTATAGTTCTAAATAGTAGTTTTTAGCCATAACGAACAAACAAACGTGTCCATCGAGTTATTGTCAAATAAAGAGTATTATATGATGAAAATATGTATCATTTTAGTACTTACCTTTTCATACATGGCACTAGTTTCATTAAATGTCTTGTAATTTGATCGAACCCACTTTTCAGATATTTGGTATGCCAGTTCCTTGGCCCAATCATCTCCTGAGGCATCTAGAGCGTAGATCATGATGTACTGAAGAGGAGGCCAAGCGTTGGGGTAGTCCCATTGCTCTCCAGATTGCTCTAAAGTTGCTGGAATACCTCCTAAATTAATCATTATTCGAGTTTTTTCAAGGTACTTCAATATTTTTGCAATTTGTTGCCTGCCTTTCCTGATATCGAAACAACCAGTCCAAAGAGGTGCTATATTAGTCGGGTAGAAGTAATTACGTCTCACATTATTCATGATATCATAATCAAGCCATGCTCCTACATCTTCGTGCCACAAAATTTCATTGACAGATTCCATCCATTCTTCTGCATACCTCATATATTCAAGAGCTTTTTCTGGGAGCCCAAGCTCACTAAAGAAATCAGATAAATATTTGGCATTCCAATATATTATCGCGTTCAAGTCCACAGGAATGATATATCTTGTTTTCAAATTTGTGAGATTTCCTGAAATAAAAAATAATTTGTTAATATATCATAAGAACATTTGTACTCATCAAAAAAGTATTTGTGGACATAGAAAACAATACACGAAACAGGAAGTACCCAAAAATATTTAGAATTCAATATTTTACTAACAAGTTTCCAGATAAGACTACTAACCCATTTTAATTTTATTTAACGCCTGTTTGGACGTTATTGTCCCCGATGGATTTTCATTTACAGATACGAGTAAAGTCATGTCAAACAAAATCTTAACTGGAAATAAATGTGTGATATTATCAATGTAAAATTTATGTTATCCAACATGAATTTTGTATCTACAGTATTGACAACATTTTCAAAGTTATTTACCTCTTTTTACTCCAAATTATACCTTTTTTTAACTTTCTGCTTTTTAATGATTTATTTTTCTCTGATCATATTATAATATAGTTGTGTTGCTTTGCCTAGTCAAGTATTGGTTAAATGGTATGAAGTAATTAGCTGGCAACAGGTGTAATCTTTTATTTAGTTTTTTTTTACTTTCTCACAATCCCATGGAGAGAGGAAGTATAGTGATCGTTAAATAATTGAATTTGAGATTTTGACGGATGTCTATGTTTCATGACACACTGTACCTGAAAAAGTGTATTTTGCAATACCGACAATCTCTGTGTCTGTTGATCAACCTAGAGGCGAAAGCGTTTAACCGATCGGGCCTAAACTTTATATCTTTAGTTGTTTAATGTTATCAATCTAACAGCAAAACTAAAGTTAGTTCACTTGGGGGTGAAAGTCATTTTTTTTTAAATTCTCTAATTAGGCTCTAACGATTTTTATTCAAATCATTTCTAGGAAATAGGGGCAGGCTCTCTAAATTTACAAAACTTTAGAAAGAGTAAATTGTTTCTTGGTTAGGTAGAAAACTGTAATTTTGCATAAGAGATGAAACTACCCTAAAAATGAACGACACCAAAACAAAAGATCAACAAAATGGTGGTGAACTAGTGTAGCGATTGCGTAGTTAGAAGTTCAAAGAAAAACTTGCGTCTTACTAGTGGCGACAGAACCTTTAAAATACATATCTTCTGACATAACACTTAACAGTTCTCTTTTTGGTGAATCGTTGTGTTATATTTCTCAAATAGTGTATATTATTTGATTTGTGATCTTTGTTTCAATATTATGTGTTTATTTTCATTATGTTTCTGTTACAGTATCCATTTTTTTGGTTTCACTTGTATTCCAAGTTCTAAATAAATGCGCCATTTTTAAGTAAATGAGCAATAGGGCTCTGTGCACAGCGATATTTATTTATAACAGTGTCAGTTTATGTTTTTTCAGTTCAATTAAATAACTACTTTTAAAACTTTATGCACAAGTAAAAATGTTTTATAGTGGGTTTAGATCATTAGTTGGGATGTGTTTAATCCATTTATTTATAAATTCAATATTCTATGATAATTTGAGTATATAAACATAATTTTTGTGATTATAATTATTTTTAGGCCTGATATATCTACAATAAGAACAAATTGGTTTAGATCCATCTAGACACAAACAGTGGGAGGAATCATACCTATCTCCATGTCACACCTAACGCATAGATGCTACACCATTAAGTTTACGTGACATGGGTAAGAGAGAGGTGTAGCAAGGAGATCGATATGCTTAGTTCCTACTAGTCACTGTGAGTCATGGATAAGTGCAAGAATAGATGAAATACTATTTAGGAAATGTCATATGGTTAGTAACAACACATTTTGTCGCCAAATAAATCAAAAATACTAAAACACACTATACAAATTTAACAACTAATGTTTTCTGAATGGCCAACTCCAACTGGTTCTTAAATGTTTATTTGTAAAACCAAATCACATAGCGATCATGTGCTCAGCCTCATTGAGCTGTTGTAAAGCACCGTGACTTGTGTCTGACCACTTACATTGTTGCTTAAACTCACTCTCTCCGGCCTGTAACTGTAGGCGGCCGTGGTTCAGCCCTCGTCGGAAGTAAGCTATTAGCCTACAAACGGCTCACACTAAGGGGAATTTCCATTGGGGACTCGAATAATTTGCTTCTTTAGTTAGAAACGGTTTCATGTTTATGTAGTTTTTTTACGAGATCTTTTCTAAAGTATTAACGAAGATGCTCACCCAATAAAAAAATATATATTTATATTTATTTAGTATTTATCATGTGGTTATTACCTAAAATCAACAATTTTTTATGATCTAACATTGGACGTGGGAGTTGCGGCCAATTTTCTACATACGATGGAGTGTTGGTACACATAGGGACCAAAGGTTATATAGCCTTTTGAGACCGTTGTCAGACAGGAAAGCTCCCAGAAGAGGAATAAATCACAGTATAATGAACTATGATATCTTAAATTAATATGCCGTAGAAAGTGACTGCCTAAATACCAAAATTAGCAAGGTTACTATAGTTAGGTTTAAGTAGTACACCCTCTATGTAATAAAACAAATATATACATGTTTGTTTTGATATGGATTTCGATGCTGGTTATTATTTAGTATACATATTTAAATTATGAATATATTTTCGTATATACTGTATGTGATATTTTAATAGCCTTTAATTGCTGAAATGAATTGGGCTAAAATACATTGTGAGCCCTAATACTTTATGATATATTTTTAAGGGTCTATCTAAAATATTGTATATGTTTTTATTTGAGTCGTTATTTAAAGTGAAAGGTTTATGGTAAGTATGGTGTATCTCTACTAATGCTGGTGCTTGTGCATTGGTATACAAACACGTACATGAAAAATAAAGTTACACGGCCCATTCTAGTGACGCCATCATTGAGCGATCATTGTAGCTTGCAAAGAAAAGGCAATCAACATATTGTGCAGTTTGGGCTGATAAGACCCCGAGGGGAAGATTTATGTCTATCTCGTTAGCCTGAATCCATTAATTCGTAAAGTATGCCGCCTAAAATGTATGCTTGATCAGTTATATTTTAATAATTCGCGTTCTCCAAGCATATCAAAGAACGCCATATTTAAAATTAACATTTGGTACGTGCTATCAGGTGTTCAAAGATGTGCATGCATACCAATAACACCTGAATACAAATATCGACCCAGGACCAGTGCCAATACACTTAGGTTCTCTTGTTCGACCTGTGCCTAGGTCCAAAATTGATTCGTTTTGCTCTGCTGAATGATACAATAAACCTGTAAAGTTTGCTTACCCTGAATAGTAACAAGCTTACAATTCCTTGTACAACAATGGTACGTCTATATGATAGTGTCATAGTGTTATCGTTCAAGATAAGTCTTGTGTATTTCACCGCGAACTAAATTTACAATTTGGCAGAACAAAAAACCTACAGATAGTCATTGTGGCTGAATATCTTACAATAAATTAGCTAACAATACCACAAATACGCCTTAAACTAATGATTGTTATATCACCCTTGGCATAGGACAAAAATAAATAGCTTAGTTGTTGAATATCACCCCATATGTTGCAGTCAGAAACCTAGGTACAGAACAATAACTAAAGTATATAATAAATAGCTACAACAAGGAAAATTATAATTCAAAGAGTTATAACAGTCACTACACTACATATGAAACCCTCAGCTAATGACTTACTCGTGGAGTATTTCACCCAAAACTCTTAAAACATTACACATATGATTGAACCATCATTATTGTTGCATCAGACTGAAATATATAGCAGTTCCAAAAATAGATGGTACGACACAATCGAACAATCTCTCTCATTTAGTGTAATATAAATAATAATATAATAAATAGCTTCGAAGAAGATGTTAAAAAATTAAATTTTCAGTAAACTACCCTTAAGTAAATTTTACTCATAAAAACCAACACATCTTGTTAGTCACAATAAACACTTTTGATTATATATGTATATGTATATGTATATATATATATATATATATGTGTGTGTGTGTGTTTTAATTCAAATTGTGGAAATATTTATAAAAAAACTCAAATTTTCAAAAATATGTTATTTGTTAACTATTCTAAAATTATTAGTTATTTGTAAAAATTAGATAGTATTCTTACTTATCATGAAAAACTATTCCCAGATAGGTACCAAATTAATTATATTTTAAAATAATTTTTTTTTATATATATAACTGGTCACGAGTAAATTAATTCATTGAGAAAATACATTATAATTAATAATGTAAAATACTCCTACTATACTAATATTTAACATAATCAGTCGAGCTATTAAAAATATACTATAAAGTGATTTTTTTTTATATATATATTCCATTCACGGTAGGGATTACTCTCTGAAAGGTCTTTTTTCCTACCGATATCCTACTATATAGTATATTTATGGTAGGGAAAAAGGCCTTTCAGAAGTCAATTCCTACCGTGAATGGAATATATGTATCATTATTATTGTAAAACACTTAACAGATAGCCCATTTGTAATAAAATAATTAGGGTCATTTTTTAAATACTTAGGTATTCTTGCACAAAAAACAAAACAAATGCAGGCGTGTTTTATTGTATTACCACACCAACTACCTGTTCAGGCTATACGCATCCACAGTGTCACTCGTCATACTACACAATCCCCAAGTATACATTTCAAATAAAAACATTAAAACCATTTACAAAATATTTTGAATTTCCAAAAATTACACATCAGTAAATAACCAGTAAACCAATTCTTTACCCAAAACGTTGCTGTTTTTCATATCAAACCAATCCTAGCTATGCATGTATTTTAAACACAATCGTTATATAAATTTTCGAAAAATTTGGAGTTTGAAAAAACACTTATGAATAAGCTGCCCTTAATTTGACGAATAAGGTAATTGAATTATCCCTAGGTATAAGCCTATAAAATCTAAATATCAAGTTTTAACAGAATCCATCTAACCATTTTAGATCCGTAGCCAGACAAAATTGTCTCTTTTGGGTTCACATTAAACGTAAAGATTCATCATAATCTTTAGAAAGATTTTTTCCACAATTGCTTTACTTTCTCTTGAGATGAAAAAGTAGCATCTTAAAATAGATACATAGCTAAAAAACGCTTTAATATTTGTGAAACGAACATTGTTGTATAAGCCTTCCGCCAAAGCCAATAAATTAAATAATATCCACCGCGATAGAAACATTAATAAAAAGGAATATCTATGTTCACCAAAGAACATAAAAATTATTATCAAGGTACATGGAAAAGCACCAACCAAGTTTTACAGCAACGTCGTACATGTTTACCCCGAAACAACTCAAACCACATTACCCCCCCCCCCCCTTACACCC
>CABFOW010000437.1:56960-134048 GCA_902141385.1 Timema californicum | reverse complement strand
AGACGAGCTATTTTGATCATATCTCCAAAGTTAAAGCTTATAGTTCAAGCAGTTGGGGAGATACAGGACTTTAACATAACCTTATTTCATCCATCCCTCCCCCCTCTCCTCCCCCTCTCTCTCTCTCTCTCTCTCTCCCTCACTTCCTCACTCATAATCAAAACCTATAGGGTAATTACACTCAACACAGAACCTTGAAAATTGGCATAGAGGATTTAAGCCAAGGGAAAAATACAAATTCTCAACTTTTCAACATGGTTCCCAAAAATGGGTGGTAGGGGGGGTGTAGGGTGTAGTATAGGGAACGGACTTTAAAAAAATACTTATCACAGCAAAGTAGCAAAGGATTTTAAAGGCCTTGGTAAGTAGCTACCACAACCGTTAGTTTTATTTTGATAGGACACACAATTCAAAAGTTATTATGGTCGGTCATTAATTTATCCCTGTTCGGAGGGTCTGCGTAGCAAAGAAGTTTGAGAACCATTAGACTAGCTGAGGTACCCATTGATGACTGGGTTTGATTTGATGTTTTGGCGTATACAAAGTACGTGAGTAGAAGAAGCGACCGCCATTTCTAAGATTTCCACCAATATCTTCCCCTCTCCTCCTCCTCAGGGGATGAAATTTTATAACACCTCAAGATTGTTTAGCCCAATCCTATAAAGGCTTACTTTAAAATTATTTCAAGTCTCTATGTCCGCTGTTTCAAAAGAAACATTAGTGAATCTTGAAAACTCCAAACACTCACTTTTCACCCCTTAAGAGATCGTAAATTTGAATTATATTATTTAGGAGTAGTTTTTCTTAATACCCTATGATGTACAACCACAAAAATTCCAACTTTCTGGATAATCGGGAATTGGGATAATTAAGGATCCGCAACAGTCACCATGCACTCTAAGACGTCAGGCTCGCAAAATACATTATGTGTTTGCCCAGATTTTCTAAGTAACCTTTTGTGTACTACTACGCCAAGTTTCAGCCATCTATCTATTCAGGAAGTGAGATAAATAGTGATGAGTGGGTTGAGCGGGTTGAGCGGGGTGAGCGAGTGATTTTACTTTTAAGTTTATAAATCATACTACAAAATAATTTTTTATATGTGGTATTATATTCTTATAAATATTCTCTTCCGTTTACAATTTCGTTGTCCAGCACTTTCTTTGATGTCGGTCACTTAGCCCACTCTTAACTGGATCCATCATGACGTTTCCTTCTTGTGTCGACCACTTGATCCTCTTATACATTGAGTTGGTCGAGAAGTTGCTCCGAGTGATGTCGACCACCCGACACTCCTAGCCTTCTAACAATGAATGAATGTCAGACACTTGATCCCACTAGTGTCAACCACTTGACCTACTCAGTCTTCCAAATATTTTAGTTTTGTCGACCGGTTTTCTCTCGACCACTTTATCCTCCTAAACACAAGTTTGTCTAGCAGTTGCTCCAAGCCATGTCGACTCACTTGATCCTCCTATACATGAGTTTGCCGGGAAGTTATTCCAGGCCATGTCGACCACTTGATCCTCCTATACATGAGTTTGTCGGGAAGTTGCTCCAAGTCGTGTCGACCACTTGATCCTCCTATACATGAGTTTGTCGGGAAGTTGCTCCAAGTCGTGTCGACCACTTGACCCACCCCACCTTCCAAATATTATTATTAGCACCGCGTCTTACTACCCGTTCGGTTTATACGCACTTACGCTAATGTCTAATGGTAGGGTGATTGCGAGATGAAATGGAGGACCTACAGTTTAACGTATAATCCGAACCACGGTGGAGGCCTGGCATTCCCCACATTCACAAGATGTCTGATAAATCTGTGCCGGGACCGAGGATTGAACCCCGGCCACCAGCACAGAAGTCTGACACCTTACCCCTAGACCGCCAGGTAACCTTTTACATATTGCTGACAGGTTTTTAGTAGACGACTTTGCATGATGCCTTTTGAAAGACAATTTTCACGAAAATTCACAAAAAAAAATTTATCAAAACCGTTCAAAGAATCAAAACTACAGGTAACGAAGGTTGTTGCGAGACAGTTTGTTCCAGCTGCATCTCACTCTGCTCTGTGTCAGTAGAGTGGCGCAACAACTTGCTCACGAAACGTTAGCGATCGACCAGAAATGATACCGCGATCGATGTAATGCCATCCCCATTTGAAATGGATGACAATAAACATTGTTTCTTCTTTTGGAAATACGAAGGAAACACGAAATAATGCTTTAAAACTTGTTTCCTAAAACACTAAAAACATTTTGGAAAAAAGATCAACATATTTGCAAACAAAGTTTCCACGCGACAAAAATTGAGAGTTTTGTTTTCTAACATCGCCTAAAAAATCAAAGTAGTTTTCATCAGAAACAATGGAGGGCAATAAAGTAGTATGACTATTATTTACATTTATCCAGTGAAATATGACCAAACTGGAGTGTATTTGCAAAATCCACTTTTTAAAGTTCTGAAACAGCTATATTCTAAGGCCAAATATCAAGGCGTGTGGTAATACTCTTCTCACACTTCTAAGGGTCTTTCCCACTCGTGCATAAAGAAAATTAATGAGCTGAGGTCGTTGGGTGTTTTCGATATGTACGTTGTATCGTTTAAAGTAATAATAATAATAATATTTATCACCGCGTCTTACTACCCGTTCGGGTTATACGCTTTAAGTACTAATTACTCTAATGGATTAGGAATTGAGAAGGTCGAATTAGAGGAAGTGAACCCGCATTTGCGTGGAGGGAGAGTGGAAAACAGTTTAGGAAAAAACCCAGTTCACCCGACCGAGATTCGAACCTCGATCTCCCCGTCCTTCAGCAGTCGAGCTCAACACGACAAGCGCGTTAGCCAACTACGCCACAGAGGCGGGTCGTTTAAAGTATATACAGTATATAGTATAAGTTCAACGATTGTATTGTATAATATTAGTATGTTTAATCCTAATGTTTAACTGTATCTTAATATTGAAATGTATTACATACAACAATATGATGTTTTGGATTGAAGTCGCTATTCCCCTCAAGTTCTCGACCAAAAGCTCGTTACGTAGCAATAACTGATCCTGTGCTATATTAAAGTTTGACTATCTTAACACTTGTTAGATATAGCCATTGACCCATGTCACTGACAAATTCCTAAGACACCTCTAACACACGGAGAAAAATTAATATACACCTTACAAATTTATGTTCATAATTTTAAAATATATTTGTAAGACAAACTGCGTTCCCAGAATCTCGTAAGAAAGATAAACAAAATATGTGTATGTTATAAGGGGTTTTCCATTCCCAGAAATCTGAAAGATAAGATGAAATCCTTATATCCATCGTAAAAATGGCTGGACTGTCTCCACCCTGAGGAAAGCCTAATATTTCTCAACATTGTCTTAGTTCTATTAAGTTTAAAAGGGGCCTCTGTTTCTTAACACTTGTATCAACAATATGATTTTAAAATTTTCACTAATTTTTATAAAACAATGAGAACAATCCAATATAATATTTAAATAATTAGACAAACACTGAACTATGAATCTGGCAGGCAATGCCACCATGCATAGCTCTAAATGTATGTTCATCAACAAAGGTCTGAAGGTCTGAACTTTGAATACGAAAGTCAGTTTAAGTATGTAAATTTATAGTATTTTAAAGATTAGTTTGGATTAAAGTCAAAAGCTTTTCTACTATATAATCCAAATAAGAAAAGCGCTACATCTTTAAGAAACCTGGCGTTAAAATAACGTACTAACTAACGTTTTATAAAAGTGATATTTGTTTAGAATATCAAAACTCAACATTTTTAACAGATATTTTTGGGTGAGTTTACCTTTGTTAGTAGCGTTCAAGATGAACCAGCGACTGGAGAAATCCCAGCCAGACTCAGCAGCTGCTTTCAGCTCAGAATAATAAGCTTCTTTCTCTCCCTCTGTTCGAAATATTTTGGCACTCTGAAAGTCCTCCCTGAAGGAACATAACAGTTACATTTATAATAATTATTATTACATTTATGTTTATTGATAGAAGAACTAGTCAAGTTAAAAAGGTTATTATATTTTAAAAAATATGAGACTATTTTTAAAAGGACGAGTTATGGACTAATAAATATTTTTCAAATGAGTTCCATTCAATGAACAATGGTTGCGTTATTGTATAAATCAAATTTACAACTGCATTACACTAAACGCAAATTATTAAAATAAGTGTTAAGAAAGTTTGTTAGGTACAGTAGTTGTAAAAATAGGGCCAAATAATTTTGTTGTATGCGAATGTACAAAATAAGAAGGTCGTATCTCTTAACACCTTTAAAGGTCATTCCAATATGAACGGTGAAGTCATTCCAACAAGATAAACAAGTACTGGAAGAAAGAAATTTAAAAAATACAAGTAGGAAGATAAATATAGGCTATTTCAGGTATTGGCAAAAATATTGCTAACATTTGTATCATTTGTATTAATATGGAGGAACCATACACAAATCTTTGTGTTAAAAGATATTTGGTTTCAATTTTTAAATTTTCAATGAGAAAGTAAATAACGTATCTATTTTAAATTATAAAGTCAGCCTTTGATTATTTAGCTTTAAGGATTAAGTTGATATCTTGTACATCAACGGTTTTATCTAAAGGGTAGCGATTGAGAGTGCAAATTATACAAGTTCATCCTCATTAGTGTGGAGAGGGGATGGGAAAACAATAATAATGAATCGCATGCACTAAAGGAGACAGATCGGATATTATTTATCACTATGATTTTCCCTTAACCTCTGATGTAGAAACCACCCTAAGTAATGGGATTCACTACTGTGGTTTTCCCATCCTCTCTCCACGATGATTCAGGTGCCTGCCCTATAAGCTATCCAGACCATCTCTCACCCTTAGATTACGGCGTTTATTAATCTGTTTATTAAAACGAATAAAAGAAGGCTTTACAATACATATGACCTAACGATAGCTTCCGAAATAAAGATAAAAACAATGACATTGGAACCGGAGAGGCTGGAGGAAATTGAACCATCAGTTTTTATTGGGGGGATTGAAGTGGTTGCGGGGGATGATGGGTTGAGGGGGCGAGAGGGCGAGGGGGGTGAGAGGGGTATCTGGGACTTTAATACTCTCAAATATTTCCCATATGTATATTCAAAATATCAATTATTATTTAATACAAATATTGTACCTATTTTTCAAGGAACTAATTTGTTTATGACTTTTCTAATGAGCCTATCGAAACTTTCCACAATTTTCAAAGTCATAGGCAAGGCAAATTTGGTTAAAGTCTGGTGTATGTCTTAGAATTATTTATGAATCAAAGTGCTATATTAAGAACACACTAGGAAGGACAGTATCTGATTATTTTAATAGATCAGTAGTGCAGCCATGATTTCCCCCTAACATTTATTATAACTATTATTATATTCTCAAGTGTCAAATTTATTATCACCTACATTTATTCAATGATAATGTAAACTTTTTTTTTTGCCACAGGAGGGAACAGTTTGCAAATACATTATGTAGAACAGGGTTATTTGGGCGTAATTTGATACCTTTGGAAGGCATACTGTATCTCCGGAAGGTATACCGATTTTTAAAAATAAAAATTGGGGGTGGGGGTGGGGGTCGGAGCACGTTTTAACGACAATATGCCAAGTATTTTCTTTTTACTTTCATATGTATGCCACGGATCTTTTTTTTTTAACCACGTCTTACTACCCACCGGGCTGTACGCATATTTACTGATTACGCTAATTTGCTAAGAACGAGGAACGTTGAATAAAGTGTTTTCACCATTTTTGGAGAAAGATTGGAAACCATTTACGAAAAATAACCTCAGTACACCCGACTGGTATTCAAACCCCGATATCCCTGTAATTGGCAGTCCAGTCAATTGCGAGAGTGACTCCTTAGATCATGCGGCCACCGAAGTGGGTGGTCTAATATATTTGACATCTGGATATTTTCTTGTCTGGATCCTCTACTGTTCCAAACTATCGGCTGGCGATAAATCTACAAACTACTAATCTGTAATACAGTTAAATTGTTTCCAATGCTAATTGTAATAAAATAAGTCTTTATTTTATAAACAACCCTTCTTTCCATATTCTTACTCTACATTATGGCAAAGAAATGTAGGATACGTCAATCTTGCCCACACACAAAGAATAAACCCTCTTAAAATAGCTTCTAGAGCTTCCACGACCCATGGACATAGCATTAATGGAATATATATTCAGCTAATGATAAATTTTGGAATAAACTAATATTAGTAACCATGGCCTACTGTTAGATTCACATGAATATAACAATACAATGAATTAATCAATTATAAATATTGTATAAATTAAGGTTTTACAAATTACTTAAAAGCCTACAGTTTAGGAATATATCTGATAAAACATACAATGACATTACTACAATTTCCTAACCCCTCTTAGCATAAAGAAAGTAAAATAAAATAATACTTGGCACCGCGTCCTACTACCCATTAGGGTTATACGCTTAAGTACTAATTATTCTATTGGATTAGGAATTAGGAAGGTTGAATATAGAGTAAATAAACTTGAATTTGCGTGGAGGCAGAGTGGATAACCATTTAGGAAAAGCCATCCATAGTTCACCCGAGCGAGATTCGAACCTCGATCTCACCGTCCTCGGCAACAGATCTCAACACAAAACTTGCGCGTTAGCTAAGTACGTCACCGAGGCGTGTATAAAATTTAAACTTATCTGTAAGAAAATATTAGTCTAGTTGTGGGCCATTTCAGTACTTTTTAAGAAGTTTTTACAGAAAAGATTTTAAAACTAAACAAAGTACTTATTTAACCAAATACGAGAACATGAAATAAAATTAATTATTTTCGCAAGAACTCAAATGTGTTTTTTTTTTCGAAGGCAAAAAGAAAATAATCAAAGATGTTCTTTTATTTCAACAGAATTTTTAGTATTATACTATGTTAAAACAAAAGTTGATACTACTAGAAACAGTTTCTTCTGGATTATTATTCCTACACATTTTAATACATTATATATATATATATATATATATATATATATATATATATATATATCGAGGGGAGTGTGTTATTTTGTATTTTAGCATAGATTATTTTGTGTTTAATGCATTAGATTATGGCCTGACACACATAAGCATACATTAAAAGCCACTTTTTAATGCTCACCTGTATGATTCTGGTCTTGGCCCGGAAGATAAATCAAAGTATCTGACTAGTCTGAACATTCTATCACCCTTCTTCACCATAACAGTGTGGTTAGTTAGCCAATAATTGAACTCCTTCTCCATGATATGTATATTATCTTTAATAAACTGAGTGTCATTGGATTTTTCTAGATAGCTTTGTATCATAGGAATGAGAAGTGGAGGCTGGGATCTCATACTGTAGTAGATTCTTCCTCCATTAGGAATGAAACCGTATTCGTCAACGATAGAAAGGAAGTTCTGAAGCATTCCTTTGACCGTTTCAGTCATTTCCGAGAGCAAAAGACCACGAACTATCCAATATGAGTCCCAATAATAAAACTCTCGGAAGCGTCCTCCAGGGACGATCACTGGATTGGGAACATAAATTATAGAGTAGAGGTCTGGATTATTTTTCACATCATCCTTAATTTTTCTACCCAGAAACTTCCATAAGGCATTTAGTTTTTTGGCCCATTCCTTTAGCTCTACGTCTCGAACATGGTTAAAAAATTCGGCGTTTTCGGTCCAATCATTTGGCTCCCAATTTTCAAATTCACTACCCGCTGGGTCAAACGTTTTGTTGACAAAGTCTATAACTTGGTCTCGGGTTGGATTTCTGGAGGTTGTGTCCATAAATTGGTTGAAATTTTCTAAAGTTATATTAGGTAAACTTTTCAGTTTCATATCGACAAACGTTTTGGAGTCGGAAAATATAGATGCCATCTGGATGGTGTGCAGAAGTTCACCATGGCAGTAGATATTACTGGAAAAAAAATCAGTTTACATTTTATCATCATATCAAGTCAAAGATAAGTCTATATTTAACTAATGATATCAAGGAGTGACTTAATAGCTTCTTAAGTTACAAAAACTCGTCACCATACAAAATGCTTTGTCAAAGTTTATGTATATATACTACAGGCAAAGTCTGAACTTGGATGAAATCAATATTGTTGATATTGCCCAAAATACGTGGTTAATGTTAAGTGAAAGGTGGTAGAATAATATTTTTTCGAAGTTTGTACCGATAATATTTACAATATCCAATCGCACCTAATTAATGTCAAATTCTAGGGTTGAGGTTAGGTTAAGTTAAGTTAGTGGAAAATAAAGCATCAAAATAAGGCATTTAAAATGTTAGTGCATTGCTACGATTCAATTTCGGGTCCCCGATCAAAGTAACGTTCCGAAATAAAATCCGTATTTAACATGCTTGTTTAAAAAAATAGTATTCAACCTTATTCAATCTTGCTGGCTAGTGTCGACATTTTTTAGATCAGACTGAAAATGAGATAAATTACTTTATATTTCTGACTTTGTCACTGCACTTGGATAATGTCAACATCTCACTGTTATTCTTTACATTATTAAGATTTCGCACAATATCCATAACATATACATAGATCTTGTATTGTGTAAGAAATAAATTTAAAAAAATAACCTATAATCATGCTGTATAGAAATGTGCACTATAAAAATGGAGTTTCCAAAAATATTTAAGGTATGAAACAATAAGAAAAAGTAAATATATAATGTCAGTTTATATTTCTGTTCTTTGTTTGAATCCTATTTGCGTAGCAATAATATGTTCTGGAAATGTAAGACCTTCATTTTCCAAAAATAATTCAAAATATTTTTTTAATTAATTTATTCAAACTATTCATGATCCTTACTTGATTAGTCTATGGCATTAGCAAGTTCATTGCCATGCTTACAAAAGTAGGCCACCTTTCCCCATCTTGAGCTAGTTCTATCTAGTTCACCTCATTACACCCTAGTTCTTAAAGGTCCATTATAATGTTATCCTCCCATCTGCGTTTAGGTCTTTCTAATGGTCCATTCCCAATGGGTTTGTCAGTAAATACTCTTAACACGGTTCTAGATTCCCCCATTCACGTTGCATGTAGGCTACTGCCCACCGTAATATACGAGGCTTGACTAACTTGTCTTGTGTTCAGTACATGGTATGTAACTCATCATTATGTAAAGTCCTCCACTCGACAGTAACCTCGCCCCTAAATGGACCCACTATCTTCCTAAGAACCTTGTTTTCGAAAAACCTAGATTTGTTTTCATCAAGTAAGGTAAGAGACAACGTTTCACACACTCAGAGAACAACCGATAAAATTATATTTTGTATATTCTGAGTCTTACATTCCTTGAAAGTAGATGAAATGCCAACCAATTACTGACCGAGTAATATAATGCATTTCCCGATTGTATTATTTTCCTATCTCCAATTTAGTATAGTTATTTCTAGCTAAAATTTATCCCAAATATTTAAACTCATTATCCCTGTCAATTTATATGTTGTTCGCAGTTACCTCTAAATTATCATCCCTAATCTGTGTTCTCTGTGAGATCCTATATTTAGTTTTCTCAGCGTTCAATTCTAAACCTATTTCCTTACCAGCCTATTGTAAAATTAGTGCATTTCTTGCCACACCTTCCTTAGTATTGCCTAACAACGCTCAATCATCTGCGTAACCTATAAGTTGAATTGTACCGTTTAATGTCAACCAGGGACTCTCTTGCATTACCCCGATATCCTTACACTAAGGCTAGAATAAAAAGTAATGAGGAACGTGCATCTCCTAGTTTCAATCCATTATATGATTCTAGGCCCAGAATAACTAACTTATAATGTTAGATATGTCATTATTCCCATGCTTATATCTCTTTAAATAAAAATAATTATAGATTTAAATGACAAAAAAATATACTACCTATCTTGGCAATTCATTTAGAACAAACACAGCACACTAATATAATTATTTCAAGGAGTACTAGTTTATTTTAAAAGATTAAAAGTAGAACAGAATAACCAAGCACAATTATTTTATAAGACCATCGTTTAACTATAGCTCAACCATTTGAAATCTTGCCATTAAATGACCAAGCTAAGCTGATAATTAGGGACCGGATTTTGCCTATTTGCCTTTTCCTTTCCATGATCGTAACGTATATGTAGTTGAGATATGTATGCATTTCATGTTATTACGAGTTTCTATGTTAATTTATACTGCCCATAATTGCCTATTCTGTTGGTATTTGCCTAATTTATGATTAAGAACCTTAAAGTGCCTATTAAGGCTTTCACCTCTTTTACATACGGTATTGATTTTCTGCTGAAATAGAGTACAGTTTCTTGGAAATTGTAAGTTGCGGCATAATTATTTGAAGTAAGTTTGAAAATCTTATACTTGTTAAATAGCTTCCAATAAGCATAAAGTGGGTTGAGGACAGTGGGAGCAGTGGTAGACATCTTGAGAGGAAGCAGAATAATGTCATTTCAGAAGAAAAGTTTTACTTCTTTGGAAACTGCAAATTTGAAATGTAGGTAGTCCCTTGACATCATGTGAAGTATCACTCAGCTATTAGAATAATAAAAAAATTATACATACTGAAAATTTAGAAGAGTATGTGACCCACATAGGTGGCCGTGGGGTTTAGGGCGTCACTCTTGAAGTAGACTTGAGTGTCGATAAAGGAAAAATTGAAATTAGAATTTCGGTTCAGTGTACTTAAGGTTGTTTTACTAAATAGTTTATCAATCTCTCTCTACGAAAACCTACACAAACTTAATCTAAATTCCTCCTTTCTAGCCCCTAGCATTTTACAACATATGCATATAGCCCGAGCAAGTTTAGAAACATGGTACTAAAAAAACTGCAATGTTAATTGGCAGTTGGTGATAAAATAGTAGGTAGTAAAATCAATTTGAATTGCTTTCTGTAATGATATTGTTTTTGACCCCTCTCATCTATTTAAAAAGTCATGGATGAAGTGCATTTTTCTTTAAATTACTATATGTAAAATATCATTTTAATACGTCATTCATGGAGAATCACGCGCTTTTCAGAAGAAAATTTATAAATTTCACCATAAATCTTATTTTTTCTTTAAAAGATCAACTCCGTTGTATTTAGCAAAATCATGCGACTCGCTGGCTACCTCCACCCAATAGGAAGCCAGCCTTTACAATCCCTGTTGCCAGAAGTCTTTATATTAGTTAGTTTTAACACTGGCGAGAAGGGGTCCAAGAGGTAAGGGGTAGGTCATATATAACCCGCTTGTGCGTATGAATACACACAGTGCCAGTAACTTAAATCCATATAGGACATTAAATATATTAAAGAGAAAAATCACAGAAAAACAATCTGTGAATTTAACAAAACTGTTATTTTATATATCATATCTTCAGTACCGAAGGTGTAATCATCTAAATAAAATGTGTTCAACATCAAATGTCTTTCTATTTTCATAACTTTAAGCATTATTTATAATCAGACCACATCACCATGTACAAGTGCGAAGTAACTAATACAAGCGTCGCCATCTCAATCAAGTGCTCAATAACAGGGCAATATCTCAATATGAATCACATAATTTCAATATCGTTATAATTGGCTCCCAATCGCGGGGCATCATTAGCGAATAATTTCAATAACTCTTATAATTGGCGCCCCTCGTTGACGCGTAACGATTTATTCATACGTGGGTTTTTTCCTTGATTGCCTAGTATTGTGCCTAAATTTCATATTTGTAATGTTTAGACTCTGATGTCGTCTACTTCCCCTACAATCTCCAACTCATAACACTAGGATGTATTTCTCTCCCCCCCTAAATTTTCAAATTATAGCACTAGATGTCATCCTATGCCCTCTCAACCTCAACAAAACCAACCAAACATGAATATTGTCCTCTCCCTCCCAAACTCCAAACTATTTTTGTTTTACTTCCCAGAACATAACAAACCTTCGGGCTTGGACTATCATTATTTTTTTTATTAAGCCAATTGATATATATTTTATTTATTTAAGTGTAAAATAATATCTAATTTTACCATAATTAGTGTATAGTGTAACAAGTGGCGTTACTGGCCCATTTTGCAATTACAATAAGTCCACCCACCCCTATAACTGTAATATGCACTCAGGTGCAAGGTTCAGTTCAGTTGCAAGACAGTCATATTTTGAGCACGTTTTGGACTGGTTGGGTTAGACTAAATCCGTGGACAGAGAAACCAAATATCATGTGTAACTTCTCTGTATATATTAATGTGTACTAGTATAATAATTATTGTAGCCCTGAGGTTAAGTTTATATATATATATAATTTGTAAATAGTAAACCAGGCCACAAATTGGTGGCAGTATAGGTATTTGTGAATTTGGGTTAAAACGTTAGGAATATGTGCAAAACCAACCGTATACCTGGATTCCAGTGACCGGTGCGAGTGACTATCACAATTATAGCTTGCTGCGTAAATCAATGGTTGGAGTAGGGAAAAAAGGTTTGTGCATGGGTATGTTTCTCTCGGGGGTAGCTCTGAGTGTGTACGTAGACCAGCCAGATAGTGAGATAGCGGCTAGGGGACAAATTTAATCCGTGTTAAACAACATAACTTGATAAATTACAGTTACAAAATCGAACCAGACAAGTGGTGAATCGTGACTGGAACTAGCACGGGCTTAAGAACCCTCGCGACTCATGCGTATCCGACTTAATAACTAAGCTATGGATGAAATATCTCAAGACCGATTCTTGGAAGCTCTCGGGAGGGATATAATACTTTTGATGTAACAAGAGCAGCCTAAGATGCTGGACGTTGTAATGAGTTGGAAGATAAAGGTCAAGTAGAGGCAGCCTATCACGTTTCAAGTAACCGCAAATGATGAGTTATTGCAACCGATAACGAAAAGGGGCGTGTGCGTTGTAACTCAAGGGTAGCACAAAACGCCACGAATGCTGAACATGGTGCTACAGACAATGGATACCATCCGGCATCCACGATATTTGTGAATCTTTGAAAAGTGTTGCAGGTTCCATTCAAACAATGAAGTAGTGTAAATGTGTAAGAGAAATAAAGTGCTACCAATGGGGTGAACTGGGATATATTTGGCCTAAATGTAATAAGGATAAGAAACAACAACAAAAAACTAGTGTGTGCCAGTGTGCTCGAAACTACACTGGCATTAAATTATTATTAATAGAATATAGTACTAGTTTATGGTGGAAAGTGTGGAGCCAGACTCTGCCGTGTTCGTGGAGAGAAATTGTGGGACGATTCCAAGGATATACTGATAGACACTGGGGCTGCCGTTTCCTTCTTACATGAGTGACGAGCGTCAAATGGCAGACTTTAATTTATAACTGACCTATTCTTTGGCTAAAGTCATGATTATATGATGTTTGTGGTACTGTTAGGGTACCCATTAGAATAGGAGGTTATTTTGTAACACATGAAATGTTTGTTGCAAAAGGACTGACACATATGTGCCATATAGGCATAGACTTCTTACGGAGAGACAAATCCGATATTTTGCTTTTGAGAGGAATAATGTGCGTGAGGGGAGGGGAAGTAAGACTAAATAAACCACTAGGGGAAACAGAGCCATGGGTGTGCCGTGTTACTTTGAGAGAGACAGTCGTAATACCGAGTGGACATGAAGTGGTGCTCCAAGCAGCAGTCGGTGCGGACGTGGGAATGGGGCATTGGGAACAAATCACCTTTTCAGGAAGCATGACATTTTTGTAGCTTGCGATTTAGTATCTTCTAGGGAAAAGACAGTTCCAGTTAGATTACTAAACCAGCACCGACAACCTGCGACACTATACAATGGGACAAATATCGGATCGCTGATGTCATGAGTCATTGCAGGAATGGTAGGGACTGAAGATAAAACTATCTGGAGCAGAAACCATCTGGTTAATTTTATTCAGACTCAGCCAAGCTATCATCTATATAATGTGCCATAGCAGAGGACATTTTGAACGATTTTCCAGATGTATGTTCTTGGGGATCAAATCTCCTTGGTTTCACCTATCTAGCTTACCAATAAATTGATACCGGTGAAAGTACACCCATCCGCCACCCATCGAGAAGAGTACCATTTCACCGTAGGGAGTAAATGAGAAAAGTTGATAAGGATATGAGTGAAAATGACGCCATTCAACCTAAATTTCTCCATAGAACTCACCGGTTGTTATGGTGAATAAAAAAGATGTCGGAACTAAGTTGTGTAGATTATCAATGGCTTACAGCTATTGCAAAGAATGACGCGTTTCTTCTACCTCGTAGAGATGATCGCCTTTCTATTGAGGAGATGTGAAGATATTGAGGATATTTTCCACAATCAATATTATGAGCGGTTACTGGTGGATTGAGGTTGCCCCACAGGATTGTGAGTAGACCACATTTACGACAGTAGATATATTTGGAGTTTGTAATAGCCCAATGACATACCAAAGATTGATGAATCTAGTTCTATTTGACCTCCAGTGGGATACGGCATTTATGTACCTGGATGTGATATGATTGGGAGACCCTTTAAGAAGCACATCAGTAGGCTCCGTGAGGTGTTCATGAGGCAAGGCTGCCGCAAGGGGGGGCGAGAGGAGTGATCGCCCCGGGTGCCATGAACAAGGGAGTGCCAGTAGGCACCTCTCGTGCCCATTTTTGTTAGTAAGTCGTTTTAAAATGTAAAGGTTGAATATATCATAAGGGCATTAGATCAGATTCCAACGGATGTTGCCAAATTTTAAAATACGTCTTGTAAACATTGAATAATAAAATGGTGTAGTGTGTTGTGTTATAAAACATCAGTATAATTAAATAGGCAAAGTGAAAAGAGCAACCGTTGTAAACCAGTGGCACCGTTACGACATGAATTCAATCAGCTCACAGCCCTTGAGTCAGAGACCTCGTGATGAACCTTTTCCTTCTCTCCACTATCCACTATATTCTAATAAATTGGCTAACACAGATAATAAACAGACATTTAGAATACAAATCAATAAATATTTTGATTGTATTAATTATGATTTATAAAAGTGAATAGTGAATGAATACGTATTTATATTCCGAACATTTCACAACTACAACAACAATTAATGATGTGTTACTTTTTATTTTTCGAAATGTGTGAATAAAATACCGTATTTATACTCAAATATATTTATTTAACCCTGTTATTCAATAATAAAAAATTGATATTTACTCCTGGGCTGGGCCTAACAGCCATGGCCTCAGGTGACAGGTATGTGTCATGAATTAATTATGACTTTAATTATGTTTTAGCTAATATAAACCTTTAACTTTTGGATGATCTAAGAAGTGTTTATTGGATTGTGATACTCTGCACAATAAAGGTTGCACCACTTGTTATTTTCTCCATAGCAATAATCCCTAGAATTATGGTGTGTATACGAAATGGTGTGAGGTGTGGGTATGGGGGTGGGAGCGCTTCTTTCAAGGCTTCCCAGGGCGCTAACTTCACACGTGGCGTGTCTGTCAAGATTTTACGGAAAGTTGGACTATTTCAAACAACTGGGAAGTTTCTGGGACACGCTATTTCAAAGGAAGGTGTGGTCACTGATCCAGAATTATTTTTTTTGCAGGGGTGTATTGCCCCATACCTAGTAATTATACTGAGATCAAGGTGTTTCTGGGGTTTTCTTCATATTACAGACGTTATTTAAAGGGATTTTCAAACACTGTGAAACCCCTGCATAATATGACACAAAAAAAATTATCAATAAAATTTTCACCCACTTCCATTTTAGTAAGCATTATGTTGACAGAAAGTTATTCTACTTATAAAATCACTAGATTTTAATTTTTGGATTTTTTTTTAGTATTATATTATTATTATTATTATTATTATTAGCACCGCGTCTTACTACCCGTTCGGGTTATACGCACTTACGCTAATGTGTAATGGTAGGGTGATTGTGAGATGAAATGGAGGACCTACAGTTTAACGTGGAATCCGAACCACGGTGGAGACCTGGCATTCCTCACATTCACAAGATGTCTTGTCAGAGGTGAAGGAAGGGTTTGGTAATCAGATAAATCTTTGCCGGGACCGGGGATCGAATCTCGGCCGCCAGCATAGAAGTCTGACACCTTACCTTTAGTATTATAAAGATGGCAATTTAAATCCTTTTTAATATTCTACCCAAACTGCGGTGGGGTGTTTTAGGGATAATGCATGTCACTACGAAGAATATGTCTGCTTCGCATTATTGTTACTGACAGCCTCAATATTTTCTGGTGTTCTAGCTGACCTATTTAGACTTAATGACCTCTTTTTTCTAAGAATGGAACAAGTTGCTTCAAAGCTAGCAGCCCATGTTTTGATTGCATGAGTTGAGGCACTGGATCATGGCAACGAAGATTTAAGTGAAACCAAAATTCTCGTCTTGCGGACGTCATACAATCGGTGTTTCTAAAAAACTATTTCCCGGAAAACGCACTTTGCATACCAGACCATTGCTACATGACTAATAAATGGAATAGAAGGATGTACAAAACTGAATCAACAAAGTGCTACCCCGACACGCTTTGATCTTGAAATGAAAATTTCAAAATCTCCCGTTTCTGGGCACCACCCTGTACATGTTAGTATTTTACTTTAATATTCTGGGACTCTCAACAAAGTCAATTCAAGGAAACCAATAAGTTATTGTGGTAACTGACAACTTCACCAAATGGATGGAGGCATATAGTATGACAGATATAGAAGCGTCAACAGTAGCTAATATCATTGTAGAAGAGTTTATCAAGAGGTTTGGTGTGCCAGTGGTACTTCATACAGATCAAGGATGCCAGTTTTAGTCTAAGTTATTCCAAGAAATGTGCCAAATTCTTGGGATATAGAAAGCACGCACAACTCCCTATCATCCACAGTCAGATGGCCTGGGAGAAAGATTCAGTAAAACTCCCTGCGCAATGCTTTCCCATTACGTCAATAAATTTCAGGACAACTGGGACAAGGCCCTGTAAACGGTTCTACTAGCATAGCGGTCAATTATACAAGATTATACAAGTTCACCCCTGAGTATCTTATGTGTGGTCAGAGGGTAAGGCTACGAATTGATAATGTATGGAAAGCCAGATTCTGTAGAAAATGCGGTCGAGTATGCTTGGCAGTTAAAGATAAATTTAGAAACTGCGCTAACACGGGAACATACAGTCAAAACAAATCAAGGGCAAAAAGATGTGAGCGACCAAAAGAGTATGGATGGTGTATATAAGATGGGTGATTATGTGTGTGTGAACCAGCCAGCAGTCAGAAAAGGAACCTCACTCTAACTACACAGGGCATGGTATTTCTTCCCCATTTATTTTGTAGACCATAATATCAGATTTCATCTACCGCATTCAACGTGAATCACCCAAGCGGAAACTGATGGTTGTACATTTCAACCACCTGTATACCTGTGTAATCCAAGCTCTAGAATTAGAGGGATTCAATACAAAATAAAACAAAATTAATGTTACCAAAAATTTAGAAAAATAGAAGTGCGAAGTGTAACGATATTATGTTTTTTTGTTGTGAAACATATTACAGTACACAACCCATCTCCTAGAAGGAGGGTAATCCCACTGTTCTCCTTCAGTGACCAATTTAGTTTAAATGCGACGAGGACGAAGGCTAAGTTAAAAAGGGCAACAAAATTATATATATATTCTAAAACCTAAGGATAGATGGCATAATTATATTAGTGAAAAAATTCAAGTCTTAACGAAACTTTGCTTTTATTTCATTTAACCTTTTATTAAAGAACATATCGCTTCTGCAAAACATCTAAGCATATTCATATTTCTTATTTATACAATATCTGTAAAAGCAGAATAATAACAATCTATTATTATTGTTTTTAACAAGACTTTCAAAAATACGTGTATTAAATTTTAATGTCTAGCATTATAAACATGGCGTATTCCAATATAACAAACGTAAATGAGAATTTTAGCAACGAATTATCTTAGTGCAAGTCAAAATTGTAACAACAGTATAATAGTTCCGTAATCGCCCCATTAAAGATCAACCTACGCGTGGCGTCTACACAAATTACGGAATCCTCCAATATTTAGAAAGTCAAAATAAACTTAGATATTCTTTCATTAAACTTTAAGGTTTATTCCTAACTTTATCATAAAGAAACATATTATTAATCTCTGCCACGTTCAATAACTGTGCAAAATAATTCCAAAGTTAAATACATAATGTTAACTATACAAGAATAATTATTAACGTCCCGCATTCCAACAACTAAATAATGAAGGCCTAATATTATAAACTTCTTAATATGGATATTAAGACAACACGTTTTGAAAACATACTCTTAAGGTTAAACAACTGAATCCCCGTTGATAAACAAGATTTGACTAACATTAAAAAAAAACTCGCATTAAAACTTTCCCCACATTACTTTGTATTTTAAGTAAAGTCCTATTTGTCGTAACATAAGCGAAGTTATTTTAATATTTAGTAAAAAGGAATGAATGTTCATCTAAGACGGTAAATAACAATAAATATACGTAGAGCCAAAAAGAGAATTTAGAAAATTACAATAATATTTAAATTAAAGCCGAACAAGAATTTCTCCTTACATTATATGAGTCTGTATTTGAAGCCTAAGCTTCGTCAATGTCCGAGCCTAATCCAAGAGTGGCTGCTATCTTGGTGAACAGTCTCTTATATGGCGCAACTATCGAACACTCGAGAAGGAATTACACCAAGGTGGGGATCACAGAATTAACACACATAAAAGGGGGGGGGTGCGCTGGATTAGATGCGTTGAGAACATTCTATCAAGGCCACGGCTATTCTACGCTGTTCTCGGCGTCCACGTTGTTCCTGAGGCTAGTGGTGGCGCGTAGCGGCGAAATGCTGCACTAGGATCACAGCGCTTAGTTGTTTTACTGTTGATATCGTGTGTGGACGTCCTTTTCCGCATGCTCGTCCGGCCGGTGAAATTGGGTAAGCGCTGTTCTTGTTGACTATCCCGTTTTTTTGATGCCTTGTAGCAATAATTGCTACACCTGCATATCGGTACTAAGGGTACCACATCAACAACAGACAGTGAAAAGACAGATGTTAGTGAAAACCCTTCAACTGAGCAAGACTTAGGGCCTGGTCCTAGTGCATTACCAAGGAGTTCTAGTGTTCCTAGATTTTGATAATGAGGCTGAAAAAAAACTAACATCCCAGAAATGGGTGTGCTAGCCAGGACTGTTCCAGAGACACTATCCCATTAGGCACAGAAAGACCACGGGGTACTACTTGGACGTGTGACTATGACTTTTCTGTAGAATGAAAATTTATTAACTTTCAATTTGATATATAACTGGCTTAGGAAAACTTGTAAAAATAAATGGGAGGGAATAGCGTTGGGAGTAGCGTTAATGACCCATTTTGCAATTGCAGTGAACGTACCTACCCCTGTAACTGTAATAAGGAAAGGGGGAGGGAGGGGCACTTGGGTGTAAGGTCAAGTCAGGTAGCAAGACAGTCTTCTTAAGAGCGCGTTTGGGACTGGTTGTATTAGATTGAAGCCACGGACACCAAGTATTTTTATGGATGTGTAATAGTGTACCAATGTGTGTGTACCCTTAATTGTAAATATATATAATTTGTAAATAGTAAGCCATAACACATAATCTTGCCAGAATTAGCGAAGAATTGATGAATATAGCTGAAAAAATTTCATATGTTTATTTTTGAGACAGACTAGTTTAGGTAATAGGATTACCCGCACCGGTAGGCACGTGTCAGTATTGTCTATTTTGGTTTGGTTTTCTTGTGAAGAAGTCAGGTCTAAGGCCCGGTGCCCCATATTTGCAGTCGCGTCATGTGACGCTGCGTCTCAGCATTACTTAGATTCAAATGATGAGGTTCACACAGGACGCGAGGTCTGGTGTCAAATTGACGTCATTGTTGCGTCAAAACTAGTGACGCGGATTCTGCAAAGCGCGGTGATGACGCTACCGCTCAGCGTTCTGTCAGTCCCTGTGAAGACAGAGCAGTGCAAACGAACTGCGCGCGTTATTGTGACGGTAATCAGTGTGTAGTCAGAATGGAGTATGAAATAAACACAAAACTTTTATTAATCAGGTGTGGGATAAAGCTAAGGCACTACTCTTAAAGTAGACTTGACTGCCGATGATGGATTGATCGAGGCTTGAATCTTGGTCAGGTGTAATGAAGGCAATTTTCACAAAATGGTTTTCCACTGTTACTCCACGCAAATGCTAGTACACTTCCTAAATATAACCTATCTTAACCGTAAAACATAAGCTTGATTAGTGAATAAGCGTATAATCAAACTGGTAGTAAGATGCGGTATTATAAAATAAGTAAGAAAAAGAGGTCAGGTTTTGAATCCCAGCCAGGTTTACTAAGGTGTTCTTTCCCCCCCTTTTCCAACACACACAAAAATGCTGGTACATTCCTCTAATTCCCGTTTCCATTCTTTGTGTCCCCTTAGTAAAAATATACAGATAGTCCGGACACGCATTAAAACGTATTAGGTTAATATAATTTTCGGGAATTCGTGACGTAATATGAATTAGAGTATTTTCTTGTAAAACTCATGATCAAGAGTACATAGGAATATCTATTTTAAGTTAACATTAAATATAGAACTGGATATATTATATTTTAATATGCCTAATATAGTTTTCTCAAGTATTAATTTATGTATTGATATATTTATATATATGAGAGAGAGAGAGAGAGAGATATTGACATTCATAATTTTTGCAGTGAACTCATTTTCCAAACTAAGAAAAAAATTCCCGGGGGTAAATCGCAACATGATTGTGTGGATTGCAAGCAGGTGAGTAGTAGGATGTCGTTTGACATAGGTAGAATTTCATGTAATTTTGTAATGAGGGAGAGCTGCGCGCGCATGTGCACATGATAGTTAAGGAGAACTTTGTGACGTCAGTAGGTAGCTTATTTGTGCTGAGACTTTGTTGCACTGTGTTAAACTTTAACAGTATGAGAGAGAGACTTAATTTTGGAGTGTAAATTCAAATCTGGTTTGGTATTTAGTTGTGGCTATACTATTTTTACTGTCAATGAATGCTATTAATGAATTGCTAGATTAAATTTCTTAATATAACTCTTTATCGTGTATTATATGTAGTTAATTTTGTCTTGATCACTCACGTGAGCATTATATCTAGGTTCAGCCATTCGCCAGAATTGTTATACTTATTTTTTGTTTTAATATTGAATGTTACCTTTCATTCTGAGACATTTTTATAGTTTAAAACGTTAATCGTATACCCCAACAAACTAACTACAGCGGTTCCCAACCTTTATTTTTAGTCCGCCACCCCCCCCCCCTCCCACCCACCCCCTACCCCCATCTGTTTCACCCATTACAGATTCCAAAAACTTCTCCAAAAAGGTTTCAAATAAAACAAATGGTCTATTTTTTCATTATATAGTTTTTTATTTTTGAAGTAAGCAAACAAATGAACACAAAGATTGGAAAATGAAAAATTAATGTGATTTGGGACTGGATTGAATTACCAAGTTTTGAAAAATTAGGCTCAAAAGAGGATAAATACAATCTCAAATCCGGAGCTGCGTCTAACTTGCTTCTATATTTATTTTTTATATAAGTATACGAAGAAAACGCCCGTTCAACAAGCTCCGTGCTGGCAAACGGCAAGAAAAAAATTATGGTTTTTATAGAAAGTTCACTGTATTTGTCGCTGCTATGAGCCCAAAAACTGACTAGGTTCACCATTCCATCATTGAAGAGGTTCTTCAAAGTGGTATCTGATAGGAGCTCTAGCAACTTCTCCTTTTCAGGAATCGACAATGAAGCCGGTTCAAAATACTCTTCTTTGAAAGGATTATATCCACCGATCACCCATTTCCGGCTCTGAAAAATGTTTTTCAAACGAAGATTTTAATATTCCAGGTGCTCAATTATCTTATCACCTAATGTTAAATTTAGCTCGACTTGTGACAAGAAATCATGAAGAGTTTCGAACACTTCAGGCTATCAGGCTATGCACTTTGCCCAAAAAGGTTTTTTTTCCAAGAATTCAATTTTGTTGACAACTTAAATAATTATACAATTTTTTTAAGTGAAAGATTGAGTTTATTAATCTTGTGGAAAATTTCACTCAGGTATGCAATATTTTGTAGCCATTAAAAATCATGAATCCTGAATCCAAGATTTTTAAAAGGATGATCTTCCAAAAAAAAGGGGGGGGTGCTACCTTGTGTCGAAGTTCTAACATGGAGTTGGTAGGATTCGCCTTGATAAACTTGACAACTTTGACCGCTTCATCAAGAACGTTTTGCAAATCTAGAGACAAAGGTTTCGATGCGAGGCTCTTTCTGTGAATACTATAGTGCGTTCCTATCATTTGGGGGGCAACTTCTGCCACGCGTGCACGAAGGCCTGAGTAGCAACCTTACATGGATTTTCCTCCATCTGTGGTGAGCTCAACACATTTTGATCAATGAATTCCTTTTTCAACGAAATAATGATCAATTGCTTCAGTCGTACGACCCTTCAATTCTTCGAATTGTAAGCCTTTAAAGTACTTAGAAATTACAAGTAGCACAGAATATTGCGCAATGGCGATACTTTCGTCAACTCGGAGAGAAAAAAATTCACAACCTTTGACGTGACTTATGATTGTGCTCAAAATTGTCTTACTAATCCCGTATTCTTTGAGACACCGTGTTATTTGAGAGGTATTAAACTCATTTGATGAGCACTTTCCTCTTCAATCATGCATCTGACAGCATCTTTGATAAAATTTTCACTAATAGTGTGGTTTTTACCTCGTCTCGCAATACTATAGCTAATGTAGTAGGAGGCCTCAGTAGCTTTGACAGAATCACTTTTGAATATTCTAAATATGCTTTCACGTTTACAGAACCCTGAAATTTCAAGCGTCGAAAAAAAAGTGGCATCTTTATCTTTGTTCTCGGGATGTTTGGTATGTAAATGCCGTGAGAGCAAAGAAGGCTTCATTGAACCGTTGTTTAATACTTTCCCACATCCAACACAAGAGGGGCTTAGGGCAGTCCTCTTCTCCTATACATGAAAACCTGTAATTAATGTAGTTGTCCAAGTACCTTCTTTTCTTGTTAAAATTCCCTCTGAAGAAGAGGAAGAAACTGCAGTTTTACTCACCTTCACTGGTGCAGGTTCTTGTGCACTGTACTTCATTTGGTGTTTCAGCCAACTTCCGCTTCCCCATAGATCCAGTTTTTAGCCACTGATCCATAGACGAAATCACAGTAATAGTAGGTAGTTGGTAGAAAATTGACGTAGAATTTTAGGAATAACACGCAAACGCCTCAATACAAACACCCACAACAAAAGTTAAACACAGCACACATTATTTTTATGCACATCCCGTCACACGTCAACTATCAAATCTAAAACACCAAAGAAGGTTGAGACGTGAGGAATGATAACGCCAATCCACGCAGGCAGGTGGAGGGGAGGCCGATCCTTCCAGTGGACTCAACCCCTTTTTCATCGAAGATTTTATTGAATAGAAGGCTAATATAACACCTGGCAATATTAGTAAAAACCTCTACCTACATTTTAAAAATGTTTTTAATTTTTTAAATTATTTTGTTCTTTTTTTAGCTGGTGTCTGCCATTACCGTTTTCTTTTTGCGTAGTCACTAACGGCCTCTCGCATACCCCTGGTTGGGAACCGCTGAACTAACAGAATGCTGTGGCTTGAAAGAACAGAAAAGATTTTACCCAAACCGACCCCTCACATTGGCAGTGGTTGTAAATGTATGATTCTTTAATCCTTCCCCAGCATCTTGCGAGTTGCAGCGTAATCTTTCACTAGTTCTTTCCGTGTTTGAGTATGATGTTTCTGTTTGGAGTTCCATGTGTTATTGACTAGTGATTTTTGGTACTTTAACAATTTATAGATTTCAAACTTAACAGTTCTTGATTTTTATGACTTGGCTCTTTTCTTTGGACTACGTTTCTGGATATTGAAATGTATTGTTTTGTTATAGGCTTAATTCCATCAAGGCAAAAATTACAAAGACGTATGATCCTACTTTGAGCAATTTTAATTTGGTTCATTGACAAGTTTTAAGCGGCGGCTTGTGAGTTTTAACATTCAAGAGAGTTAAACAGGACATAAACCTGTGCCATGGTCAAGGGTATGACGAGGCTGCAACTTCTGCTGGCATTCATAGTGGTGTTCAGTCAAAGATCAGATAGATTAATCCAAAGGATTTGTTAGTGTCTTGTGCAAACCATTCTCTGGATCTTGGTAGAGTGCACTCATTTGGAACCACCTTTCAATGTGCAACTTTTTTTTTTTACTTTGGATAAAGTCCAAACCTTCTTTTTAGTTTCACCTCGTCGTTGGAAAATTCCGAGAGAAACTGTAGGAATGACTGACAAAAGATTTTTTTCGGACAAGATATAGTGCTCATCATGACGCTTTGAAACTAGTGAAGAAATATTTTATAAAACTGACCTCGACCCTTAAAGTATTGTGCGATCCCAAAGAAAATGTGGACACGAGAGGATCATCCCAGATTTTGCTGTCTAATGTATGTGATCTCTTTTTTTAGCTACCTTTCTTCCTTGTGGAAAGTTCTAGAATAAATTAATTTCACAAATATTTGCAAACAATTAGAATCAATCTGAAACTGTGCACTGTAAAGCCTCACTCTCTAAAACTGTTTCTTAAATATCCTTGAGATGAAACTATTAGGTGAGAATAAATGGAAATTTCTATGAAAGAATAGGGAGAGTAAAGCTCCGAAAGAGGATTCCAGGAGAGATGGCAAATTATACTGGTCTCACATTGATATATGAACTAAAAAGGGCTTTGCTTTAATGTTTTGATCACTTTAGTCGATAATTGGAGATTCGTTCTAGGCCAATGGATAAAATTCTAACAATCTTCGCGATTATTCAACCATACACTTTGGTTGTTGCAACAAAGAACCACTTTTGAAGCATATTACAAATTTAACTCAAATTTCTGATGAAGATTTCGGTGTGGAAATATAATGACTGCGGAGGCATTTTAAGGTTGTCAAAATTAGCTTTTAAGAGTAAAATAAATAAATAGACAACAATGCAGTATCTAGAATTTATTGTGAATTGGGATTTTTGTGAATCTCCGCCAAGCTTAACGCCGTGATTAAGATTTTTTTTAAACCTACTGTTTGTGTTTCAATTTATTCATGTGCAAGAGGTTTTTACAAATTTAAATTATAGATAAGAATTTATTACGCTCCACCTTGAGCCGCAAATATTGAAAATCTGGCTTTATTTTCAATTTAACATGAATATGCAAGGAAGGTGAATTTTCACGAGGTCTCATCCGTTTACAGAAATTAAGGGGGAACTCCCACCAAATATCTAAAATACTTGTACTACTAACCTCCTTAAATCTGATAGTAGTTATTATTTAGATTTGTAAATTTTTCTCCTATTAAAATAAAGGTTGTTATTTTAAAGATTATAGCTAAAGTAGGTGTCTAGTACTAACAAACGTATATAAAATATATAAACTTTTTTTACTGAAATTGATATTATTTAACAATATTATTGTTATAATGTTACTTTAAAGGTATTTATATCATCTATCGAAAATGATAGCTGCAGATCACATTTATTTATGCATGAATAAATGAAAACTGCCTTAGTAAATTTCGTAGCTGTCAAAAATATCTTACTTTCTGAATATGAATGTACCCTACTTACTTTTATACGACAGTCGATAATAACTGAGGTACCCAGAGTTGTCCTGGAGAAAAGTTTTTGGTTTAATGATTGTAATGAATTAAATTTTACTGATTAACCGAAATTTTAAAATTACAAATTCTAGGCTCATTGTTCATGCTCAGGGGTCAGTAATTTTTAAACTGTCAAACCTTTGAGTGTGATGGATAGGCAATGCTCATGAGGGACATGTCATGACAGATCAACAACTCTTTGGCCTGGCTCTTGTACCTCTGCCTGACAAATTTAAATCTTATACCACATTGAGAAGTATTTTTAACATAGGTTTTGGAAATTTTGAGCTCTCCCATTTTACTAACCTCCACTTAAAAATGTCAAATATTTAATGGGGTATTCGGAGTAGCCTAATCTCACTAAATTCATGGCATTTCTTTTAACTTTCCATGTACAGTAGAGCGTCGGAAATCCGAACGTCAAAAATCCGGAGCGTCGCAAATCCGGATCGGCGGGGAGAGCAGGTAGGGGAGGTTAGTGGAAGGTGTCCTTGAGAGTTCAACGACTTAGCCAGTCACCTCTCCTTGGTCACGTGCTTGGCTCAGTTCTGTGCTATCATTTACAAACTTTACAGCAGTGGTGATAATGGAAGCAATGTAAAAGAGAGTGACGACGAAGACGAAGAAATGGATGCTGAAGAAGCAGCCAGTCCTTCACACTCAGACTCCTATGAAGCATTCCAGACAGCTATGAACTGGTTAGAGGGGCAACCTAAGGGGACGGCGACACAACTCGTACTTCATAAAAGACTGAGAGACATGGCTGCAAAGAAACGCGCGTCAAGTCTTGTACAAAAAACTATTAAGGACTTTTTTACCCAGTAAGTTTCCATTAATTACTGTAGATTCTTGGTTTTTTTTAAGTATTGTAGAGTTACCAATCTAAATTACATAATGTACATGTTCTTATTCAATATACTTTATTAAAATATTTTGTGTACTGTATTTTTCGAACCCTTCACCCTCTATTTTGCAATAGAGTAGACTCCCAAGCATCATGTATCCTCTAGTCAATACATTGCGTATGTATACAGTAATTGAAAGCACATTTGAAAATCCGGACAATTCAGTAATCCGGATGGGTCCCGGTCCCGATCGATCCGGATTAACGGCGCTCCACTGTATTTTAAAGGTATACAGTGCTTTGGGTGTTATTGAGCACCAAACAGGCAGGCAATATTTCATTATATTAGTTTGATTTAAGATTTATAGTTATCATGGTTTTGGAGTTACAGCATCTATAAACATACATACAAACAATTAAATACGCCTCATTTATAATTTATAAGATGATTAAATATGGGTTTCCATTGTCAGGTTTCCCATAACTTAGTCTATGAGTGAAGTCGATTGCCCCTTTTCATTTGGCATGGAAATGCAGAGCCACGGGAAAAAATGGTTATCTTCAAGAATTTTTATTGTTTTGCAATTTTATTTACGGAAACGATTTATCCAATAATAGAAGCATGGTGACTAAGTTATACTTTTTATATACACACCTCCTCTATTGAACAGTGATCAAATATCGATAAAATTGACATTTTTCAATAGAAAACTGCCAGCTTCATATCAAAAAATAAGAAAATGCAGTAATTAATAAACATCGATACATTGTATTATAAGGAGTGTTGAAAACATTAACATGAAAATTTCACTAGTTCTCAAGAAAACTGATATTTCCAAACGTATGATTTTTCCGCAAGACTTGTCCGGTAGCTAGCGCCATTTACGGTTTCAGTAATTCATCTGTTATTGTTGGCACGGAAGGATATTTGATCAGTTGTGAAGTCATGCATGCCATGCCTTTCACCCTCCCACCCACCATCCCAAAAAATAGGTTTTAGACTTTCACTCAACAGGGCCAAGGGCTTTAAGAGCTCTGGACAGGCTAGAAATTAGTGTTCTATAGCCATAATTTTTTAAGATGGCCATAGTTTTTAATATAATTTTATCTAAGAACCATTAAAAGTTTGTTACAGTGAAAATATAATATGTGTTTTGTGAGAAATAATCCAAAAAGTAGTGTTTTGTAGACGCTTTCTTAAAACAAAATGACGGACGTAGTTTCATTCTCTCACGCTTTAGTAAACAGTGAAAAGGAACGAATAGATAAAACTAATCCTGGTAAGTATCTTTGAAATACACCTAAAGTACGCCATTTTTTACTTTGGTTGGAGGAGATTAGAATCCTTTAGTAAAACCGGTGCCGCCCTTCTATTTCTAGAAGGATTTGAATTTCGAACTATCACTTTCATCTTAATCCATGTAAGAGCATTAGTGTGATTTAATCAAAACAAAGTAGTTTAAAAACAAATCTACATTTTGTATTTGTTGCTTAGAAAATAAAGTACCCTTATTGTTTTATGTTTCTACGCCCATATTTATAATAAAAATAATAATAATATTTAGCACCGCGTCTTACTACCCGTTCGGGTTATAAGCTTTAAGTACTAATTACTCTAATGGATTAGGAATTGGGAAGGTTGAATTAGAGATAGAGAATCCGCATTTGCGTGGAGGGAGAGTGGAAAACCATTTAGGAAACCCCCCCACCCCCCAGTTCACCCAACCGAGATTCGAACCTCGATCTCCCCGTCCTCAGCAGNACTAATTATGCTAATGGATTAGGAATTGGGAAGGTTGAATTAGAGGAAGTGAACCCGCATTTGAGTGGAGGGAGAGTGAAAAACCATTTAGGGCCCCCCCACCCCCCAGTTCACCCAACCGAGATTCGAACCTCGATCTCCCCGTCCTCAGCAGTCGAGCAGCTCAACACGACTAACGCGTTAGCCAACTACGCCACCGAGGCGGGTGCCATATTTATAATTCATTTAGAAATAATACAGCTGTTTAAAAATACTCAGGATAAAATAGGCCCTATATCCTCCTGGCTTGTTTGACACAGTTGTACAAGCTGAATTAGAGAAACAGGCAGGCGTAACCATATATGGCAAAGGGCCAAAAACAAAGCTTTCTGTGTCGAGAGCACAACTAAAGTTTATTTGTTCTATCCATAAGTCTTAATGCCTATCTGGGTTATCCTCATATCTACATCAAAGAGGTGAAGTATATATTAGATGAAATACACCCGCATTTGCGTAGGTAGCTAGTTTTGACACCCGTAGGGGCAAACTGTATTCCAATCAGTTCAAAAGTCAACAGGAAGGTTCCCACATGCGCATAAAAACACCCAAGATCGGGATGTCAAGTGTTTGTAAAAAACACCTACTTATGTAATTCCGTGAACAGAACAAATCACGTACTTTGCATGGCCAAAATCAATAATCGTGCAAAGATGGATACAATATTGTTCACATTTTTAGTGAAAGTTGTTTTAACGAAATTTTAAAATGATACTTTTTCATGATAATTAAAAGGTTTCAGAGTAATGAATCAATTTTAGTGATCATACACTCCACTTGTTTTATTATCTCTAAATATTAAATACTATGCTAAAATTGGCTTTTGATGGTGGCTTTCAAAATCTTATCGAATCAAATATTTTAGCTCATAGATAGCATTAATGAAATGTGATGAAACTGATTTTTGTATAAAAGAGCTTAACATGAAAAATAAGGATAAAATCTGTGGTGTTTGACCCTTTTTGCGATTTTGAATATTTCATCAAATTGCTAGTAAAGTTTTATCTTGAAATCTCCAAAACTCTTTGCATGGTCAAAATAAGCTTTCCTGCAAAGTTTGGTGATTTTGTAATGTATTAAATTTAACTTTAAAAAAAATAGTGTAGATTTCAATTACCTACGATTCTTTCAAATACGAGTTAATGCTACTAATAGATTATATTCCCATTGCTTTTTCTACTACTAACTATCTTGATACCTGGAATTAAGCTTGAAATCATGTCTGATTTGCCATTTTTCTTAACACTAGACTCAATTAACTTCCCGAAAAAAAAAATAGGTTTGTAATTTCTAAAAGGCTCTTCCTAAGAATTTTGGACTGCTTTGATTAAAATCACTATGGCGCAATCTTATAAGCTGTGTCACAGTGGTAAGCTAGCTAACCAGATAAACGTAGTCCATAACTTCTCTATTCATAGCAATTTATAAAAGTCGCCTTATTAGGGCTCCTATAAGCATCGATTTTATTCTTTTTTTTCCACAGTAAATATTATAGTTGAATATAATTAAAATATAACCATGGTATTTGTGAATATAGTAACTATATTTTTATAAGACAGTTAAAAATAACCCGCTTTGGTGGCCATATGGTCTAAGGCATCACTCTCGCAATAGACTAGACTGCCGATGACTGGAAGATCAGATCAGCAGGTGAATTGAGGTTTTTTTAATGGTATCCCACTCTCTTTCGACGCCAATTCAAGTACACTTCCTCTAAATTTAATCTTACTCATCTCTAACCCATTAGCTTAATTAGTACATAGGTGTATAACCCGAAAGGATAATAAGACGCGGTGCTAAAGAAAATGTATATTAATTACTCCAATAGTTAATTTGCTGCTTCAAATTCCGTTGGGCAGGTGAAAATATTCCTTCAAAAATGATCGAAATATTGGGGACAAACTCTCAAAAGGGTTCACCAAACCTATAAAAAAAATCCAAACAAAACGTTTCAATGTAAAATTGAAAAAAACGAATAATCTAGTTTTATATGAATTGGTTTGATCTTAAAAATATCCTATACTTTTTAAAGTGGGAACTAGGTACCAAATTCAAAGTGATATATTTTCGATCATTTTTTTCTCACTGAATATTACCAGCCCTCCACTAAATGAATTTAGCTAGGCTTACACCAATGGGGTAATGGCGAGGAATGTAGAATGTCAGAGAATGTGTGTCCATATTTTCGTGGAAGGATAGTGGGAAACCTTTTAGGTAATCCATTCTTATTACACCCAATTTGAGATTCATACCCCACCTTCCTTATCATCAGCTAACAAACAGATTGTTTTGACGCCATACATACCGTGCCCACAATTTTGGCTCTTTTTAAATTATTTTCCAGGAAATAGAACGGGGCAGAGAAGCTGATCTGTTGAAAATTCCCTTACGCGGCAGTCAAACATTCGCTGAAACAAGAGATGCATTTGCACGAAGCGAAAAAACAGTTAAATTGTGGGAACATAGATTATACGAAAGACCAACAATTTTAAGCGGGCAGGGTCCTTGGTGGTGGGTGATTGTTTTACTGTATGCGCCTTGATGGTTTATATATTTATTCACAATTAAAAGGAGGCAGGGGAAACGATTAAAATAGCATAAAGAACATAGCCAGGCATATAGTGAAATATTAGTAAAGAATAAACCCGCCTCGGTGGCGTAGTTGGCTAACGCGCTAGTCGTGTTATGCTCGACTGCTGAGGACGGGGAGATCGAGGTCCGAATCTCGGTCGGGTGAACTGGGGGGAAGGAGGGTGTTCCTAAATAGTCTTCCACTCTCCCTCCACGCAAATGCGAGTTCACTTCCTCTAATTCAACCTTCCCATTTCCTAATCCATTAGCGTAGTTAGTACTTAAAGCATATAACCCGAACGGGTAGTAAGTCACGGTGCTAAATATTATTACTATTATTTAGTAAATAATAAGATTCTAGTGGAGTTAAAGATAATATTAAGCACCACGTCTTACTACCCGTTCGGTTTATACCTACGCCTGGAGCTAAAGAGAATGTTTATAATCACTCAATATTAATGTTATATACGAACTCATTCTCAATGTCAAGACAATACAAGTAGTCACCTCATTCTGTGAACAACCTTGACGAGCTTACTCGCCTGGGTGATCACACGGTCAAAGACAGAGGTGGGAAACACATTTTTCAATATAGACACAGGTGTGGCGAATGAGGAGTGAAATTCGCCTCACCTGCAACAATTGAAAAATTAGGTTTCTCAAAAGAACATTTAAAACAACACATATTGATTGAAATATTCAAAACATGTACACTTTGACTACTCAATTACAACTGCTTCAGACTCAAATGATGAAAATTGTTCAAATTGAAAGTGTAAGACAATTTAAAGAGAAATTTGACAACCCTTTTGTCTAACAGGTTGCAACCGGCACACGGCATCAGGCAGGGAAGGGTGGCCCCTGGGTCTAGGGTGTCGGTCAACATTATCTGGTATAGCTTACGGTGATAAAAAGATCAGAATATTTTAATACCAATCAAATGCATACATGATAGTTTTCCTTAATAGTTTTTCCCCTCACCCCTACACGCAAATATAGGTACATTTCATCTAATTTCTAACCTCCCGATTCCTAACCCATTAGTATGATTAATATATAGACTAATCGACAAGTGAGTAGGGAGACGTGGGGGGGAAAAAAATTTGTCGTGGACCAAAAGGATAGTAACATATCTTTATTAATTTTTAAAATATTAAGGTGCAAGGAGGTTTGCACCCTTTATATCTCCCAACCACCCAACTATGGCCTCGCATATAATGCATTGGACTTATTATTAATAAGCTTTTTATTTTATAATTGAGAGTTTTAAAAGAACATTTAATGCAATGTTTGTTTTACTGACAATATCAAGTCATTAGCCTGGTCTTAAAATTATGCCTATAGCCGACATTTTTAACATCTTTAGCGTGTTGTATGTTAGTTCTATTTCATAGTTTGTTGCTTTTAGTTAAATAATTTGGAGTATTGCCTGGATGCGGTGAGAAATAATTTGCATCCACTCCACGTCCCCTAGTCACACGGTGTGTGTCAACGAATTACTTTTTTGTATAACTGCATGTACTATCTTTTTAGGCCATACGCATAATACGGTAATTACTATAATGGGGTAGGGATAAGGAGGAAGGCATTTCAGCTGTAATATATCCAAATTTTTGTGGAAGGAGTGGGGGGAAACAATTTAGGAAGTAGAACCAACAGAGACTTGAACCCCGTTCTCCCCATAATCAGCAGGAGAGTCTAGCACGAAATTCACGCCACTGAAAACAGTCACGAATTACTTGTTTACGCTGAGTGTGAGCCACAATTATTGTTCCGTGTAAACTACCTTAATTAACCCCCTTCGGTGGTCAAATGGTCTAAGACATCAATTTCACAATAGACTGGACTGCCGATGACGAATACCGGGGTTAGAATACTGGTTGTATCTACCAAGTGTTTTTTTTTTCTAAATGGTTAGCCACTTTTCCTTCATGGAACTACGGGTACACTTCCTCTATTTTTTAAAAAAAAAGCCTTCCTCATCCTTAAAATATTAGCGTAATTAGTACACATGCATATAACCAGAATGGATAGAACGATGCAGGGTTAAAAAAAAGTATGGTTCCTTAAGGAGCTCCTAGCCAACTATGGAAATATTGTCCGCTCCACGCAAATCACTTTGGTTCACACCACCCCAACCTGTTTAGCAATGTTAATCAGTGCAATAATTAGGTCTATTTTATTTTTTAAATAATATGTATTATTTCTTTCACCACATCTCCCCACCCGGAGACACTTTTCGCTTCGATACCACCCGAGGCCAAACTGTGAAACTCCTGGTGACTACGGTAGGGGCAGGGCTCCTATAACCCCCATGGCCGTACTCTCTGAACGAAGCCACGTGTGCAAGAGTACGTATAGTATGATTTTGGTAGGAAGAACAGTAGAAGTTAGTTACTAAAGTTACTAAAACAATTTTAATATATTCATACATCAAGTCATGCTATCTCCAACTGTCACATTTAATAGATATCATCAACACCTAAAAAATAACACTAATAATATGATAAAATATTACCGATGTTGGCCGCAAACTAATATGTTTGAATTTTCTCTACTGTTCTTCCAACCAAAATCAGGGTATAGCGAGCGGTGGTCCACTGACCCATGTTGGCCGACGATCCGTCATCACCGGGTAGCTTAGGAAAACCCTCCCACCCTTCCTAGCACTTTTTGGATGGAGTTTGTCCCTCCAACTGTTATCCCCCAGCGTCAGGGAGGGGGGCAGAAACTTCGGTTTCCCAAGATATTGACCCTAAGTAGACCAGCTGAGACCTCGTGGAGGTGTCTTGACCAGCTATCCATGGCCTAAGCTGGGGACGCACTACCAACCACTTAGTGTACGGTGGGTGGGAGACCCCCCTTCTCCTACCCCCACACAGATGACTCTACAGAGATTTAGCCACCCAAACCCCCCTCCCCCCAGACAATAGAGCCGGCCACTCCATCCAGCCGAGACGAGAAGGGCATTGCCCGGAGGCCGTCAACATGGAGGCAGCCTAAAGAGATTTTGGGCGAGTGAATATGAATATATTGGGGCATAAAGGACACAAACTATTGTATTTTGACGCCATATCTACCCCACGAATGCAACCATCTAGCTACCATACAACTAAGTCAAGACTTCCTGCGTACCAACTGGCGGAACTCCTAGCAACCGCGGAGCGACACAGTACACCGTGGCAAGATGCCCTATAACTTCCGTGGCCGTACCCTCTGAGCGGATCCACGTATGCAAACACACGCAGCGATTATTTTGAAATACAAACCCCTATTAATCAGTGAACCTGTCATCACTAGGTATCTAGGGCGGAAATAAAATAGTTTCCTGGCCCTTAGCGGGAGTAGCTGTCCGTGCAACTACCAGAGTTGAAAATACGAGAATATACATATAGAACCAGAAGTGGATTTACACTATAGGCCCATTGGGCACGGGCCTAGGGGTGGTGGCTTTTTTAGGGTGCGGCACATTTTGGATGACATTTTTATTTTTATTATAATATTTTAATTTTAATAATTACGTTTAAGAATTTGTTATTAACATTATCGGAATAGTTCAAGCTTAAATCAGAACGACAATATTTATTTTTGAATAACTGTACTTTGCAATCGCTTTGTAACTGACATCAGTCTCCCCGTCTTCATAATGATAAAATCAAGCTACTGTAGGGCATGCAGGCCTACTGTGCATGCCTGATTATCTTTCATAGACATCTTTTCTCGAATACTAACTTCCACCCCAACATATCATTCCTCCAAAACTTTATAAGGCCCTTGACAAAAAAAAAATTGGATGGAAGAAGGGGGGAAGCGCATATTATAACTGTGCTTTGGGGAGCAAAAATTTTAATCTGCCACTGTATAGAACTCAAGAACAAATGTTAAAATATTTACTAAAGTCTATCGAACAACAAAATTTGGACTTGTGCAAGAATTTTGCTTGGAATCCTGGCATGGAAGGGTTTTTTTCCCTACCAGAACACTGCTATATAGATTTTTTTCTGGTAGGGAAAAAGTCTTCCCAGACTCTACAGTACACACACATTCAACGCTACCAGCGCAGCGTCACGAGAGGATGTCAGAAACTCAGCACCAGGTATTTGCTAGGCGGGGATCTCGTAGAGTTGTCCTGATCAGTGGCGAATTAAACAATTTTGCGCTCCTAGGGACAATTATAATTTGCGCCTCCACTCCACCAAAAAAATAAAAATAAAATGTTTTAAAATAACTTTGGATATAAGAGTAAGAGATTAAAGAGTGCTTATCCGAACCTGGAAACTTTAAAATAAAGACGAAGAAAAAACTCACCACTCATCGAAGTTTGCGTCTCACTTTGAAGATTTGATCAACGAGTTTGCAACCATCATAGTTAGACAGTCATCAGTCAAGAGATCGGCTTCGATGTGAAGAATGGGCAGGGCGATCAATCTCTTCTCTAATACAGTAGAACGAAGGTAAGATTTTAGCCTTTTAAGAGCTGAAAACGAGCGTTCTGCTGAACAGTTTGTAAGTGCGGTACACAGAAATATTCTAAGTGCAATTTCAACATTTGAAAACGTAGACTGTAACCGCTCTTTTCGTAGAAATTTACTCATTTCGATTGGTACATCACTAATCCCATAAGCCTTTAAAAGTCCTGCAAAATGTACACATTCACTTGGGAAGGGTGGTTCTAAATCAGTTTCATATAAAGCCTGGAGTTTCACTGCACGTTTGGAAATAACATCTGGAAAAATTTCTTGAAATTTGCTGAACACTATGAAGGTGTCTGACATTAATTTATACCATTCCTTCCTCCTCATTAATTCAGTGTGTAATTTATCAAGTATAGGAAAAAACACTTCAATTTTAAATTTCTTTCTTCCAATCAGAAGAACTTCAGTGTCCTTTTCTTCATCGGCATGAAGTTTGCGCTTCCTTGATCTTTTATAAGTGCATTCGTAATCCATATCAGTTTTCTCCATGGATTTTTGATCAGAATAGTCGAACATGCCACGAATATAGCTTATAAACTGCACAAGTGATTCAAATAATCCATGAACGATTTTAATCTCTAAGTTAACACTTTGCAATTTCACACTTACACTATTAAATCTCTCGAGTATTTCCTTCCAAACTGTCATCGGGAATGCTGTCTCTAGTTTATTAAGTTGATTCATTAGACCTGAGGCCTCATTTCGCACCAGTGGTTTCTCACAGGTATTATTGATAATATGTGTGAAAGCTTTGATTACATTCTACCAAATTTTCATTTAGCGATATACATGCCTCCTCTCTTGCTGACCAACGTTTTTTTGATCAACTTTTTACTGTTTTGCTTCCTGGATCCATGAAAGTAAAGAGTAGTTTCCAGCGTTGTGTAGAACTAGAGAAAATGTTGTAAATGTTTTGCACTAGTTGAAAAATGAGTAAGCTTCCTGGCAACAACTTACGGCACTAGTGCCGACTAAATTCGATGAATGTGCTGCGCAGGGCACATAAAGCGCCTCCGGATTTTTTTTTCTTTGATGCGGGCCTGTAAACCTGTGTATGCTCCCGACATTGCTTGCATTGTCGTAAGATTGGCCATCTACAGTCATTAATGTCGATATAATTTGTATATAAAATTTTCATTACTGTTTAGCTAGATTATCATACTTATGTCCTGCGTTTGGAAAGAACAAAAGGAAACGTTCAACAGGCTCGCAATTTTCGTCCACATACCTTAACACTAAAGATAATTGATCGATATGCGAAATATCCGCAGTAGAATCGACTATGATAGAGAAATATTTGACCTGTTTGATATCACTGATTACAATTTTTTTCACTCGCTCAGAAAATATTTCAATTATTTCATCATAAATAGTTGATGTGTAATAGCTTTTATGCCCCTGTCCCAGATTTACATATCATTCAATGTGTTCCGCAAGAAGAGAATCGAACTCGGCTATAAGTTCAAGAGACATCATAAACTGACCGTTATGTAATGAATTAAATGTTTCTTCATGCCCACGTAGGGGAAGTCAACGACTTGTTAGCCTTTTCACTATTGCAAATACTCTTTCCAATAAATTGCATCAGTACATTTGTGTTGCCTGAACATAAGACTCGAAATGATTTTCTACAGTTCTAAGGGATTTTTTCCATGTTAAAAACGTCAACTCACAGTTTTTGTGGCCCTGCGAATTTTCATATTGAGATAAAATAGTATATATGTTTTTCCAATCTAAAATACCGTGAGTAGCGATCGTGGTCTTTCCACCAAACAATTTACATGACGCCCAATAAACGGCACCAGTACTACAGGAATATACTAAATAATCTCGCAAAGTTTAGTCACCATTTAAAAGTTTGCGATGAAAAACACTTTTGTTCAAATGTCTAATTTTACCTGTTATGAGTCTTCGTGAGTTAGAAAAATCATTGTTATCATTTTGATTGATTCCACGACGTAGAAGAATATCAGTTGTTGACTCATTAACACACCACTCCACTGGATCATCACTAACGAGGCTATTACTGATTTTATCAGCTGATTCAATACACATGCCTACATGTGACTCGAATTCAAAAATACTTTTTTTTCTACATTCTAGACCACTGCTTTGTTAAGACTTCTTTCACAATGGCTGTAATGTTATCATAACGTATATCAATACATTTACTTGAACTAGCCACATTTCTTGAAAAAAAATGTGTCCACTCTACCAATCATTTTCAAAATTTTAGCTTCTCTTTCTCGCTTTTCTTTTGCCAGTTTAAGAAATGCCGCCCCACTTAATGTTGGGTGTTTGTTTTTATCATTCATTTTAACTAATAACGTGATTAACAGTGAAATAAATTAATATAGATCACAATCATAATAATAACCAGATTGTTACTAAATTGATCGGTATGCCTATGTAATTCAAATGTCGCACACTAGAACAGCCATGTCTGCACCACAAACACAAAACCACTGACCAACTAGCCTACCATTGATAGTAATTCCGTACTGTTGAATAGAATCGTTAAGAGAAAGATAAAGCAACATATTCGTTAAAGACTTCTACGAACTACAGCGTGTTTTAAGTTACTCAAGCTAGACTTGGCAACGTTGCATTTTTAAATAATTGTCAAAAGTTTTAGGAAGTTTCCGTGATAATAGATGTTCTTGGGNGGAAACGTTGCATTTTTAACTAAATTGTCAAAAGTTTTAGGAAGTTTCCGTGATAATAGGTGTTCTTGGGAGGGGGGGGTGGGGGGAGAGGAGGGAGTTAATAGGCGAGAAAATATTTCTTACAAAGATAATTTGTTCATGGTTGAAGTCAGTGACAAAGTGATTGCAAAGTACAGTTATTTAAAAATATGTATTGTCTTTCTGACTTTAACTTAACTATTTTGATGGTTTTAGACAATAATTTGTAAAAGTTATTATTAAAAATAAAATATAATAAACATAATGTCATCCAAAGTTTGCCACCCCCTAAGGGCTCCGCCCCTAGGTCCGTGCCTAGTGAGCCTATAGTGTAAATCCGCTTCTGGTCCTGATCACCTCTACCCTGCCAAAACCGGGTACGCACTACCAACCGTTTAGTCTTAGTGTGTGTTGTATGGGGGGCATCAGCTTACCCCACACATAAAGATAAGACTTTACAGAACATACACAGCACACTAGATAAAATATTTACTGTATTTTATATTTTCACTTATTTAAGTTGCAAAATATGTGTTTCAAATATTGTGTGGCTAAATCCAATAATTTTTTTAGTATCATGTCTTATAACCCATTCAGGTTAAAATAGAATCCTAAAGTTCCTTCATTATGTTAACCACAAGGGTAGATCCCTGGAAAAAAGTACGGTATTAATCTCATCTAGTTCAAAAAATTTAAATTTAAATTAATCATCTATTGTATCGGGGTTCAAATTCTATCAGGGTGTACTGCATTGCGTTTTTTCTTAGTGATCTATCTCCTTTCCTTTACTTGTATTTGGATACACTTTCTATTAATTTCTCTCTTCTACATCACTATTTAATTAGTGTAAGTTTTTTAATAACCCGGACGATTATTAAAACGTGGTACATGCCAAATATGTAGTTTTACAGTACTTTTATTTTAGAAAATAACTAGCTTATTTGGTTTGATAATTTTTTTAGGTAAATTTTCTTTTTAAATAAATATCTTCAATTTTGATAGTATGCCGGTGAAAATTCAATATTTAAAAAATGCAATAAAAGTAGTATATTTAAAGACTACATTTTATTTTTTTTATTTTTTTTACAAAACACAAGGTACATAGGAAGCTAATCATTAACATTAATATAAAATCTCACTATACCAATCACAATCTATTGCAATTTGAAAATAATTGTTCAGTAATTCTATTTCATAATTGGCAGAAAAGGAGCTCATGGAACGCCCTACTAGCTTTTATACAATTTTGTTAAAACATGTTATTTACAAGAAATCTGTTTATCAGATTTATAAACAAATGAAGTTTTACAATGAATAAATGTGGATACATTTTGTATGGATTGTTTACAATAAGGACGTTAGTCAGCTGTTTCTTGTTGGAAAGATGCAACAACACACATTTAGTAAGTTTATGAATAGTTACGTCATACAAACAAAGCTGTATGAGAAAAATGATGATTTCATAGCAAGTGTTGAAAGTGGGTGCCATTATCATCAAGGCATGCCTGCACACGCCCTTCCATTTTATTGAAGGTATTCACCAAAACATCGGGAGTCACAACCTCAATTTCCCGAAGATTCTTTTCTTGCAGTTCCATGAGAGTCCGTGTTTTGTTGCGATACACTTTCCCTTTCAGCATACCCCATATGAAGAAATCCGTTGGAATTAGTTTCAAGCGACCTCATTAGACAAAGTCCCTTAGAAATAGCTATCTTCAAAGAAGGAAACAATTTCAGCCATGCTGATATTGGAGGTGTGGCAGGTGGCACCATCCTGCTGAAAATAGCCAGTACGGAGTCCTTCATCGTCCAAATGATACACAAACGCATAGAAGATTTCCATGATAACTGAGGCAACCACCGTCATATGGAAGAAGATGGGGCCAATAATGCGGCACCGTGGCCAAGCCTACCACACCCCAACTATTTAATCATGAAGGGGTGTCTCGAGCAAGATTCGGGTATTCTAGGAATTCACGTACACACTTAGGTGGAACCACGCCTCGTCGGAGAACCACGTTTAATCCAGTATTCCCAGATGCTCATTGATAAATTGCTGGAACCATTTACGGTAATTGAGTCTCTTCTGTTTGTCGGGAGGTTTCAATTCATTCGTAGCAGCATTACGATATACATGCAGCTTAGCTTTTTTTTCTGATCGTTGGCATGTGCTTGTGGAAACCCCAATCTCCTGCGAAAGTTTACTCAAGGACTTCTGTGGGGAGGCCAGAAGTCTGTTTTTAACTTCCTGCGCCGTTGTTTCTAGCAGTTTCGAACGTCCTTCTTCGTGTAAATCCAACAATGTTCCCGTGGTTTCCAATTTATTCACCAGATAGTGAATGGAGGATTTTACCGGTTGTCCTTGAACCCCAAACTGCGCTTTAAATTGTCATTGGCACGCCATCATTGACGCAGTTTTCCAGTACGTGTGGACAATAAATACGTGCTGTTCCACTGAGTACCGCTTCATACTCGACTGTTTACGATCCCGTAACGATAACAGCATAGTCAGATGAGTCACACTAACTGCCGAGGATAGCGAACACGCTAGCGGTCTTCACTTCGCGCAGGTGCCACACATGGGCTAGAGAATAGCACCACACTTCGTGTCCTTTCATCGCCATGCGTCTCATACACCAAAGATGTCCGTGGCAGATTTCACTGAATTGCGTCCATTATTTTGAAAGTTATAAAGGAAACTCTGGGGCCGAGAGTGATTGAAACAAACACCCTGTAGTTTGTTATAGTTCGGAACCAGATTTTCAAAAATTGTGATTATTAACGCACTCCTTAATAACAGTGGCGTATTCTTCAGTTATGCTAGTACTGCGCCGCATTCCCATAATGATATGAACTAGTTTTTTGTTAAATTCAATGTTTTCTGTGCTAACTGTGTAAATACTAAATAATGTTTAAATTATTAATAAATATACAGGAAATGAAATATTAATTTTAAAACTAATATTGGTTCATATTCCAAGAATACTATGTGTTAAGTAATTCTTCTTCCAAAAGGCTCTACTTAACACAATAGGAAACCCATGGCCTGCTGCTTGGAAACCGCCAGGAAAGCTAGGGAGGCTCTAATGACCTTGCCCAATGTCTAGGAGGCTCCAACACATTCCCTTCCACTCGCCCATAAGTAATTGGCCAATGAGCTCGGTTTTTTACACCCCAGGTCATGCTGTTCATGTGAAGCAAGCTAAGTATTGTGACAACTATTGAAAAAATATTCAAGATCAAAATGTTTATTTATTAAGCTAATTTAGTATAGTGTAAGCAAAATTACATAAAAAATATATTTAATTAGTTGTAAAATAATATGTTAGTATACGTAACAAGCTTTAAATTATACAATAATTAAACACATTGAATTATGTTATGGCATTCTAGTCACATGTATTATTATGAGTTTGGCTAACACATTTAACCACTCTTTCAAATTTATGCAATTCAGCACTAGTATATTAGATAAGGGGGAAGGGGTTGATGGGGCTACTTTAACTATTTAATTAACTTAGTTTAATTTAGTCACTATCCAATTTAATTATTTAATTATCTTAACTTCAAGGTCATTTTTTTTCTTTAGTAGAAAGGATTCATGCAGTTTTAATAGTGTTATTTTAGTTTTTGTTTTACTTTAATGACTTATTGGTCATTGTGCCTTTATATAATTCAACATCAAAGAATCCCAAAAGTCAGGAGTGTAATTTCACCATTTCAAGATGATTTAGAAGGAAAAGGTAAAATTATATATATATATATATATATGTATGTATATGATTTAATTAATCAGTGGTGCACCTAACCATTAACTTTGAGGGAGGCATTCAATCAAGGCTGTAGCAAGAATTACATTTTGTGACCTGGCGGTCTAGGGGTAAGGTGTCAGACTTCTATGCTGGCGGCCGGGATTCAATCCTCGGTCCCGGAAAAGATTTATCTGACTACCAAACCCTTCTTTCACCTCTGACAAGACATCTTGTGAATGTGAGGAATGCCAGGCCTCCACCGTGGTTCGGATTCCACGTTAAACTGTAGGTCCTTCATTTCATCTCACAATCACCCTACCATTACACATTAGCGTAAGTGCGTGTAACCCGAACGGATAGTAAGACGTGGTGCTAATAATAATAATAATAATAATAATAATAATAATAATAATAGTGATAGAGAGAGCAGGTTTGGGGTTGCACAGCCCCCAAACCCCTGAATGCTGAGAATATTTATGAATATTAAATGCTTTTAGAAATTTTTTGGAGTAGTTTTATAGTAATTAAGATATTTAAATAATGCAAATGGTTTCGAAGGTATTGTTTGTTTGTTTTTCCAATTGTTAGTTTTGTGTGTAACTGTAAACCTTTTGAATATCAGGCTTAAGTCAGAAGCCTGGTATTAAAATACAACCTATACATTTGACACATCCTCAATCCTAAATATGTTAGCTATATTTCATAATTTTTAAATTTCTATTAGAATTATTTGTGGGTTGTGTAAGGGTAGAAGGGGGTTAATACCCTGTTTGACCCTCTCCCTTATTGAATGCACCATTGCTTACAGCAAAAGATAAGTCTAAATATCTTAGCAATAAACCATTGACGTAGCGATAGAGTATTAATAGTCAGAGTTTACGCATATAAATAGTTTCTGGATCATAATATTCTCAAGTTGGAAGACTCGTTTGTTTCCAAGCAGCATTGTGTGAGATAAGTTAGGCTTTAAGAAATAGTTTTCAATGCAACGTGAGTTGGACAAGCCACCTGATTCCCTCTCATCAAGATCTGATGGACGCTTGATCGATGTATCTATCACTTCATGTTACTCTTATTATTATAGTTTACTTTGATTATTGCTAACTGTATACTTTTATTTACACTAGGCTAATTGAATAGTATCTATTTCTCTTAAGCATTCAGAAATGTGCCCATACCACTCTTAGCCCCGACATTAATATTTACTTAAATTTCTAACCATGTAGATATCATTACAATTTGAGGACCGCCTCTGTGGCCTAGTGGTCAGAGTTTCTGGCTGTGGACTCAGAGGTCCCAGGTTAAATTCCCGGCGCTTCCAGATTTTCTGAGAAGTTTTTCCAGGTTATCTGGGAAGAAGAACCACTTTTCTATAGGTAACCATCTTCAAATATTTCCCTTGAAATAATCCCTTGACGTTCTTGGACAACGGTGATTGAGGGTCCTCGGCCCCCAAATCTCCCCTGCAACTTTTAGAATACGGCATACCTATTAATTTTCTCAGAATACGCCACTGCTTAAGTTTTTCTAGGAGAAATAAAGATATTTGTTCATCGCATGAAACACTCTTTAGGTATAAATTTCGAACAAAATTGTTACATTCGTTGTTATAGAAGATAGAATTGAGTGAAAATGTACCCGCAACTACGGGAAACTGTAGTGGTAAATAATTTAGGGAAAACTACCCTCAATACTCTCAGACAAGATTCTAATCTTTACCTCACTGTAACTCACAATTAGAATAAATTTTCATGACTCTTTCGACTGCTTGTACACCGTTGTGAGTGTGCCCCATTAAAAATTAACTTAATGTGTTAGACATAGGCCCAGTCTATTTTTCTAACCATTTATTTATTTTAATCTTAAAATGGTGACTTTCGCATGAAATGACGTTGGAAATAAGCTATTTCACCTTTTTATGAAGAGCTTTTCAATCCCATTGGAGCAGTTCCATTTCAATTTCATTTTGTCAACAACATATTTTAAAATAAAAATAAACTTTTTAAATAGCGCGAGTATTGTTGACGTTTGCAATGAGTCTCAGTGGTGCGGTAGCAAGTCTCCTTAAACAGTGTACACTGTTCTGGTATTTAGATTCAACGAACGTGAAAATGTTATGCAACTTAAATCACGAAACACTGTTTGTTCTGGTATTTAGTTTCAACGAACGTGTACATGTTATGCAAATTAATCACGGAACACTGTTTGTTCTGGTATTTAGTTTCAATGAACGTGATGATAGATATTTCCAGCTTGACTAAGACATCAATAACCCTTGTAATTGATGAACTAATTAAAATAAATTAAAGAAGTATGGGAAAATGTCCTTTCTGTGGTAACTGTTATTTTAGTCCTTGAAAGACAAACCATAAGAAAAATAGAGACCCAGGGTGAGAATTTGGGACGTTTTATTAAAAAAGAAACTCATTCATAGACTCTTGTGGTACGGACCCACTTGTATGAAAATCTAAGCACCTTTGGCATTTTGGCCACTTAGACCATCTACATAGTTACTCATGGAAAAGGGATGGAGATGGTGGGTTATAAAGAGAAAATGTACCAGAATTTGTGTAGAAATAAATGGGAAAAAAATAATTAGAACGATAACCTTCAGTACAACTAGCCGGAATTATAACCCCAACCTCCTAGACACTAGTAATTTAATATATTGCAAAAGTAGCTCCCTAGACAATGCAACCATCGATAAGGCTCTTTCGACTCTCTTGTCCTTCATGGTCGCATGACAACAAGAATTTGAAGAACACCATGTGTAAAATACAGACAATACAAAAGACAGCGATGAGGACAATAACGACAGGGAAAGCAAAGAGGAAAAAAGATACCCAGATAGCAAAATGCAATAAAGGAACGGAGGCAGTGATGAGGATAATACCCACTCAGACAGTGATTAAGATAATACCACCCGCCTTGGTGTCGTAGTTGGCTAACGCGCTAGTCATGTTGAGCTGCTCGACTGCTGAGGACGGGGAGATCGAGCTTCGAATCTCGGTCGGGTGAACTAGGGGTGGTTTTTCCTAAATGGGTTTCCACTCTCCCTCCACGCAAATGTGGGTTCACTTCCTTTAATTCAACCTTCCCAATTCCTAATCCATTCGCGTAATTAGTACTTAAAGCGTATAATACGAACGGGTAGTAAGACGTGGTGCTAAATAATAATATGATACCCACTCAGACAGCGATTAAGATGATACCCACTCAGGCAGCGATTGAGATGATACCCACTCAGACAGCAATTGAGATAATACCCACTCAGACAGCGATTAAGATAATACCCACTCAGACAGCGATTAAGATGATTGACAGCGATTAAGATAATACCCACTCAGGCAGCGATTAAGATAATACCCACTCATACAACGATTAAGATAATACCCACTCATACAGCGATTAAGATAATACCCACTCATACAGCGATTAAGATAATACCCACTCAGACAGCGATTAAGATGATAGACAGCGATTAAGATAATACCCACTCAGGCAGCGATTTAGACAGCGATTAAGATAATACCCACTCAGACAGCGATTAAGATAATACCCACTCAGACAGCGATTAAGATAATACCCACTCATACAACGATTAAGATAATACCCACTCATACAACGATTAAGATAATACCCACTCATACAGCGATTAAGATAATGCCCACTCAGACAGAGATTAGGATAATAGCCACTCATACAGCGGTGAGTAAGGTACCCACTCAGGCAGCGGTTAGGAAAGATACCAACTTAGACAACGATGAGGATAGTGAGAGGATAGTACCCACTGAAACTGCGATTAGGGTAATATTGACTGATTATAGTACTAACAATATTCACCAGGATGCCTTATGTGTTCAATAACGTTGGTGTAAGAGTCATAAACAACATAATATAAGAGGTAGGGATAATAATTGAACAACAAAATAAGTACGATAGAGAGCATAAAAATCACAATAACTTTAATGTTAAAAAACCAACCTTCATACATCAGGCAGAGTTTCAAACCTGGACCTCCACGTCACCAGAAATCCAGTTCATTGCAAGCTTGATGCCGTATATCATTTGACCACCAGTGTGAGATTACTGATTTGAGGCAGTGATAATCAAAATGCGGAATCAAGATAGTGAGCAATGTGACTTTTGCAAACTCAAATAAATGATATAGTCCGGCCCAAGTACTTTAGCTTTCATCTTAAAATAGATACATTTACTAAAATCTCGTATGTATTTGTGAAACAAAAAAATATACTACGTTGTAGAAAAACTCCACCAAAGAGCATAAAATTAATGAAATAATATATTATTATTATTATTAGCACCGCGTCTTACCACCCGTTCGGATTCTACGCACTTACACTAATGTTTAATGGTAGGGTGACTGTGAGATGAAATAGAGGAGCTACAGTTTAACGTGGAATACGAACCACGGTGGAGTGCCTGGCATTCCCCACATTCACAAGATATCTTGTCAGAGGTGAAGGAAGGGTTTGGTAATCAGATAAATTTGTGCCGGGACCAAGGATTGAGAGCCGGACCCCCAGCACAGACGTCTGACAACTTACCCCTAGACCACCAGGTCACCGAAATAATATAAATTGTTATAGAAACATTGATAAAAGAGAAACATATATGTCCACCAAGGAGCATAACAATACATTTCAAATTTCAAGGGCTTCATAAGAAATAAAATGTGTTTGGCTATAGCCTAGTAAACATTCGTTTTATAAAAATATGTTTCAAATAAAAGAGTATATATTTAGAAGTACTACGGCTTTACATTAATAAGATATTTCGTATCTCAAATAGTTACGGAGATATAATCAAAATGGGAAATTTCTTCTTATTTAAAGTACCCCCAGAGCTATTTTCATGGGAAAATAAAATACTCCATTTTGTTTGTAATGTGAAACAGTGTTTATATACTAAATTTAATCAAAATCGTCGAAGCGGATTTCGAGAAAATCAATGTTCTCTCTTTTTGCCCTTCATTAAACTACCCTTTATTTTAGGGTTAGATAACTATTCCATAAATCTCTCGGGGAGAACTTCATGAAAACCCTAGATAAGCCTACGGAGGGCTAGTCCTCTTGGTAAAATGGTTTCGGCCCTAGTCCGAGATACAGACAGATTGACAAACGGCATCGTGAAAACCAACTTTTTCAGTTTAAGGGGGGTCATGAAATGTCACATTTATCAACATCTCGAGTTAGATATTTTGACGATCACAATACTTCTTTCTCCGAAGGGTCACGAGACAGTAAAACTGATGACAATAATGCATGGTGAATTAATAATTATTTTAACCAATAGAATATTATCTTATAAATATTTTTTAAAGCCAGTTTTAGTAATATAAACTACGGGAAAGTGGTTGAACAGATGTTGACACATAACTCATTTTAAAGGCTAAGGAATCAATATATTGGTAGAAATAGTAGCTTCAAACGAAAATTCGACTTTCCCAATATATTTTCGGCTTTTCATTATTTGCTTACATCTCCATGGAAACCCAGATTTATACGTAGTTCTATATCTGTAAATAAAATTTCTCTTTTAGTACAAATAATACCAACTCAAATCTTAATTTGGTGGAATGGTGCAATAAATTGTAATATTACGGCAATTATTTGTATATATCAAACAAACCAATAATAGGCTAAATATATTATAATGTTTTCATTATTGCTTTTGTTCCCTCCTTCTTAGCACAGCGTCTTACCACCCGTTCAGGTTACACACATATGAACTAATTACGCTAACGAGCTAGGGATAAGGAAAGTTGAATTTAGAGTAAGTGTAACCACATTTCAGTGGAGGGAGTGTGTAAAACCGTTTTAGAAAAAACACCGTCAATATACTCAACCGGAACTCGATTCCCGATCTCATCGTCATCAACAGTCTAGTCCAACACGAGAGTGACGCCTCAGATCATGTGACAACTGTGGAAGGTTTCTAATTCCTCTTGAGGTATGAGGAGGTTTGGGGTGAGGAAGGTGGACTCAAAAGTACCGATTGTTCTGACAATACTATATAGTTGGGTGAGTCACAGAAACTTTAGTATCAATTTGTTTCTCCTAATTCCGTTTAATAGGGTCTGTCACTGACGAAATTCTTTTATGGAGCAGCCATTGACAATTATCTTTAGGATACTTCAAGTCTCACCTACACCAGTTATTTTTTATTTCCATTTGTATGTTTTACACGACGGCTATTAAAGAGCATTTAATATGGATATAAGTCAAACCATACAACAGAAATGCTCTGCGGAATATCTGCGCCTACTCCTTGTGTACGTTTAGTATAATTTGTGCGCTGCAATGACAGGCTTATTCAAATCAAGGAGACCAAATTAAAAAATAATCCTTATAAAGTTTACAAATACATCATAGCAAGTGGTTGAAAGATTCATTAGGGAGTAAAACCTTCAATAACTTATGTTTTGGAATAACATTCTGAAATAAAGTGAAGAGAATGCGAGTTAATATAAGAAGGCCTAACTATGCAGTTTTATACAAAAAAAACTTTTCAACAAAATTATTATTATTATTATTAGCACCGCATCTTACTACCCGTTCGGGTTATACGCACTTACGCTAATGTGTAATGGTAGGGTGATTGTGAGATTAAATGGAGGACCTACAGTTTAACGTGGAATCCGAACCACGGTGGAGGCCTGGCATTTCCCACATTCACAAGTTGTGATTAATACAAGTCTTGTCAGAGGTAGAAGGAAGGGTTTGGTAATCAGATAAATCTGTGCCGGGACCGTGGATTGAACCCCGGACCACAGCACAGAAGTCTGACACCTTACCCCTAGACAACCAGGTCACCTTCAACAAAATTAAAAAGTACTTAAGTAGTTACGTTTAGATTAGTTCTATTCATCCCAATGGCATTTTACTGTAGGAAATGTATAAACATTTACGTGTAGGGATGGCACCAATTAATGAAGTATGTTATTAAATCATTTTTGCTTTTATAACCAATGGTATCTTAAGTTTTCACTTTCCATTATGATAAACCATTTACATTTTCCACTCAAGTTATTTTATATTGATTGATCACGGTTATCGGTGGAGAGTCTACGAACTAAGTTTGTAAAATTCCCTCAGCATTAGAGGGATTTTTCAATTTCACAAGACATTTAGTGTTTTACCTTTAAAAACAGGGGGAGAGGAGGGGGAGTTAAATAAAATCAAATATCCATAGCTATACCCCATCTATAGTAAGAGAGGAGATAAATACCAGCAGAAGGTTCCTTAATGCAAACTTTGGCTAAAAGTGAATGTCAGCCTATTCGGAATTATTTGTATGTTTGGTAATATTATACTATCTATAAAAAGTGTTCTCAAATTATTTTATTAATAATTCCCTAAGGACAACTTTGTAATGGGCGTTTTCGTGGCTTATTGGAAAATATATATATATATTATATATATATATATTGATAAATCTTTTATGTTTTTGGTCATGTGGTTGTGGCAACAATAGATTATATAGTACATTGCCACCAGAATAAATAAATGTTTTTTTTAACTTTGAGATAGAGCATGAATACAACCTAGATTGGTTTGTATTACGTCAAAAACTACCCTTTTTTCAGCTAGTTCACCATCCTAATTTATGAATAGAACTCAGTATTTTATAAAATCTCATTTTAAAAGTATTTTTAAGTGAAGCATGGTAGCTGCTTCCATAAAAAATAAATATTTAAAGGATTAGTTTCATAAGTGCGTGTTTTAATGATGTAAAATCTGTTAAAATAAAAAATAGTGAAAAACATATTGTTTGTTGTGAAAGTCTCTACTGAAAACATAACTCAACATATTACCCGCTTCGGTGGCTGCATAATAAAGCGCTGTTCTTGCAATAGAGTAGACTACCGAAGACGGATTGATCGGGGTTCAATCATGGTTGGGTGCAGAGAGGGGGGCTTTCCCTAAATGGTTTCTCACTCTGCCTCAAAGCAAATGCTGGTGTACTTTCTCTAAATTAAAACTTCCTAATCTCCAATATATTAGTGTGATTAGTACATAGGCGTATAACCTGAACGGGTGGTATGATGCGATGCTAAAATATCAGTATGTGTGGACCTTCGACATTTCAAATCCTAATTCGAATCTTAGAGGATTCTAAATTTTAAATCCTAATTCGAATCTTATAAGATTGGAATTATATTCGAAATTTTGAATGTTATTATAAGAAAGATTCGGACTTGATTTTAAATTTCGAATATAAAGAGATCCTAGATTTGGATTCAATGATCTTAGCTCCAAATTCGAATCTCTAATTCATACTTACTTAACAAATTAATATAATCAATTTCAAACCAGTTGCGTGGTAGAGTGAGAAATTAACTTACGTTACAGGTCGTGAAGCAATCACGTGGGTAACAGTTGTTTGTCAAGATTTTTTTTAAGTAGCTAGGCCAATATTTTCATTAATATTAATCAACTTTGCACTATAATTAAGAAATTGGTGTAGTCTGTATTTGATTTTTCATTATGAAATTAGTTCTATTGATCATTATTTGTTCTAAGACTAAAATATATCTGAAATGTTTATCAACATTTTTTTTAAATATTTTGTTATTGGATTGAATTAAGAAACCTAACATATTAAAATTTTCAACACAGATTCGGAACTGAGCCTATTTTAAAATAAAATATATACATTTTTTTAAGATAATATTGGACTAGGATTCGATTAAATAAATTTAACATGAGATTTGATTCGTATTTGACTCAAATTTATTTTAGGCATGAGATCTGATTGGATTCGATTCGAGTCAATTATCCAAGATTCGGATTTGATTCTAAATTTATAATTATGGATTAGTACAGGCTTAAAAAAAACTCGACATATGGTCTTGTGGAACATGGTTTTGACGAATGAACACATGGTAACATTTACTTGCACTCCATTGCCACCTCTCCTATCGTAGATAGGGTATAGGCCTATGCTTGTCACGTAAAAATTGTTAGTTTTCTCAACAACTATAATTCTGTGACACGGTGAATATTTAAAGAGCTTTATCGATTTAAAAATAAATAGTACAGTGAATTACACAGAATTTCCCGCAACTTTACCTAAATATTGAGACAGTTACTAACTCGTAAAATAAATGAAACAAAACAATAGACATTGCTACAAAAACAAGCCAAAAAAGAGGAGAATTACAGTTTGTCAATGAGAGTAGATAAAATAATATACACTATTACGGAAACATATTGAAAAAAAGGAGCGTCATGGTTCAGCACACTTATGTCAGCAGAACCTGTTTATTTTAATTGTACTTTCGAAATAGTTAGATGCTAGTTTTGTACTAAAATTTTAGTTATGTAAGCGCTGAACTTATTCACTTCATTTTTGATAATCTTTGATTTTGATGTTCATTCAGCTTAAGTATTATTTTAGTTTAATATACAAAATTTCAATTCTCTATCCCACCCAGAAGTAAATACCCTCAATTATCGGGTTGGATGAAAAAAAAAACTCTGGGGAACCTATTAAAATCCTAGATACCAATTTTAAGCCCAATTGACAAGATGGTTTCACCTCTAGGCCTATTAACTGACGCAGAGACAGACGTCCTTGATAAAAACACGTTTTTGGGGTAACAGGGTCATGAAACGTCGTAATACTTAAAAACCCGAGTAAAAATTTGTTGACTATCACAATACTTCCTGTGTTCTAGGGGTCACGAGAAAGGAAAGAATGATTAGTTTCATTGACGTTCAACTGTTCTTTGTGCCAAAAATAAACAGAAATCATTATTTGAAATATATTATTTGGAGCTTTGGAACAGATAGCTGATTTTTTTCTTTAACTCGTTAGAATGATTTTATTTAAAAAAATTATTTATGAGTGTTTATTGTGATAAGTAATTTAACACCACGTCTTTCTACTTGCTCAAGTTGTACGTTTAGTAGCAAGATTATCGGTTATTTTTTGTGTGATAAAATTACTTAGGGTTCGTTTACTAAAAACTTTTATGACTTGTTCCAACCTATAAAACACTCAATGAGAAAGTTTTACGATTGTGTGTTAGCATTTGTCTTTCACCTGCAATTTAGTATGTGTTCAAGTTAAACGCGTATATTAATTACACTAGTGGATTAAGCATGAAGAAGGTAGAATTGTGGACAAAATGTACCCTCATTTTAAGTGGAGGGAATATGAGAAACCATTTAAGTAAAATTATCATCAGTACATCCAACCGGGATTTAAAACCAGATCTCGTCACCAGGAATTCAGTGCGGTAAAGGTTAGCCCAGTGGCTCACAAATGGTGAGTCACGACCAGGTATCGGGCCACGAAAATGTTAAGTAGATGTTAAGTTAGTGGAAGAAGCTAGTAGGCTCAAATGTATTTATAGCTCTAATAGTGATAGTCTAGTTTTAGGGCTCCCGTTAATGAATAAACTGCCATAGTTAATTTTTGACCTCCAAAGGAGTGTGGTTTCACGATGTTACCGTAATTTATTTTATGGTCAGATATAAATAATGGCCTTATGTGTCATCTGGTGGTATTGTATAGCTTAGCTTATTATATAAATTCTTCACCAAGTAATGTTCGCTTTTGGTTGGTATATGTGGGTGATATTGACTGTCCAGGCGTTGTAGTAGTCGCTTTGGCAGTACATACTTTTGGTATGCTTAGGGTCTCAATTGGGAGCAAGCTTAAATGGAGGATCCTATTTCTTGTATAGTCTGTATTGGACTATTTTTCTTACTATGACAGTATTATCTGCCTCAGGTCCTTACGGCCTAGTTGATAGTATGAGCTAGCCAATTAGCTGTTTGTGGGGTTGTTACCTTGCGGATCACCTGTGTTCAAATATCCCGTCTACCACTAGGGGCATATACCTATATTTAAATACTAAGGTGGAGGTTCTGATACTTTTGTAAATGATATTGTATTGTTATTGTTTATCCTGTTATTAATATAGCTGACACTAATCACCAAGGTTGATGTTTTTGTCACAGCAGTCTTTATATTTCCTCAGATTCTTGGCTAGCTCCACTAAAGAAAGACAACCTAATTCACATTGATCTGTCCAAAATATTTGTATTTATTTAATCTCTGCATTCTCTGCTAATTTCATATTTTGATGTGTCTAATAAACTGTCCGGATAAAATTTAACTGGCTCACTGCTGTTGAAGAATCTTGTGTCCTTATTTAACTTTCTCCTTTATCATATCCATGTACAATACTTTACATTATCAGACCTGAAGAAGATACGGCCCCTAAAGACTTAGCTGGTGCGCCCAAGGAAGGTGGCAAAGTTTGAATTTAAAAACATCGTTCATTTTTAATGGTTGATCAGTATGGCATACCTTTGTAATATTATTTTTATTTAAAAACACAAATTTAAACCAACAATGTTTAAGATATACAAAATATCGAAGAAGTCACTTAAACATTTTAGTTGTGGTCACATTGTGTTGAAAGAGGAAATAAGTAATTTTAGAAGTTAGGAGTTACACAATGGAATGAAAGATTAAGTTTCCACCTCAATTTTAGGACTGGAATCGAATATACGACAGTTCCGTTCAGCAACAATTCCAGTTAAGAGAAAATGTGCGACATTTCCAGTCAATTGATTGAAATTTTATTTCCAAAGCCATTATTTTATTTAAGGCTGTGACCATTTTGGTCATGCAGATAAGCATGAAAACATAGTTATAAATAATGTGAAAACCAGAATGATTCTCTAGTATGATATTTATAGTATCCTGGGTAACCTAGCGGCCTAGGGGTAAGGTGTCAGACTTCTGTGCTGGGGGTCAGGGGAAATCCTCGGCTCCAGCACAGATTTATCTGATTTCCAAACCCTTCCTTCACCTCTGACAAAACTTGTATTAATTACAACTTGTGAATGTGTGGAATGCCAGGCCTCCACCGTGGTTCGGATCCCACGTTAAACTGTAGGTCCTCCATTTCATTTCACAATCACCCTAACATTACACATTAGCGTAAGTGCGTATAACCCAAAGGGGTAGTAAGACGCGGTTCTAATAATAATAAAGTGTCATGGAAAATTTACAATATATTATAATGACAATAGACGATCTGGACGACCTGGAAGAATCTCGGTCGCACCCAGTCCACCCGTTCCTAACTCGGACCTTTGCAGACTGAACTAGTCGAATGGGACTTATTTCTTTGATTCTTGGCCTGTTTCACGAGAGCCGTTGCACTGAGCACATGTAAGAGAGAGAGAGAGCACGCGATACCTCACCTGATTTCCGAACATGCCACGTCACCCGACCTTGACAGTGGTTGCCAGCGCTATGTCATGACCAGTCTCAGTGGTGTGATTTAACTATTCTTATGTTGCCAGAGCACTTTGGGCCAGTTTTATAGTCAAGTTAAGTACGCCTCAAGTACGGCGCTACACTAAGTTCATGACGACACCTACCTAAACCAGAACGGAATGGGCCAGTTTCCTATGCGAGAACGGCCCATTCCATTCGCGTTTAGCTAGGTGTCGTCTTGTATTTAGTGTAGCGCCGCACTTGAGGCGGACTAAATTTAACTATGAAACTGGCCCTTGGACTACATTCATTCATAATACTTATTGTCATGAGTGAGGACATGTGAGATTAAATAAACTGAGAAGGGAAAACTTTCCCTATATTACAAGAGGTAAGCCTATCGTAAGTACAGAGTGGATAAAGGAATATTAACATGGGTTTGTCTTGAGAGACCTCAAAATTTTAAAGGAAGTTTAGTTTGCAAGAAGAATAAAGTACTTAAGAGTTATGGACTACGACTGTGCCCAGTATGAGGCAAAATTGATGTCAAAAAAGCTGTCTTCAAAGCAAAGAAAAGAGCGAGAGAAGAAAATGTTGCGATAAGAAGTTTGTACCAATAAGAAGCGGATGACTTAGCTAACAGAGGCAACGAATTTGTCACTGAATTTCCACAATGTGCGTCACTAAACCGTACTTTATACCGGCACAGAAGGCAGGTAGGCTACACGGAACGCAAAGGAAACCCAAGAACTGCGACGAAGTAGCTTTAGATGAGGAAATTCTGAATATGAGTGATGGAAGCAATTTTATTTTATCGGATGAAAGAACGGAGGACAGAATCATATTTTTTGTTGGAAGAAAGGGAAGAGAATGCCTAAAATTTTAAAAGCATTTATTTATGGATGGTATTTTTCGGAGCTGTAGCAAACAGTTGGCCAGATATACTCGGTCCACGCAGAATAAGAAGGCAACGACGCAGAAACTAATGTGGTACTTGTTCTGTTTGCACTACTGCCAGACGAAAAGAAGGATACAAACGTGCGCTTGTTTCGCTTGATACTTAACTCTATTCACGAATGGGACGCAATTAAAGTCAATATGGACTTTGAATCAGCGGTCTTATCAGCTCTGAAACAGGTGATTCCTTCTGTTGAAGTCAACAGCTGCTACTTTAATCTGAAGAAATGTTTATGTATGACTAAAGACTACACGGAAGATGGTGAAATAAGGCTTAATGTTGGAATGTGCGCAACGCTAGCGTTCCTCAAACCTGAAGATGTTGATGAAGGATGGTCACTTATTCATAGCGAGGCTCCTCAAAATGAAAATCTGCAATCATTCTTTGACTATTTCGTAGAGCAATGGCTAGAAAAACCTTAAATAGCTGTCAAAGTCTTGAACCGCTACCAAAGACGCCACATGACAAAACGCGTTTAAAGGCTGGAACCATAAAATAAACAGCTGTTTTTGGAGAGCTAGACCAAACTTGAAAAATGTCTTACTATCCCTTAAGTGTGAAATCATGCATTATAATCAAAGGTATCTACGGATGGAGATAACCTAACGGTCAAGAAGAGGAGGAAATTTAATGTGAGACTAGATGAAAGGATTGACAGAACTCAAGTAGTACGAGGAAACGAGAGATATGAAAACATTCTTGAAGGCCATGGCGTACATACAGAAACTGGATTGACAAACGGAGATTGCTGAAGCACTTTTAAAGAGAAATAAATATCGCACTATTCTAGTTAATGAAAAGAAAAAATCTCCTGAATTTGTAAATGGAACGAAATTTAAAAGAAAACTAGGTTATAATATAATATTGACAAGGAAAAAGAAAAATTTAACAAGCAGAAGTAATCTGGCCGTTTATTAATGGCCCTATTACATTGCCATTCCTAAGCCTGGAGAAAAGTGCGAAGAGACTCAAAAACATCACAAACCCCACTCCTCCTGAAAATATTCAGACTACAATTGTCAAGCCCTTACTTACAGGTTTATGATTTTGCTTATTTGTATCTCTTGACCGGAACTGTCGATGATCGAAAATGCCCTTAACCGGAAATGTCGCGACACCTGGAATCAAGCTTAAAGGAATATTTTCCTTCAATTTACATCGGTAAAGTACGAATCAGAAACCACTTTCTGGTGAACACAGTCTCTGATGATGAATTACTACCAATCAGTGAGTCTGGCATCCATTCTATTATTGTTATTATTATTATTATTAGCACCACGTCTTACTACCCGTTCGGGTTATACGCACTTACGCTAATGTGTAATGGTAGGGTGATTGTGAGATTAAATGGAGGACCTACAGTTTAACGTGGAATCCGAACCACGGTGGAGGCCTTACATTCCCCACATTCACAAGATATCTTGTCAGAGGTGAAGGGAGGGTTTGGTAGTTAGATAAATCTGTCCCGGGACGGAGGATTGAACCCCGGCCGCCAGCATAGAAGTCTGACACCTTACCCCTAGACCACCAGGTCACCATCCATTCTATTGTTGAACGGTCGTGTGATACTGAAATGAAGAAAAACTTTGATACAGTTTATTTAATTAGTTTTTGGCTGAGCTTTCATCGTGAATAGCGTTAGCGGAAAAAGTAGTTAGTTATCGTTTCCTTTTCTCACAACATATAAGAGGGAGGCAGTTTTTTGAACATTGATTTTCCTATCAAATAAATACAGTAATATATTGGATATTGAAATAGATCTGGTGATAGATAATATTGACCTCTTTCTTGAAAAAACTGAAGTTTTTGTCTACACAAAAAACAAGATCAAACTTATCAACTTAAGAAACTTTATTTTTTTGCTTTTAGTATAGTGGTCAGAGTTCCTGGCCACAAATATAGAAGTCCTGGGCTCGATCTTCGGTGCTTCCAAAATCTATCTGTGAAGAAGTGGGTCTGAAACGGGGTAAAACTCAACAATATACTAAATAAACCAGTCCTTATTAATAGGGATACCTACATTTTTATGTAGAAATAAATAAACTAAAGAAAGGATTATTAATTGTATCATATAAATCCATACACATTTTTTTTAATAGTTCATAGTTTATGTAAACAAATATATAAATGTTGTGGCTCACCGGAAAAAATAGGCTGAATGAGCGATCCGCAAATCAAAGTTTGGGTACGGCCACTTTTGATCATTTGAAAATATGGTTTACCATATTTCAAAAGTGGAGAGGATCAAATTATTTAGTATGTAATATGTTCGTAAATGTGTCAAAAAGTACTTCTATTTTAAACACTATTGCAAGCTCAGTTGTGGTAACCATCTAAAAAAGCTCTACCGGAATTTCAAAGGAGAGAACAGGTATAATAAACCTGTTTGTTAACAGCAGCCATATTTTTAAAAAGAAATCTAAAATATATTCAATACTACCAGTTAAGCCACTATTTACATAATATACCGTTTAACATTTCCCCATTAATTTCAAGGCCGTGTAGCAATGAAAGTACAAGTGCATACCAGTTCAGGTTGATTAAGAAACCGGTATTTACCAGTACTAGAGCATATAAGATGCGGGGATATCGTTTTGTCTGACCAGGATGTTTGCATACTGGTTCTGGATCACACTGCTACTAAGAAGGGGTGGGGGAGCATATTTAGTTACTTGTATTACTTCCCGTTAGTTAAAAGGTAAGTGAGTGGGCTAGAACAGTGTTTGTTTGGTTGCTCAAGCTAAGTAATGACCTACACAAGCATTTAATCATAAGAGTGTATTAAAAAATCTGGTATGATATAAATAATTCTACTCTTCTAACGCTTCTTCCAGCCATGTGAACATAAACACTGGTCTGAGCTGTTTCCATTCCTGGAAAACACACTGGAATAGTGTTTTTATATTGCTGAAATAATGTTACCAACAAGTGTAACAGATTTAATTCCGAATAAACCAAATCATATATTTTATAAAAACTAATCATGCTTAGCACAATTTAATTTGACGTAACAATATGGAAGCAACATAATTATTAGGAGGTGAACTAATGCTCGTACAATTTATAATTGTGCTAGACTAGCGCTGCTTAGAAGACAGCAGCATAAAGCCGACCACCGGTCACCGGTGGATATGGTATCAATGATAGCTCATTTTTAACCTATGATTTACACACGTCCATCACAAGCTATGCTTTAGACTATGAGTGAAGCCCTGAGCATGGGACAATTCCTGAATAGCTCACTGGTAGAGTATTGGCACGCCAGGTTAAGGGTCTTTGGTTCGATTCTCGAGTACAGGTATCATTTTTCAAATTTACGAAAATAATTATTGCTGTCACATTATATTATTATTATTATTATTAGCACCGCGTCTTACTACCCGTTCGGGTTATACGCACTTACGCTAATGTGTAACGATAGGGTGATTGCGAGATGAAATGGAGAACCTATAGTTTAACGTGGGATCCGAACCACGGTAGAGGCCTGGCATTCCTCACATTCACAAGATGTCTTGTCAGAGGTGAAGGAAGGGTTTGGCAATCAGATAAATCTGTGCCGGAACCGAAGATTGAACCCCGCACCCCCAGCACATAAGTCCGACACTTTACCCCAACATGATATTGATACAAGAAATTATCAGGCTTATATTATCTGTTCTTAAGGACTACATAATTCAACGCTTGAGAACATTTTCATTCTGAAATTATTGAAGTATAATATGCGGCTATTGCCAAAGTTATTTCTTTAATGCTACAATAAATATATTATACATAATCCTACACGCATTCTTCCTCTTACAAAGTGCCTCATGTTCAATAACTCAATTATTTGGAACGCTTTGGCCAGATCACAGACCTTTTTGGCACAACACATCCGGATGCACCAGGTCAGAGTGCTCCAATCCTTCTACTGCTGCTCACCAGGTTACTTTATCAATAAGCGACTTAGTCTTTTATTATGCACCTGTTACACTTCATACGTAGTGGATATAATGACTCTAGAATTGTGAATGTTATTGATTCATGTAGACGTATGCAAATCTACTAAAATTAGCCATATAGAGATAATTTGGGTACAAACTGTGTATATAGAGAGATGGATGTATCAAAGGATGGATTGATTTACTGATGGACGAAAGGATAGATGTGTGTGTGTGTGTGTGTGTATGTGTGTGTGTGTGTGTGCACGTGTACGTGCATGCATATATATATATATACTATGACTGTGTGAAGCAGCGAGACATCCGAATCTGAATCTTGCTAGGATTCGTAATCAATTCGAAATTCTGAAACGCGCACGGTTCAAATCAGATTAAAAATTTAAAATCCAAATAGATTCGGATTTGGTATGATTTAATTCACAATTCTAGTCTTAAAGTCAATCTTTTGAATGATCTAACTTTCTAAGGAAGTTATTATGAATACTTTTTTTTTTACCACAGACACTTACAAAATTTGTAATAGGCCTATTTATAATATGTTCACTATTTAAACATGGCTTCGTGAGCTTTTTTAATGGACTCAAATGTATTTCTATATGTATACATAATATATAATTTAGCCTTCACGTGCAATTTGTATTTGATAACATTAAGCTAAAAAACCGAAACAGATTCTATTCGAATCATTTTCGTTTTAAAATAATTGATTCATATTCGATTCAAATAACCAACCAAATATTCTAATTTGATTTGAAATTGAAAATCTTTGATAAAACAGGTTCACTAAATACCATTATCATAACAGCCATTAGATTAAAATTTGGTAATCTGGTGGTCTAGGGGTAAAGTGTCCGACTTCTGTGCTGGGGGTCCGGGGTTCAAACCTCGATCCCGGCACAGATTTATCTGATTGCCAAACCCTTCCTTCACCTCTGACAAGACTTGTATTAATCACAATTTGTGTATGTGAGGAATTCCAGGCCTCCACCGTGGTTCGGATTCAACGTTAAGCTGTAGGTCCTTCATTTCATCTCACAATCACCCTACCATTACATATTAGCGCAAGTGCGTATAACCCGAACGGGTAGTAAGACGTGGTGCTAATAATAATAATAATGAATTAAAATTTCGGGAACTAAAACCATTTTAAATTATTATCTATTATTTCTGTCACTCCGTTGAGAAGTATATTTGTCACACAGTGCTACATTGATTACAGTACGTTGTTAGATAACGTAATGTCAAACTCACAAATATAATCTCTTTCATTGGATAAACGTTGTACAACCTAACGTGACTATTTGCCATCTTAACAAATGCCAAATGCTATTTCAAGGTTGTTTGATAGCCTACCTAACACTAACACCGTTTTAAGTTGAGTCTTGGCAGGAGTACCAGATTGATTGTGAACCATAGTCTGGTAATTTGTAAACATTACCATCTGTGTAAGCTGGGTTTTCATCCAAACAAACACAGCATGATTGAGGATTAGAGGAATGCGTTTGGTACTATTTTATTAGATGCAGGCTGAAAGTCAACTATCATCACGTTATTTTTAAACCCCTTTGTGTTGAGGAAAAGGCAGCTCGTAAATTTAGAATGATTAGTTGGAGAGAAGAGGGATTAAACTAAACCATTACTTGGTAAAGCATTGTAGGTGGGTGGATTAAAAAAAGAAAATTATTATTATTATTATTATTAGCACCGCGTCTTACTACCCTTTCGGGTTATACGCACTTACGCTAATGTGTAATGGTAGGGTGATTGTGAGATGAAATGGAGGACCTACAGTTTAACTTGGAATCCAAACCACGGTGGAGGCCTGGCATTCCCAAAAAAAGAAAAGAAAACAGCGTTACGTTGACTCCTTATTAAATACAGTATGGTTAAGTTGGTAAGTAGTCCAATCGCCTTATACATAAAAAGTGCAGTGTTTCAGAATATACCCATTAAGAATGTCTGCTAATTAGTTTTTAATTAAGAAATCAAATTTTGATTCAAATTAAATGTGAAAATGTTATAACCAAAAATAGTTATAGTGATGGAGTTTTTGAGGTCGCTGATAACAATTTTGACATTGTAATTGTAATGATTGATCTAAAATGGTGAGCTAAACATCTAAATCATGCAGAATTCCAATTAATTTCAAAATTAAAGAGGGCTGATCCCAAATGTTTGACTAAATATTGAAATTATGTAAAATTCAATATAAGACTTATATTTTCTAAGATTAGACATTTTTCATTTTAGAGGTTGAAAGAAAATAATTGAAACACTGGTGAACACTATAGCTTACATATTATAAAAGCAAAGACTTTTGATCGTGTCACAATATATGATTATTATAAGCGTAAAAAAATAAATTACTGTTACTGAACTATTAATCATCTATTTCATCAATTTCTTTGTTTTAAATATTTTCATCCTCGATAACTTGTTTAATAGAAGAGCATTTAAGGCATATATCCCTACTACAATCTGTACAATTTGGTGAACAGTACAAACAAGCTTTTATATGTCCGCAAGCAGTTCCACAAAAAAAAACATCATCAGCAGCCTAGTCTACTGCGAGAATAGTGCCTTAGACCATGGGGCCACCGAAACGGGTCATTGTTTGGTAAAAAAAAAATTGTTAAACAAAAGTATTGCAAAATTGTTAGCGAGGTAAACTTTTCGGATTATGATCTAAACCACTTTCAAGAATAACTCCACAAATTTTCAGTGGCTTATAGATTTTTCTCCATAAATATATATATATATATATTTTTTTACTTTGCCCCGCAAAAACGTGTAATAAATATTATAAATATTATGTCATCCACGTAGGCTACCAAAACGTTTGGAAACCCTAGCCTTAGATCATGCGGCCGCAAAAGCTGAATTTTTTTAAATTGTTTAATATGTAATAATATGCATAGACACCTTTCGCGAAAAGTTATTGTGACAATTATAGCATTTTAAATAAATAAATGTGATGGCTAAATGGCTTCACTTAGCACAGTAGTACAGTGGTTTTCAACTAGATGGCAACACTACCCTAGTGGCTTCCACAACACTTATTCGCCATAAACCAGAAACTTTAGCTAGATAGGAGGAAGCCGGAAACGGTTTACTGGAAATTACGATCCTAACAAAAGATAGGGCACGAATGGGTTAGGACAACAATTTGTTTCATTTGAACCCGTAAAAGCTACCCACTTGAGAAACAGTTTTCACCAACCTAATTAATGATGCAATAAAAAGTTAAACTTGTTGATCATAATATTTACAACTCTTAGAATACCTATATTATTGATTTTTAAAATGATTCATTTGTAATAAGATAAAGGTTTATAATAAAAGGTTCCAGAGTGTGATGACCATGTATCTGCTGTTTAATTTCATTCTAACCCTTCGACCAATTTATGGACCAATCAATAGGTCCAACACCTTAGTTCAGTCGCTAGCGTGTTGGCCTTTTGAATTTAGGGTCGCTGGTTAGATCCGCAGCCTGGCCGTAATATCAATCATTGGAGAAATTGTAGCTGCCCCTGGGTACTTGGCATTGTGTCTGTTCAAGAACTATCTTAGTTTGTAGGTCGTGTGTTTATAGTTTATACATCAGTTAGCACAGAAAGGGAAAATTCCCCCTCCCACCCCTCTACCAAATGTATACTAATCTTAGAACTCATATAGACTCTAAGCACACCTTCAGACCACCTTTGATTTATATTGGTGAGTTTTTGCTGTCCCACAATTTTGGTTAGAAGGATTTTAATTATTTTTATGTAACAGTTTCAGACATGTTCGTCGTTAGTTGGTTACATACAGCACACTCAAAATGTTTTTACGAATTTATTGGCGTGGCTGAAAACAAAAAAATATCAGTTTGGAACTCAAAATATTTAGAAATATAAATTAAGGTGTCAAGAGATGTAAATAAAATGCGAGAGAAATACTCTAAAATGCAAAAGAAATATTTTAATTTATATGTAATGAATAGCGATAGTCCCCAGTTTCACGAGTGCAGTAAGTTTACCTACCTACCCTTGTATTATTATTATCACCACGTCTTACTACCCGTTCGGGTTGTACGCACTTCCGCTAATGTGTAATGGTAGGGTGACTGTGAGCTGAAATGGAGGACCTACAGTTTAACGTGGGATCCGAACCACGGCTGGAGACCTGACATTCTACACATTCACAAGTTGTTATTAATACACGTCTCGTCAGAGGTGAAGGAGGGGTTTGGCAATCAGATAAATCTGTGCCGGGATCGAGGTTTGAACCCCGGACCCCAGCACAGAAGTCCGACACCTTACCCCTAGACCGCCAGGTCACCCTACTCTTGTAGCTTTGTGGGGACAATCAGGTGCAAGTGTCGTTACATAACGAGGTACTTTCATATTAAAACATTACTTACTATATGTATACATTTAAAACGTAAAGCGATTTCCTTCGACAATTATTCCTGGGGCTCTACACAAGTTTATTTACATCACTTTTACTTTATCTCAACTTCTCGTAGAGATAAATATTGCGATCTTCAAAAAAAAATTGAACCCTGAGATTTTGTTCACTGTCGATACCGAAAAAGTGGTTTTCACGATGCCGTTTGTCTATCTGCCGAAATCATTTTCCTGATTGGGTTAAAACCTTGTGACTAGGGTTCTCAAGAGGTTCTCCCAAGGTTATTGGAATTAGATATCCAACCCTAAAACTAGGTGCAGTTTACTGAAGGGCAAAAAGAGAAGAAATCTATTTTCACAAAATTCGCTCCGGTGATTTTGATAAAAACTCGTATTTAGGCACTGTTTAACATCAAAAACAAAGTGGCAATTCTCAGTTTTACATAAAAAATTACTTTGCGGGTAATTTACATTAGCAATCGGAACCCATAAACCACTATTTGCAACCAAAATTATTCAAACCGCCCATTTTCCTCCTCTTTGGCGCCCACGAGCCATAAGGCCCCTCTCATATTAAACAGATCTCTTTACCCTCAGTCAGTAAGTAGATTACTTCAATTCACTCAACTGATGTCATGACACCACCACATTGAGGAAGTTTCCCCCGCTCGTTCACACTCAATTTATCCAGGGGAAGCAATTAAAGACTACTCTTTTTTTGAAGTTTTTATAAAAAAAACTTTTTTTGTAGCTATGGAAGGCGATTTTGGGTTTAGAAAACTATTTTGAAGTTTCAAAAACTTAAATATTAACGTAGTAAACTCATTCCTTCCCTGACACCAAACCATTACCCTTTACAATCTCGCAGACTAATAATAAAGCTGATGATACTTTATGCGTTCAAATAATAAGAATATGAACCGCCTCGGTGGCCGCATAGTCTCAAGCGTCACTTTCGGAATAGACTAGGCTGCCAATGACGTCCTCTGAATTCAACCCTTCTAATCCTTAACGGGTAGTAAGAGGTGGTGTTAAAAACTAAGAATATGCCTATAAAAGAATTTGTTTTAAAAAAATTGTTAACATCAAGCCGCCTAAGCACGCGTGTGCGTGCGTACGCTGAGTCACCAAGTGCTAACAAGCCAATTGGCTGAAAAATAACATTTTCACAGACAGTCGTAAAATTACGCGAGGATTTGTTAAAGTAATCAACATGGTTTTTTAACTACTAGTCGTACAAAAAAAATTGTCAGGTTGGCCTATTAACCAATGGCAATAATAAATGGCAACCACCCGTAAAATGTATGTCTTATGCAACTTTTATTTCCTCCACTCAAATATACACACATTTAGATTTATAAAGAACTCAGATTGTTTGGAAAATAATGTATTTTATGTGTACTCCAATTTTCGCAATTCACAGTCTGAGAGAAAAACTGTTTATTACCTTCTGTAACACAAGGCGTGTTTTCACGGTTGACCTGTTATCGGTGGTTACGAAATGTTTATGACCGAGACGATACCAGAGCTCGGATTGACCAGACTAAACAGTATGGTTACGACGAATGATCCGAGAATTTGTGCGCTAATTTCAAAACACCATCACTTCTTGTGTTAGATTTAAACAAGTATAACTTTGTAGTCAATGGATTTTAAGTTTTTGTAAATTTTGTAAATTAAAAATAACAGCAATTACTAGTTATAGATACATGAAAGTAAAAGGCAAGCCCGAACTGCACCAGTAATTAAGGGATTAAAAAATGTTCACCTAACCCGGACCCGAATTGCACCAAGTCTAATTCAGGTAGATGAGAGGGGACGATGTAAACAAACACCAACGCAAACAATCTCTCGACATGTCAGGTAAAGGAATGTAAAAACGACCTAAGAGCCCCCAACAAGATCTGTATTAGCATTTCTGACATGAGTCTGGCCAGTATTAACAAATTATCTCGGCAATGGTAACAGTACAGGTGTGTAATTGTTTTATTTTTTGTTCGGGTTTTGTGTGGACTGTGATATTGACGATAATTATTGATATGGAAAGGATTTATAGTGAAAGAAGGAAAGATCTGATTGTCTATAGTAATTGTACGTATCGACAGGTCAATCAATTGAATTTGACGAAGGAAGAGAGGTGGAGATGCACTAAAAAAGACTGTAAGGCCAAAATATCCATAATTGATGGCATAAATATTTCCTCGTGGATTGGAAGACCAACACAACTACGAACCACTACTAGAGCAAGAGTTGAAGAGAAAATTCATCAGCAACGCAGTTAGAGGAAAGCTGAGGCGATTGAGGTAGCCCTTTAAAGTTGATACGCAAAGAGTTACATACAGAGAAAAAAAACTATAAAAACATTGACCCGCAAGGACATTAAATGTTTCAGGAATAACATTAAGTGCCAAATTTGCCTAAATCTTCCGACGAAATTCAATTTGCCTTAAATTAGATTGAACTAAATATTACTCTAGACGTAAACTTGTTAAAAAACGAAAAAGAGAACGGGGTTGTGATATTTTCTTGTGACTCAAATCTTGAGTATTTGTGTCAGAATGAAATTGTGTTAATGGATGGAACCTTTGAATAGGGACCAAAACATTTTCTTCAACTTTTTACTGTACACGAGTATTTCAAAGGGTCATACATACATCTGATTTTTTGCCTGCTTAAAGATAAGAAAAAGAAGAGCTACATTGAAGCTACGAGAATCCTAAAGGACGAGTGCGAGAAGAGACTTCACCTTCAAACTTTATACATTGTCATTGATTTCGAGCAAGCGCTCCACGAGTGCATCGTGTCAACATTTCCACAAACCAAGATAGTGGGCTGTCGATCACATTTGGTGCAAGCATAGTAAGCGAAACAATTTTATTTTACAACTTTACATAAATACTGTTAAAATTTTGAATTGATAGCTGATTATTATACTTTTCACTGATGAATTTACTTTACAATGCGTTTTACTACCTGTTTGAGTTATACTTTTATGTGCTAATTATAATGGTGGGATTTGAGATGAGATAGGTTGAATGTAGAGAAAGTGAATTCTAATTCGCCTGGATGGAGAGAAGAAAACCAATTAGAAAAAATCACCTTTAGTTCACTCTACCGGGATTCGAACCCCAACTTCTCAATCATCGGCTTAAGTAATTTTATTCAAAGTGTATATCTGGGAACTTTTTTAAATGATGAATAAGACCGTATAGTTGATCTTTAGGGAAAAAAATAATTATGACCTGTTTACTAATGACACATTTTAAAAGAATTTGAAATTTCTAAAAAATAGCTACAACAATGTTGATTAAAACATACATCTTGGGTGTATTTAAGATGACAATTAATACTGTATACTTGGTTTTGGGGGTAAAGTCCTTTTAAGGGTAGTTTACTGATGACTAGTTTTCAAAAATTCAAAATATTTTGATGGCGCAATTCGGGTCCGGGAGGGGGCGGGGGGGCACTTTTAAGCTCTTGGCACAATTCGGGTCCAAGATAGGTAGATTGGCGCAATTAGGGCAAGCCCACACTAAATTGGTACTTAAAAACCGTTTAGTTGTGGATAAAAGAAAGAGTACTATTTGACATAGGCCAATTTAATATTACATACGTGCTTAATGTTTTATTAAGGTTATTTTTGGGAAGATATGTTTAGCTTGATATGTTGTGTAAATATTATAACTAGTCAAAATAAGCACCAATCTAACTAAGAATAAAAAAAATTGCTTATTTTCCGTCGGTATGCAGTGTATTTGGTATGATTACATACACTTACCTACCAGCTGTTAGATCTTATCCACCCCAACGGCCATTTTTGTTTAAGGAAAACATATTCAAAATCGTTTTCGTGCTCCAACTAGTTCAGAACCACTTAGTCGAAAATACTCGATACCAAGACGTAACCAAATCAATCGTGAAAACCCACCTATTTCTTGGGTGATAACGCCTATATATACTTGATTACATGCCTCCATTTCTTCACCTTTCTCAAACAATGAGAAAATCTCCTATCTTTAAGGTATCCTTACAAGAAAAAAAGTCTTCGGAGGACAGATTATAACTCACTGGCCACGACACATCACAGACTCCTTTATCACTGAGCTTTAACAGAGCTAACTTCTTAATGTTTGGTTCCAACAATAAGGGGTGGCACAGCATGGCAGTGCTGCACACGTGTTCCCACTATATTGCTTTATCTCTCACAATTACTATTTCTGATGGCTTTATTACTATATATTCACCTGCTTCACCCACTACATGTTTGTCTATGTCTATGTTTTCCAACTACGTCTCTCTCTCACTTCAGGTACATGTGTATATTTTAAGGTCCCCGTCGACCATATAATGGCGACAGGACGGGTTTTTTGTTAATTTTCCCGTCAGCATAAACAATAACATACCCATAATCAGCACGCAAGGGCGTCAAGGCTTTATCATGTTTAATAGTTCATTTAATTCTGTGTCGGTTAACATCCGAGAGCCCCTTTGGGGCTGGAGTTCGTTTATTTTATCTATGTTATTCAATGTTTATACATGCTATATGTCTGCGTATTGTTGCAAAATAAATAATCCTATCATACAAAACAAACTAGTGGTGTGCTGTGGCCAGTGAGCTCTCTTAATCTGTCCGTTGCAGACTTTTTTCTCATGGAGGATACCTCAAAGAGAGAATGTTTGCTCATTATTTCAACAGAGGCAAAGAACGGAGGCACCTAGAAGATTTTATTTTCAAAACAACCCGATTTCTTGAAAAAGATACAAATAGGAGGAAATTTAATTCAGCTGAGTAAATATATTAATCATTTATGAGTGAGTGATTTAATATTTAAGATATGTAACCTCCCCCACCCCATCCTGTATTAATATCCCAATACACCTGCTAATAAATGTTAGGCGAATAAAAAATAAAATATCTCTTGTACTAAAATAAATATTTCATCAAAACAACACACTCAAAATTATACACACTTATTAAAGTTTCTGCATTTTGAGAACGAGTTGTATTAATTATTAACCTTTCATTTGCTCGGTAAAATCATCTTATTCAAAACCAACGAAATAATATAGCACTAGACATTAAAATTAATAGTGGTACTTGAGATACTTTTAAAGTAACCCACATAGTATTTTTATACACAAAAAAGTGTTGATAAAATATTGAATAATATATAAAGCAGCGGGAGAAGCTAGTAGCCAGATAGAAAGTGAGTGGTCATCGCTTGCCCACTATATCCTCAGCTCGCCAGTTAGTTTAGGTTGTAGATTGGTAGCAGAGGAGTGCACATAGGCTAGACGGGCAAAGGAGAAGGCAAATGAAATATGTTAAAGAAATGAAAGTTATGAGAGTTATTTTAAATAACACTGTATGCTTAATGTCAGGGTAATAGCCTAATCTTATCACGGTGCTCCAACTTGATGGTGTATCAAAGCTTGGTTCACAATTTCGATGAAAATTGAGAGCAGAAAATGCTAGAATGGCGTAGCAGATCACTAGCTAACAGAAATGTATGTTGATCTATGATGCTTTGCAATGCAAACAAGCAACAACGAGGATATCAACATATTTACTTTCTAGTGGATAAAATATCATTTAGATTACTGTCAAGATGAGCATTTTCTAATTTGTGCTGTGCCGTGATACAAGTCAACAAAGGGAGAAATTACCTCGGTAATCTTGGGGTAAAGTGCTTACTTCAGGACCGGTTTTCATGGGTTCAAACCCAGTTGGGGCCGACGGATTTTTCTTGAGTGATAAAAATCCATAGCACAGCTTCCTTCGGAGGAGAAGTAAAGCCATAGATTGTAAAAGAACAGAACTCTGGAATGTGTGGTAAAATACCTTTCTCTGCTAAATTTGTAAGACCTTTCGCACTCGCTCATAGAAATTCTCGTGTGCTGATATAATTAGTTGGTTCAGCAAGTGGACGTTAAATACTTCAAATAAATAAAAACTAAGAAACAAAACAGGAAGACCCAAACACACTCCATTTAGCGAGTTATTTCATATCACCTCAAAACAGTCCACGCAGCTGTCTGTGTCTAGTTTCACAGTACATGAACCTACATAGCGTATGCGCACTGATATAGCCTAGTGAATTGTTTTTGAATTTTGATTATGTATTACAAGCAGATATTGACAAGCAGAGAGGATAAAAATGAAATACTTGCAACTTGCACAGAGTGTGCCATACATCACAAACTGAAATCTTGTGATTGGTCTAGCTATCATTTCCGCTCTGCTCTCTAATTTGGGGACTTGTTAATCAATTTCAAGGATGTTAAGCAATAACGAGGTTGAGTGTCGTTTGAATGACAAAGAAGTGTTGGTGTAGTTTTAGTTGTGAACTGTAGTTAGTAAGATGAGTCAGTGGATTCTAGTGATAAAATATCAATGCTAAACACTAAGGCTGCACTAGCACTCAAACAATACTCATTTAGCATACTACCTAAAGTATCAAGGACTTGGAACGCATATTTGGTGGAAGGGACTTTCTCAAACTTAAAAAAAAAGGCTACTGCTAACTAAACCGATATTTTCAAGATATTGAACCATAATGAATTTTAAAAATGCTAAAAATATTTAAGTGCTATGGTATATTATATGCATCATTGCAAATAAATCTATAAGCTAAGCTACGTGTATTGTCTATATATGTTACGAAACAACTAAAAATCTCCCTGGTCTTAAGGAACTGGAAAGAATGGCCATAGGAACGTAAGTTTCACCATTCAACCCTATTCTAAGACACTTCCTACCCTAACACCCAAACTCCTTCAAATGAATTTTCACATAAAACTCCCATCGAGGTTTTGGCTCACAAAGGAATTTTGTATATTCATGTTTCCTAACTACGAGTATAATATTGTGTACACGCATGTCATCGCCCATACGCACCACATGACCCCTCACCACGTCAACCTACGTGCCTTAATTATCCTTAATATGTTTGCAGACGCATTAAAACCATAAAGTTCATCATTAGGTGACTTTCTCTATTCTCCAGCGTGTTTGAAACAACAAGAATGCAAATTATATCTCCGTGCCCCCAGTATGACTGCGATTCAAGGACAGCCGTTACTTGAGAAATAATCTGGATCACCCGACGCCGGAGTGTTTTAAGTACTCCGTGGCAACTATCCAAATTGTTTAAGGCCCCACGCACACATGCAACTTTGAGATGGCCGACTATTTAGTCGACTCAATGAGAGCCCATATATAAGCAAGCGCACATGCAACTATTAAGTCGGCCGATTAAATAATTATTGTTTCGCTACAAACTTGGTGCAGCTTGATAGTGTATATTGTGATTAACAAGAGGATACCTACTTCGGTGTCTGCATGGGGAGATCGGGGTTCAAATCCCAGTCAGGTGTACCGAGGAGGTTTTTTCTTACATGGTTTTCCACTCTACCCCTTCAAGCAAAGGCAGGTAACATCTCCTCTAAATTCAATCTTCCTTAGCTCTAACTCATTAGTGTAATTAGTACATAAGGGTAGGACCTGAACAAGTATTCTTTAAATTGAAAAATTACACCTGGACACGGTAATATAGCCTGGGACCTTAAACCTAGTACACCAATGCTCCTACCATTGAGCTATCCAGGTGTGGGTCCATGTCTTGGGTAATTCTTCACTCATATTTTAAGGCAGAGCCTGTGATGGACGTGTGGAAATCATCATCTAAATATCAATCAGATCACGAGCTATCAGATAACAGAGCCACCTTCGACTTGGTAGTTGGCTTTATGCTGCCAATAGTACAATTACAAATGTACGAATGCGCATATCCTGATGGATTTAATAGCCAAATTATTTATTATATTTGTTGATTACGGTTATAGCCGAATATACATATCATATTCATTAACCTGAAATAACTAATTAAATAAATATTCGTACAATTGTAATTTTATTATTGGCAACATAAATCCCTCCCGAGTCGAAGGTGGTTGCTTGCGTCATCTGATGGCTCGTGACCATAATTGATCGCTCTTAATATGCACGGCAGCTGACTATTTCCACACGTGCAGCACAGACTGCCTTAAAATATGATTGAAGAATGGCCCTGGGCACGGGACGATTCCTGAATAGCTCAGTTGTTAGAACATTGGTGTACTAAGCTGAAGGTCCCAGGTTTGATTCCCGCGTCCGTGTGTGATTTTTTAATTTGAATAATACAACATTTAGATGCGGTTGTAACGATTGATAACATATTTAATAGCTTGGCTATTTAATCATTCCGGAACAGGAAGTAAGACGTGGTGCTAAACAAAGTAATCAAACACACACACACACAAAAACAACGATGTGTTTTTTTATCTTAAGTTAAGTGAGAAAGTTTGTGTGATTGTGTTGTACCTTTTTTTTTAGCACCGCATCTTACTACCTATTCGCGTTAAACGCATATGAACTAATTACGCTGATGTTTTAAGGATGAGGAAGGTAAGCATTTAGAGAAAATGTACCTGCATTGTTGTGGAAGGAGAGTATAAAAACATTTAGGAAAAATAGCATCAGTATGACCAACAAGAGGGTTCGAACACCACAATATGCAGTCCACTCTACTGCGAAAGTAACGCCTTACGTTATTCGACTACCTAAGTGGATCAATTGATGTTTTGATAGATTTTTGAGTGCCCTTAGAGAAACAAAAGTTTACTATACTCATTCTATAGTAGTTTAAAAATGTATTTAGATAATCCTGCCTATCACCATACAACTTGTAGAGTTTACCTTTAGTTACTCGTTGACTTTTTAATGAACATATTTAGTTATTCTTTTTAATTTTTATTTTTATCGCGGATTACTAGTGCGCATAATACAAGCTGTTTTTACTAAATCCATGGCACATCACTTTAGGGGGGAAAAACTAGGTTGGACAACATTTTGTGTTGCATGTGCGCGGGACATCTCAGTCTTCCAACTATTTAGTTGGTTGTTTGGTGCGTGCGGAGAGTTGGCCGATCAAATTGTTGGCCAACTCAAAGTTGTATGTACGCGAGGGGCTTATCGATGGGTGGAGTGAAAACATTTTGAGAAATATCCTATAGAACAGAAACCAACTAGTTAGTTAACTTCAGCGAGTATGTTGGCAATAAAGCTGTGACTAACTAAACACTACTAAAACTCAACATTTTACTACCCACTTCAGTGGCCGAATGGTCTAAGGCGTCGTTATTGCAAATTACNCCCCCCCCCCTAAATGGTTTTCTACTCTCACTCCATAGTTGCTCTAAAGTCTACCTCTCTCATCCATAATTCATTGGAATAATTAGTACAGTACAAATTCGTACAACCCAAAAGGGTATTGAGATGTGGTGTTATTATATAGGTATAATGACACCACATCTCTCTTTATATAGAGCGAGAAAGAGAGAAAGAAAAAGAGAGAAAGAGAAAGAAAGAGAGAGATAACGAGAGAGAAAGATAGAAAGAAAGAAAGAGAGATAACGAGAGAGAAAGAAAGATAGAAAGAAAGAGAGAGAGATAACGAGAGAGAAAGATAGAAAGAAAGAGAGAGAGAGATAACGAGAGAGAAAAAGAGAGAAAGAGAGAGAGATAACGAGAGAGAAAGATAGAAAGAAAGAGAGAGAGATAACGAGAGAGAAAGATAGAAAGAAAGAGAGAGAGATAACGAAAGAGAAAGAAAGAAAGAGAGAGAGATAACGAGAGAGAAAGAAAGAAAGAAAGAAAGAAAGAGAGAGATAACGAGAGAGAAAGAAAGAAAGAAAGAGAGAGAGATAACGAGAGAGAAAGAAAGAAAGAGAGAGAAAGAAAGAAAGCTATTTAAATAAATAAAGTATTTGTGTGTATATATCTTTCCCAATGCATACGAAACGATCGGTTATCTCCTTGTGAGCTTCAACGTGTTTACCACTCAAATAACCACTTCGGTGTCCGCGTGGTGTCCGCGTGGGTGTGGCTACTCTCGCTGTAGAGGTTCGAATCTCGGTCGAGTGTACCGAAGGTGGTTTTTTTTTTACAAAATGTGTTTCCACGCAAATGGGGGTACACTACCTATAAATTTACTTCCCTAATACCTGAAACCATTAGTGTAACTACTATATAAGCGTATAGCTCGAAAGGTTAGTAAGACGCAATGCTAAAATAAAAGAAAAAAGTCCAACAACTTAGCTCAGTCGGTAGCGTGTATGTCTACCGAGACAAGTAAGAGTAACGTACCGGGTTCAATTCCTGGCATGGTCGTCAAATGTATCATTGGTGAAATGTGTATTTCCCTTTTAACATAGGTAAACTAACCGCCGGGAACTAGATGTTGTGATGTTTCTAGAGCTAAGTTAGTTTATAAGTATGTTTTTTTTTATCACCGCATCTTACTACTGTTCTGGTTATACGCAGGCATTAAAAGTGCTCTAATTGGGTAGAGATGAGCAAAGAAGTATTTTAGAGGTAGGCCTAATCTCACATTTGTGTGGAAGGGTAGTGGGGAAACACTTAGGAGAATTCACCCTCAATGGACCCAAAAAATGTTTTAATCCTGATCTCCCCATCTTCAGCAGACTGAGTCTAGCACGAGAGTGACTTCTTAGGTCTTAGACCCTTGGGCCACTGAAGCGAGTGATTATTATTAGTCAAAATAATAAGTGACATCATTATAATAATGTTATTACATTATTAGAGTATGTATATCAGAGTATGTATATCACAGTATGTATATCACAGTATGTATAGGGAGGTGTTTAATGGTCTTGGACCCCGTCCCCCTTCAGGCCCCACCTACCACTTTACATCCTTTACTGTTTCCAACCTTTGGTCTGGGTCAGTTTTTTATAAGCCATATATTTCCCACTACCGGCTGGATATGCCTGCCGTAGCTTCATCTGTCTTATGAATAACTTAAATCTATAAACACACAACATACAGTTACAGGCCGTTTAATTTATCCATGTGAAAGGGTAAACCCACATTTCGCTCAAGATATTTTTTTCGGTAATGCCGGTAAACGAACCCGAGACCCTTATCTCAGTATACAGACACGCTTCTGGCTGAGCAAAGGTGTCGGACCCCCAGCTACCACTCCTAATATATTAGAGTTATCTAAAAACATGTTATATTTATTGGGGATGAGGCTCATAAGGATAGTAATTTGCCGATGCTTTTGCAACCAAAATAAAAACAAACATGCCTTGGCCATGGTCGGTCATAAGCGTTGACTCGTGTGTAACCTCAAGAGTGGTTTGGATTCCTGTTCATTTGGGATGCTTCTTCCCTAGACATGAGAGCATACAATGCACGAATGAATGATACAAGGTTCAATACATGTCGTTCCCAGGGGCCAATACTTTGTGTGTGTGTGTGTGTGTTTGGGTGATCGGGTGGGTGGTGTGGTGCGATGTGTTGGGTGTACGCGCGTAATCACCACATCTTACTTTTTTTGTTCTGTCTATTTGTCCTCGAATAGGTACTAATAACCTAGTACACAAGCGTAATAAGGTAGGTATAAAAAGGGAATATTAATCTTAAAATGTGTGTATTTCTTTAATTGACGGGATGGAAATATAATCTGTTGGTTTCCATAAATTCTTGGTTGGGTAAAATACGTTATGGCAGAAAATTGGCCACCATATTGAAACGTTAGCTTCCCTGAGTTTAGTGGCTAAATGAAACTTGAGAAAGACTAGCAACTAACCAATGTTTCTAATAATATATAGAATATTTCAAAATCAAATGCTATAACTCGTATAAAAAACGAGCTGAAAATTATAATGTTTTAAACTAGTATTTGTTTCTCAAGAGAAGAATACCTTGGAAGGGGTTTGTACCCCTAAAACTATAATGAAGAGTAGCAAGAGTTGCCAAATCTTACAACATTCTTAATACTAAATAATGTTTGTCTCCTCTCGATGTTAAGCAAGTGTCATATTTTGCATCAACCAAATGGACCGGAGGTATTCAAGAGAACACTAAAACTCCTACAAGAACTCCTAATGCTAAAAAAAAATTACAAGACCCATATAATAAAAATGGTAAAACCAATTTATAAATATATATACAATCTATTAAATACACCTAAAAGGATAAATTCTAAGCTCAATAAAACTACAAGTAAACACTTACGTTTAGAAGAAAGCAATATTTTCTCAAATACAATTATTATATACCAGTAGATTGAATAAATTCTTCACAAATTTACTTTAGTTAGTTTTATTATGTTATAAATAATTCTAGTCTTGTATTTCCGAGATAGGTTATTTACTTTTAAAACTCAGAGAAAAGGAATAAATACAACCTTATCATTAATCCCAAAAATTAATATTTTCCCTTACCTATTATCTGTATTATTATTATTATTATTATAATTTGCACCGCGTCTTACTACCCGTTCGGGTTATACGCACTTACGCTAATGTGTAATGGTAGGGTTATTGTGAGATGAAATGGAGGACCTACAGTTTAACGTGGAATCCGAACCACGGTGGAGGCCTGGCATTCCTTATTATCTGTACTTATTAAATATTGGTATTTGACTAATGGTTTAAAGATATTATGAGAGATATTATTTATTGCTATACTAATTATTATAGCAATAGCAATAAATAATAGTGTTTTTAATATTTTTAAATCATTCTTTAGAAATAGGATTAATAATTATTTGTAAATCAATTGCAATTTGCCTAGTAATTTTTGGTACAATCTTCGCACGAGATGCTTGCTGTGAAAACAATATTTTTGTTGCAGCAAATGGACAGCAGAAAATATTTCTAACTCGCAGTCATCTCGACAGACATAAGATTGCACGAACTGTGACGGCCAATGGGAAGCTGCCAACCAGTAATGAGAGATGTCCAAGTGGTGGGCAGACACGCCGATTGTAAGAAACCATGTCCTACAAATGTTGGAAAACAGCTAAAGCTTTCTTATTCAAAACCAACATCCCAACGAGGTTTTTTTTTATTTAATTTATTTGAGGTGTTTTAACTTGCACTTTCTGAACCAACCGTTTGTATCAGGACATTACTTATATTATTATTAGCACCGCGTCTTACTACCCGTTCGGGTTATACGCACTTACGCTAAAGTGTGATGGTAGGGTGATTGTGAAATGAAATGGAGGACCTACAGTTTAACGTGGAATCCGAACCACGGTGGAGACCTGGCATTCCCCACATTCACAAGATGTCTTGTCAGAGGTGAAGGAAGGGTTTGGTAATCAGATAAATCTTTGCCGGGACCGAGGATTGAGCCCCGGACGCCAGCATAGAAGTCTGACACCTTACCCCTAGGCAACCAGGTCACCTGACATGACTTATAAACTAACTTAAATATAGAAAATACACAACATCCAGCCCCTCGGCCGTTAATAATTCATCACTGTGATAAGTGAAACCCACATTTCCCCAGTCATAAATTTTTTGACCATGCCAGGAATCGAACCCAGGACCCTTTGATTAGTATACAGATACTCTACCGACTGAGCTAAGGTGTTGGACCCACCAAACCATGAAGCTGTTGTGTCACCAAACTGGCTCAAAAAAAAATTGAAGCAATTTGTATAGGTTTAATACGAACTATATACCCTAGGAACACCCCAGGAATCGTCACACTATGTAACTAACGTATTCAGGCAATATTAGAAGAAAAGTGTGCGATATTGATTAAATAATTCATTTTGTGGTTGCAGCAGTACAACATA
>CABFOW010000437.1:39362-55400 GCA_902141385.1 Timema californicum | reverse complement strand
GGTTTCCTCCTTTTTTGCCTCTCTTCTTGCAGAAGAGCAAGCACAAGAAGTGCTCCTGCTTCCTCGGGTTCTAACATCGTACTGACCTTCCATTGGGAAGAGAAGTTGATTACACAAGTTGCCTGGTGTGAAACCAGCCAAGAAAGAGTCTTCACACGGCAGTCAACTAGTTGAGAGTCAACCAGGCAACTTAGTTGAATCAACCAAACCGCCTCGTCTGAAAGAGGCCTTAGTGACAGATTTTAAAGCTTTTTCTTTTACTCAAGTGTAGTTTTAGAGAAGGAGGGGAGCGAGTAACAAACATTTGAACTTTCCCTCACAAACCCGAACATATTTACAGCTTGAAACTTTTTTTATTCTTTAGCTCATTGTGTGACAATACAATACAATACAAATGATTTATCAGAAGTGGAAATGTTATACATTGGTCGTTTACGCAACCAAGTGACCGCAGTTACAAGTTTACTTTAAATCAAGCACCGAGTATAACAACTTTCAACTTTTTTCTCAAATATATTACTATATTATTTACTTTAATAAAATATCCAGTTCAAACTGAACTAAATTTACTTGGGAAAACGTACGGTGCCAGATTCAGAAGAAGGGAGTTTGAATTATAATTTCGCACTTTCATTTTGCTCCATATCTCGCTACCCATCCGGCATATATGCATTTTAATTACACTAATGAGTCAGGGATGAATAAGGTAGAATTTAGAAGAAATGTACATTGTTAGCGTGGAGGGACGATGGGAAAAAATTGATAAAGAACCACTATATAAGTACATGGGCTGGGGCTAAGGCTCTAGATCATGGTCATTCGATCTTATCTTACCTCTGCTTTCCTGACTTATGAAGGAATATATTTTTGAGCTGGGACACCATTAGGGCGATTTCCATTATCCTCAAATGATAGTATGATACATGAGATGATGATGGTGGAAAGCAGAGGGGACCTTCAGTTCAACGTGGGTTCCAAACCACGGTGGGGGGCCCGGCATTCCCCCACATTCACAAAACGTGAAAGCACACAATTTGTCAGAGGGGAAGGAAGGGTTTGGTAATCAGATATCTCTGTGCCTGGACTGGAATTTGAACCAAGGACCCCTAACGCAGAAATCTGACACCTTACCTCTAGACCACCGGGTCCTCTACTCTCAGTAGATACCGAACCGTAGTCGGTTCCACGACTTCCCTGTCATTCATCAGCCAGCTAGACAACATGAAATTGACATTTAGTCCCCGTGCCCACAGGTATGGGTGAAAACACTTAACTATCATGAAATCCGCTTCGGTGGTCGTATGGTCTAACGCGTCACTCTCGTGGCAGACTTTATTATCAGTGATGGGAAGATTGGGTGTACCAAGGAGATTTTACGTGAATGGTTTCCCACTTTTCCTCCACTCAAATTCGGGTACATTTCCTATCAAATTCTACCTTCATTATTACTATTCCAAATGCATGTACAGCCAAACCACAAGTAGGCTAAATAAGCTTTTGAAAATCACAAAAACGAAATAAAATGAGTCACAAGTTATCAAATTATTTCTGTCCCAATAAATGCTTATTAACAACAAACACAAAATATATTTAGTCAAACCTAGTTCTTATTTTGAAATGATAGTAGTTCCATTTTCTTAGTATGCTTGTTGGTGAATTAATCTCGAACGTCCTTCTTATGGAATACATTCGCGTTTTGATGAACATTTAACAAAGCTAATCCATGTAATCGGGACTCGTGTTTTATCATGTAAGTTATATGGTTTAGCTTTGATAGTTTATAGTTATATTAACATTATCCTATAGCCACAACCAAAAAACATCACAATCACGGTTTAATTTACAGTACGGATAAAATAATCGAAAGTACAACCAAGAAAATTTAAATAGTGATATGATACTGGGAAAACGAAACGTACCTAACACGATTATAGCTTACAGCCACTCTCTAACATTATTATTAGCACCGCGTCTTACTACCCGTTCGGGTTATACGCACTTACGCTAATGTGTAATGGTAGGGTGATTGTGAGATGAAATGGAGGACCTACAGTTTAACGTGGAATCCGAACCACGGTGGAGACCTGGCATTCCCCACATTCACAAGATGTCTCGTCAGAGGTGAAGGAAGGGTTTGGTAATTAGATAAATCTGTGCCGGGACCGAGGATTGAACCCTGGCCGCTAGCACAGAAGTCTGACACCTTACCCCTAGACCGCCAGGTCACCCACTCTCTAACAGCTCGTGGTGTTAAACTACCTCGGGGTAACCATAAAGTCTGGGCGCACAGGCTAAACGAGGATAATTCAGACCGCCAAATAAAAATATGTGATTGAACTTTTTCAAAGATTCTGTTCTGTTCAGTGATAAAGCTAATTTTTATGTGAACGGGTCGGTAAATATACAAAACATGCGCTAGACAGCCCTCACTGGATCTCCTCTACTAAAGAGCAAGGTGAACCAAAGGGATTGTTTGGTGTAGGCTGTGGTGGGCACATATCTTAGGAGTATTTCATGTATTTATAACATGTATAAGCACGTATAAGCACGTATATTTGCCTATATTTATATATCTGTGTGTGTGTGTGTGTGTGTATGTGTTCTGACTCTATGGCCAACCTGTATATCGTTTACAGTTTAGCATATTTTTCACTGCAGACAGAGGTAGTCTTTTATAAAAAGGTCACACTCCACTCTCTTTACTTGGGTCAAGGCCTGTGCTAGGAGACAGGAGTAGGATTTTGCTAGGAAGATATAAACAAACATATTTGCGGTCAACAATGATAAAAAAAAATTTACTATATCATTAGTATTATTATGACAAGCTTTGGTGGACGCGTGGTCTAACGCTCTAATTTCATACTGGACTAGACTACTTAAGACGAGGAGATCGAGGTTCAATCCCAGTTAGGTGCACTGATGGTTTTCTAAATGGTTTACCACTATCCCTTCGCGCAAATTCGGATGCAATTTATCTCATGTAAGCCTTCCTAATGCCTAACCCATTAGTGTAGTTAGTACATAGGCTTATAGCCTGAACAGGTAGTAAGACGCAGTGCTAAAATACTATGGTAGTATCCATCAAACGTGACAGCTGCAGATAACATGACTTCACATATAAATATGTGAAAATAGATATAGCAAGATTTATAGCTCTCAGATAAGGCTATGTCTATGAACATTGTTATGTACATGAGTTTAGAAAGAAGCAAGCTATTACAACAATTTATAGTTTAGATGTGTTTTGTTTTATTCTAAAAATTGAGCTTTCAATCATAATTTTGTATTAATCTTCTAACTGACACAGCTTCTTTTCCCCCACCCCTCAATCCCTTCAAAAACATAAACGTATTTTTTTTTTAAATAAGACTCATCAGATTTCAGTAGAATTTAATATTATTGGTCCTACAAATCCTTGTTTATATGAAATTATTAATATTATATATTACAAATATTTCAAGTAAATTATTACCAGGATATCTAAATTAGAAATTTCATAAACCAGGATTTCGTCGATTTACAAACTAGTAAAATAAATTTATGATAAACTAAGCAAGAGGATCTATATGACACACTAGTGAACTATTTTCTTGGGAAAATGCTTAAAGTATTAAAAAATATATATACTTATCTATAGGGTATGCACTTCACGCTTATTTTTTAAATCAAGATATAGGCATGTAAGTGTATTGTGAGCTTTAAGCCTTAGACGACGTGACCAGGGGTGCGAGTAGTTTTTAAACCAATAATAGTATTTTACCCATAGCCATGATTATGTTAAAACTGTTATGAGCTTATAATACTGCAGATAACTGTATACAAAACAAAACATAATTAACTTATTTATGTTTATCCGAATGTAAGTCACTTGATTAAACTTATTCCTTTAAAATTCTACAGTTTTCTGTATACGTGCACAGATATTACTCCCAGTCATACATTTTACAGCCAAAGGTTTAATAATTTATGAAACTCGCAACACTTTTTCCATTACAAACAAATTCCACCTTGGAGAAATTAGTAAATTTGGTTTTATAAAACTAAGTTTTATGTGTTCCTTTGAATAACATATTTACTATAATTTAAAGAGGCCATAATACTATAACAAGATCTTATTTTGTTCTATTGTTCTAATCAATAACTGACAAACAAATTAGACTCGATTCATTGGATTATATGTAACATTATTTAGGTTAACAACATACTAAATATACCATTTCCCAGACAACCAAAGAAAGCGACATGACGAGGAAAGAGAAATATATTCAATGAGAGGACAGGAAATAATTAGGATAAGATTAAGATTAATCAACAGAATACAACACACGTACTAAACACCATTAGAAAACAAATAAAAAAATTGTTTTAGAAGCAGTTTTCTAAAATAATTAGATTTTTAGCAATACCATGAATAGTGGAGCTTGCTTCCACAATATGAGCTATAATTATTCCCCTCATAATATCCTAGTTCAGTTTTTTTTTAAGTAAAATTGTTATTTTTTAGGGGGGGGGATGTAACCATCACTATGGTGGATTTGTTTGGAATCATTAGATGATTTATTTTTGTCACAAATACATAATAAATCTTAGAATTAATCACATTGTGTTCATCCCATTTGTCCAACTTTTCACTTGTTGGACAGTAAGACTTTATTGCATGAATCTATCATTGCACCCTTGATGAATTTTAAGAACTTTTATACCCCCCCCCCTCAAGCCCTCTTCACCAACTAACCAAATCACCTCAAATGACTGACCAGCCGTGCTTTACAAACAAAGCTATCATCTTCAATGTCTTGCTCCCTTTTGGTAAAATCTTGTAATCCTGCTGAGCGTGACCAAAAATACTATACAAAGACAAAGAGATAAGTTTAGTTTAACAAGTTGAAACTATTTTGTATACTGAATTTCGAGGGAAGCATGAAAATATGAAAAGATTAAGTTTTTTAGGACTTTCTCTCTAGGTATCTATAACTACACTGGTCAACAAATTGAAACTTTTTTCTGTACCTGGTATTTGAATGGCTGGATATAACTAATTTTCGGGTATCATATTCTGAAAATTGAAAAATGACACCTGGACGCGGGAATCGAACCAGGGACCATAGGCTTAACACGCCAATGCTCTGATCACTGAGCTATCCAGGACTCGTCCCATGCCCAGGGTCATTCTTCACTCATATTTAAGGCAGTCTATGATAGACGTGCGGAAATCCTCGGATACAAATGTGTGATTTTTTATTAAGATCACGAGCTATCAGATAACGCAGCCACCTTCGACTCAGTAGTTGGCTTATATGCTGCCACTTGTACAATTAATATAATTATAAGGGATTGCATATTTTAAGAATCAAATAGCCAAAGTTATAATGTGTGCTTTTAGTGAGGATTTACTCCATCTAGATATCATATTCTGAAAATCTGTCCACCTATGTTAAAAATTCCAGATGTCTGCGTGCCGTAGATTTGGCTGGGCAACACAGACAAACACTTCCTTTAATTATTATAAACTATGATGTAGCTTTGTGGTTTATAAAATACGGCTGTAGGCTAGTCTATTCCATTAAAGTATTGATGTCACCTTTCAGTGTAAGCCGATTGCAGGTTACATAAATATTATTTTGATACGTGAGATACAAAATAAATAGATATCTCAATATGCTGTTCTATTTACTATCTAACATATTTTGTTATTAAATGAATGGTATTATTAATAGGAACTAACTAGTATGAAAATACACATACACTTTTAACGTTATTTTATCATCACAAATTAAGATTAGATACTTATTTGTTCTACCGTTCGATCTTATAAATATGTTTTTGGCTATCTTGCATACAAGATAGAACGGAAATTTCACTGTAAACTCTCCATTCATACAATAACAAAGCGTGATACCAACATGGAGTCATGACACGATTATCTGATTTTTCATAGAGCATATCTTAATAAAGGGCATGATGACTTAGGGACTCTCAAATCCCCTACAGATATGTTCACACACATATCCTAGAAACAGTTATTGAGCAATTCCCTTATGTGCAACACAAAGAAGGTATTGTACATTTAATGTTAAGAAAGGTATTGAAGAAAATAAGGATAATATACCCTCATTGGATTAAGCAATGCAAAAAGCACAAGCTATTTTGCACAATGCCACCTCCTTAAAGTTAAAATTCACAATCACTTGTTGTGGACTGCAAAGGAGAATATTTAATATTTAGGAAAACCGACGCAGAAAATATTGAACGTATTACATCAATAATATCATCTCGTTGAGTGAACTTTGAAGAGTTGAGCAATTGTGACTTTAAGCTGATTTTGATCCCAATTAAATGTAATAAATTAACTGTGCTTGAACATATTTCTATAAATCTAGACTCTTGTCTCAAAAGTAATATTTGTAGCGTGTTCCATTTTAAAATGTTGAAATAATGTAAGGATTTACAAGAACCGGTAGTTTTAATGTTGAATAATTGTGATTGTTTTACAAACAAAACCAGCTGTTTGGATTTAGCTTTAGGTTAACAACATTGGATTTTAAATAGTAGGCTTGGAAAGGAGGTACGTTTCAATATAACACTTTAGTTGTTAAAGTGTGTAAAAGATCAAATATGTACCGGTTTATAACTAATCACTCTTCATAAGACTATATAATTATAGTTGATATGTTAAAAATAAATACAATATTCAAATAATGGGACATTATGAGTGTATAAACTCAAAAACTTACATAAGTGGCCAATGTAATATTTACTACTTTTTAAATCTTAAATTGTGATTATTTTACTCTATAGTGAAAGTAGTTTTAAGAATGTATAGAGAAATGTGTTTGCACCATTGAAGCGCATAAGACTATGATTTGTGCTCATCTTTACGTAGATAGACAATTTTTACTTTCTCTCGACACTTTGAAGGTAAAAGTACTTTTCTCGTAAAAAAAAATCCAAATTTTGATAACTGTCAATCCCCCGAAACCGAAAATGTGTTTTGTGCAATGCCGTCTGCCTGTGTGTCTATATCTAGACCTAGAGCCGACACCATTTTACTGATTAAGCTGAAAATTACTATTTATGATTTTTATAAGGTTCCCCTCGAGGAGTTTTTGGAGTTGGATAACTTACCCTAAAATTGAGGGTAGTTTACTAAAGGTAAAAGAGAAATAAAACAAGCTATCTCGAAATCCGCTGTAACGATTTTTATTAAATTTTGTATCTGGGCATTGTTTATCATTATAAACTAAATGGCCATTCTAATCATCCATGAACATAATTTTAAGGTTAATTTACATAAGTAGCCATCGTCCATTTTAATAATATCTTTGCCTGATTACCAAACACCTTCCTTCACCTCTGATAAGACATCTTGTGAATGTGGGGAATGCCAGGCCTCCACCGTGGTTCGGATTCCACGTTAAACTGTAGGTCCTCCATTTCATCTCACAATCACCCTACCATTACACATTAGCGTAAGTGCGTACAACCCGAACGGGTAGTAAGACGCGGTGCTAATAATAATAATAATATCTTTGCAAGTATTTGAGGCACGAAATAACTCATTATTGTAAGGTTGAAGCAAAATTAAAATTTTAAAAAAACTTTTACTTGAAATATATTTTTATAAAACCATAAATTATGTAAGGATTTTTTTCACTATTCTGACCCCCTTCCCCCCAAATATCCCTACTTAAGGGATCGTAAGATTTTTCGTTCTCCCCTCTTTCCTTACCGAGCTTACGTAATATTCTTACGATTTGTTAAATTATAGAATACTTATCGCAGTAAAATTAGGTGTAACACATCATAAATAAATGACTTTCTATAGCTATGTATAGCTTTGTGCGTCTATAGGCTACGCTTCAGCGCCATCTGTCATCGTTAGGTGCAACCTTTTTGACCAAGCGTCTGTAGAAGTGTTTTTTTAGATTTTGTCTCACCATGATAAAATCCTTAGTTAAGATAGTTTCAGTCTTATTCCTCTATTATTATTGTATTGATTTTTTTAGTTATAGTGATCATAATTTTAGTTTCAAACCTATCCAAATGACATAGTCATAACCTTTTTTCCTTACCTTAGTAGATAATTTTCATCCCGAACACATAATAACTATAGCTGTGATTAAAACAATATTTGGGTATAGTTTAGAGGGTTTTTTTTCATATACTGTGTATTGTCAACAATTTTACTCACTTTACTAAACTATTTTACTGTGATATAAATATTTATTTTTTAAGAAAATCTGCAATTATTAATTGTATGACAATATTGTTCTATTATAGTAAAATAATCTTATACTAAAAAAGTTTTCAGTGTAATCTTTTTAAATATATATTTCTATTCTCCTTTACTAAATTAATAAGAGATATTTAATTTTCCATACAGACACGAGAAGGCGTTGGATAAGTGTAATTGGACAAAACATAATGAGCTTTTTGTTGGGTAATTCTAAAGCGCATTTAGGGAGATAAGCTTCATTTTCAGACTTGATTTTATTATAAACTGATTTAAAACCAATTTGTTAACGTTCATTGCACATTAATATAAAATAATAATACTGATACTTAGTGTCGCGTCTACTACCCGTTCGGTTTATACGCTTAAGTACTAATTACGCTAATGGGCTAGGATTTGAGAAGGTTGGATATAGAGGACGTGAACCCGCATTTGCGTGGAGGGAGAGTGGAGAACCAGTTAAAGAACCCAGTTCAACCAAGCAAAATTCGAACCTTGGTCTCCCCATAATTGGCAGTCTAGCTCAACACTAAACTAGTGAGTTAGCTAACTACGCCACAGAGGCGGGTATTAGTATCAAATAATGTTGAATATAATCATTCCAGGGTTTAAAATAGGTGGTATTGCCGATACCAAATATATACTTAGAAAATTCTTTTCATTGTATTGTCCATGCTTTTAACCTTTTTTTAGTTTATAAAGGAGCATATGACTTTTATATTTTGTTTGGATTAATTTGACAACAAAATATAAAAAAATAAATGCAACCTTTACAACATAAGTATTTAATTTTAATTACTTATATATTTTGTGCGCCGTGTCTTACTTCCCATTATGACTATCCACATATTTACTCCAATGGATAAGAAATGAGGAAGGTAAAAATGTTTAGAAAATGTGCCCGTATTTGCGTTGAAGGAAAATTATAACCATATTAGGAAAAAAAACACTCAGTACACCCGATCGCGATTCGAACACATGACCCAGTTATTTGCAGTCCATTCTAACGGAGAAGTGAATCCTAAAGAATGGTGACCGCAGAAGCTGGTCACAAAATATTTAATAATTCATTTACAAGTGCAGTTCCAAGACTCGTGTCTCTCACGTTTAAACTGTAGAAGCACTGGCATTGTATATTTGGGTCCAACACTCAATTGTTTGGAAAGTTTTGTTCAATGAAATGGGGTTGAGGCGGGGTAAGGGATTACCGCTACCTGAACTGAACTATTGTACTCTGAGGGATATCAGCTCTTAGGGCCAGTTTCATAGTCAAATTTAGCACGCCTCAAGTGCGGCGCTACACTAAATACAAGACGACACCTACCTAAACCAGAATGGAATGGGCCGTTCTCGCATAGGAAACTGGCCCATTCCATTCTGTTTTAGGTAGGGGTCGTCATGTACTTAGTGTAGCGCCGCACTTGAGGCGTGCTAAATTTGACTATGAAACTGGCCCTTAGCTCTCAGCTTGTCTTTCCCACGACGAACGTTTTGAAAGCGGGTTGTTTTAAAGAATTCTCACTGGATATTTTAAGTTCTACCTGACTAATGGGCCACAGCAAATCTCCCGTAATGTTGTGTATTTGTTGTTTGTGCCCTGGGCACGGGATTATTCCTGGATAGCTCAGAGGTCAGAGCATTGGCGTACTAAGCCAAAGGTCCTGATTTCAATTCCCGTGTCCAGGTGTCATTTTTCAATTTTCAGAATATGATATCTAGATGAAGTAAATTCTCACTAAAACATACATAGTAGATTTGCCTATTTGATTCTTAATTTTCGGGTGCTGAATTCAGCGGAAAAATCAGATTCTCTCTATTACTTCACATTTCCAAAATACACAGCACTAATACAAAGACAATAATACAACATTATCAAATATTTACCATTTTAAATATAAACAAAACATATCCCTCAGAACTCACCGATGCTTTCTATATAGCATAAAAAACTATTTTAAACCAACAAAAAGCACTAAAATAATCCACATTAAGCCATGTTATTAATATTTACAAAGTTTAATGTCATCTTTCTTTGACACAGATGGGATGATGGTGCTTTTCTTTTGTAAGGTGTTTCATCAGTCTCCCTAAAAAGAAACCAACAGTAATTGCCCATCATTGAGGGTTCCAATGGCCTTAGTAATGATGCTCCATGGTCAGGATATCTTGATAAAAGTGTTCATCCTGTTTGTCACTAACAGCACCACCATTTTCCAGGAAAAAGTCAAGATGCGAGTGTAAAAAGTGAATTTTTAGGGACATTCTACACCCCATGTTCTTGTAGTTGTCCAATAGACCACTCACTATGAAAACATATTTATCGTCTCTTTTGTTGCCCAAAAAGCCGTAAACATTGGCTTTGAAAGAGGACCAGGCAGTTAACTCGATAGTTGTAAGCTTAGCATCAAAGGTTGGATCTTTTAACAATGCTCTAAATTGTGGCCCAATAAATATACCTTCTTTTAGCTTTGTTACTCTCAACTTGGGAAACTTTTTTTTAATGATTAAAGGCCTGACCTCCTTTATCGAGAGCTTTTACAAAGTTCTTCATCAAGCCTAGCTTTATATGAAGTGGAGGCAAAATTACTTCACTAGGTTCAACCTATGGAGTAAATTTCACATTTTCCTTTCCATCAATGTATAATTGCCTAATAGGCCATTCCTTGACTTTGTAGTGGTTCTTGGTGTCTTGACTGTCCCACAAGCACAAAAAACAGTATTTTATGAATCCAGCCCGTAAACCTGTAAGCAGTGCGACAATTTTTAAATCACAGCATATCTGCCATTCATAATCTTTATATTTGATTCCATCAGCAAAGCAAAGCCATACTTTCATAAGTTTACCTTATGTCCACAGCATGCAACAAAGGCACTGATGGAAGTTTGTTGCTATTACGCAATAGCATTGCTTTAGATGAATCAATAAATATTATCCACTCATGTGGATTATGTTGAACACCCAACTCCATCATAAAACCATTCACCTCTGTGCACACACACATTGAATTCTTCATTTCAAAATATCCAGACAAACGGCTACTTTTAGTTCTAAAACTTGAAATATTTGTACCGTGCTCTATAAGGCTTCATTGTTGCAGTATAGAACCCAACAGTACAGCTTGAATTTTAGAAAGTTTCAAATCACGGACAAAATCGTTCAGTTCCTTCTGTTCTATGAGGTGAGGCGATCTGTCATGAGTTTCAGGAATGTACTCTTCAAAGGTTGTGCATCTTCTAATTCACTTTCTTTTGATGGTTCTGATCCAGTGGTTTGAAAGTTAAAACATGAACAGGTAAGCGTTCCCCATGAGGCACAGGCATATGAACTGAAGGAACATTAGGATATTTAATTGTATGTTTAGTTTTACTGGAATGTGCTGCAATATTTGTCAGGCTAAAATAACAGTCCATATGATCTTTTAACTCGCACCAAACCATTGGAACAGCAAACGGCATGGCCCGGCTGTTTCCTTTAATCCATTCTATAAGGGTAGCTGTGCAGGTTATTCAAGCAATATGAGGTGCAAAGGGTTTATCCGGATCTCCAAGAGCACAATCAAAGTACAGTTTACAAACCTTCTTAACTAAGTCAGTGATTGGCTTTCATTGGGTTTTCGGAGTGAACTTACCACATACATAGCAAAAGTTATCGGGGTGGTTTACACAACCATGAAGTTTAGTAGTGACCATTATGTTAAGAGCAATGTATTAACTATAGCCTAAAAATATCAGAACGTCTCACTAGTTCATACAAAAAGAGCAAAAGCACACAATAATACAAACTAAGGTGTCAATAAAGAGAAATATACAAAGTGACACTAAAACCATCCAAATTTCAACACGCACTAAACAGCAGGGCTAACGCGGCTAACCGATTCACCTCTAACGGTCACGACAGTACCATTCCCTCTCAACTAGAGTAACCTCGATGCGTTTCTGCGTTCCTAGAAGAGTACTCGCTAGCCGTTCCGTCTTATGGCGGTGGTAATGTCCAAACAAGCAAGGGGAAAAAAAAAGTTTGACCGCCATTTTGAAGGTGTACTGGCTTTAGTTTTGTTTACTGCATAGCTTAACATTATGATAATATTGGTCTGCAACTTAATTTTATTTATTTATTCATTTGTTATTTTATATTTATCTTTTATTTTTTATGAGCTATTTTTCTTTGATGCTTCATCAAATTCTAACTGGTTATCAAAATATTTCGCAACAAAATAAATAAACTTGTTCATTTTTAAATTTAGGTGCTATTAATATTATATCGATATGAATATATATATATATATATATATAGCACCACATCTTGCCACCTGTTAAGGTTATGCACATATATACTAATTAGGGCAATGAGTTAAGGACGAGGAAAAATGAAATGAGTAAGTTTACCCGCATTTGAGTGGAGAGAGAGTGAAAAACCACCCTCTATACACCCAACTGGGAATCTAACTCAACCCAAATCTTCCTGTCATCGACATTCTAGTTTATAGCGAGAGTGATGCCTGAGACCATGCGGCCAGCGAAGCAGATTTTTTTTCATAATGTTTCAAGTGTACTTATTTTTAATAATTTTTGAATAAAAAACAAAAGCTATGAATGTTATTAAAATTATATAATAACTATATTATAATATATATAATTTTATCATAAAAAATTATATAATATGATTACAATTATATCATAAAAATATTTATTATAAATATATATATTATATATACAATATAGGTATATATATAATGTATAATTTATATATTAATTAATTCTGTAATATTATATTTAATAATAGCTAATGTTTAGGTAATATAAATTGTCACTTTATATTGCCTAAACGTTGGTTTTTAAGGTCTCTTAAATTTGAATTCCCGCCAAGATTTACGATTTTTTATTAGAAATTACTAAGAGTTGTACAATTTTACAAAACTTTCCTCTTAATTTTTGTGATGTTAAAGCTATTCTGATTTAATAAATGGTTGATTTATAATTTATTTAATATTACAAATTGACTTGATTAATTTTTAAAATTCCACTTTCATCATAAGATTACATTGTAGACTCTGACTTCATACCCCCACAATGGCATACCGCGAGTACTCATTATATCTAGGTTATTCTACTCGCAACTAAATTGCCCTGCCATCTAGTGACTATTTTCAAAACTTCTTCCATCATATGTAGTATCCAAATACAGAGTGCAACCAGCATAGTCAGTGATAATTCGTGGAAAAAAGAGAACACAAACACCACCAGAATCTAAAAAAAAAAAGTAAAAATCTCAAATATCTTAAAACCCTAACGTGACAGAGCATTTCCGAAGGCATAGTCGGATTCTACAACCAAAAATACATATTAATTTATGTATCACACGCCAGATGCAAAATGGCTGCTAACCAGTGTTATCTAGCTGTGGTTGTAATACAATATAGTCAAATAACACATATTAAATATTATTCCTTGTTTTCAATTGGTTTAGCTAATACATTGGTTGTATATTTGTATAACATTATCGTACAAAAAACTTAGTTTACTATTCTGGCACCTGCGAGGGCCTTCCACATCCTTACACTGAGGAGGAGGAAGGTAGAATTTTGAGGAAATATGTCCACATTGGAATAAAGGGAGAATCAGAAACCATTTATGAAAAATACCCGCAATAATCCTAGGCGGGATTTGAGCCACGATCTCTCAGTCACAAGCAATCCATTCAAACAAAATTAACTCCATATAGCCTACACCAGACTAGATTGTATATATTTAATATGTTGGAGTAATAATCTAAATAAACCAGTGTCGACTCATCATTGAGTCCACAAATTAAAGCTGTCCGCCTATAATTTTATACAAAATAATATTTTATTCAAATAATAACACTTCATAATTAATTAGTATTATTATATAGATGGCATTGCTTGCAGTACATTGTGGTCTGGCATCACCTATGCGTATGCATTCCACATGAAAACTTTATTTTTATCAGCTGTCTTTGATTGGTGTGTATGGTCATCTGAGCATGCACTTTGGAAAAAAGGACAGGCTGCTGGCCTAGCTATAGTATGATTTTGGTAGGAAGAACAGTAGAAGTTAGTTACTAAAGTTACTAAAACATTTTTAATATATTCATACATCAAGTCATGCTATTTGCAACTGTCATTTTTGATAGATATTATCAATAACTATAAAATACCACAAATAATATTGTAAAATGTTAACAATGTTGGCCGCAAATAAATATGTTTGAATTTTCTCTACTGTTCTTCCAAGCAAAATCAGGGTTAGAAAGTTTACAGTGTACCTTTAACACGTGGTCAAGTGCAAAACTCCATAGTGAACTTGGCGATTTGTTTTGGAATAAAAGTTAAACAAAAGCATTGCTACCAAGCTATTATAATTTTCAGCGTATAATTGTTTCTCAATTCTAGCAAAATGAATAATGTTCAAACATGAGTAGATGTAGATAGTTGTTATGGGTTTTATAATCATTGTTAACGTGCTTTTTTTTTCTAATAAAACTAATTATATTCAAAATGTTTCTAGACTTACTCTTAAGTAATTGAGGTTTCCAAAATATATATAAAAATAACAATTGCATCTTTATTTAAAATATCTAAAAGCATTTAAGTTAGTAATTTGCAGTTTTTTATACACAAAAAAGATAAACTGAAGTTTAGGGAACAATTTTACTATTATAAGTAAAATGATAGGTTAAATAAAATTGTCTGTATCCTAGTTTAAATTATTTTGATTCATGCACCACCTTTATTTTCGTCACCAGCCGCCACTTGTACGAACAAAGATCAAGCACAACGTTGAACACAAATTGTAGCCATTACAATGGAATATATTCAAATTGATACTGAAAGACAATTTTCTGGAAGTTAGCCTATTTACCATATAAAATGAAATATTTATATGCTAGCGTGTGTGCTTTTCAGCAGTCACTATTAACAGTTTTGCAAATTTTGGCAACTACTTGATTTTATTTACAATGTTGACTGATCTACAATATTTAAAAAGAAAACGCTAAATCTTTCTTTATGATTTGATCACAATATTGTACATATTAAATTTATTGTGATCTTAGAGTTACATAACATAATTATGTGTGGCGTTTTGGTGGTCATAACCTAACCGAAATAAAAATACTATTTAAAGTGAAATAGACAACGTGAATTAAACCCTCGAAACACGTGACAGTGCTGTTATAATCCTCATTTCTACTGAATTTTTTTAATATTCAGCCATGTTTTCCTTTAGTCGGTTATTTTCTTTAATTGATAGCATATATATATATATATATATGCATATATATATATATACATGCCCTCAGACTAAATAATATTTTCAGCCAGTACAGAATAAAATTGGAACTTTGATGGAAATATAAATTCAATTGATTAGCCATTACTAAATATGAAGACTTAGGCTAAGAATGTTATGTGAAAATGGACAAGCGTTTTAGAAGAAAGAAAGAAAAAAAAATCTATTATGGAAATACATCCTTTGTCGGATTGAATAAGCAGCATATATGGTGACACTGCCTAATATAAAACCTTAATAACATTTATAAATAATTATCAAACCATTTTTCACTGTTCTAATTAATAGAGATACGCTCTTATTTCCTTTGCAGCGTCAAGGCGGGGGTAAATGAGTTGTATATTCAAAGTTATGAGAGTATTATTTAAAGATCTAGTCTAGCTTTGATAAAATCTTAACGGATTTGAGATGTACAATTATTATAGATTTACTAGTAGTCCCGCACGGCGTTGCCCGTGAACCACTGTAGTATAATAATTATATAAGCTTGACAA
>CABFOW010000437.1:20661-34689 GCA_902141385.1 Timema californicum | reverse complement strand
GGTGATTGTGAGATGAAATGAAGGACCTACAGTTTAACGTGAAATCCGAACCACGGTGGAGGCCTGGCACTCCCCACATTCACAAGATGTCTTGTCAGAGGTGAAGGAAGGGTTTGGTAATCAGATAAATCTTTGCCGGGACCGAGGATTGAACCCCGGCCGCCAGCATAGAAGTCTGACACCTTACCCCTAGACCGCCAGGTCACCCATTAAGACAACTATTAGTTGAACTATTTCAAGACGGTTACTAGTGAAACTTCTTCAAGAAAGTAACCAGTGGAACTATGTGAAGAGTAACTAGCGGAACTATTTCAAGACAGTTACCAACGCAACTTCTTCGAGACAGTAGCCAGAGGAACTTATTAGTGTACAACATTTTAGTTAATCTATGTATATCAGTCGTAACAGTCTCTCACAGGTAACCGGGAAGCAGCACAACAAAGATAATTTTAAAAAAATACCCAAGTATCTTTTTTATGTTATGCATTGCTGATGATTTGAGAACTTCTCTAAAAACATGCAAAAAAGTGTATAATTATTAAATCTGGGGAAGTATGTATATGTATAAATATTTAAACACGAAAATACCCGAAAAATAAGAAAAAAAAAGAAATTAAATTCTTTACTGCAGGTCTCCTATAAACCTGACAAGCTTGAAAGAAGATGACCTTGCCTTACTGAAGGATGCTAGAAATCTCTTTTCTGTAGCTATCTGCTGTCAAGATATTTGTTTATAACAAGATAACCACACAAAGGCACTAGGTCACATGTAAGGACTAATTTTCATAGGAAGGCCCTTATCATACACTTGGAAATTTAGGCCTTCTAAATATACTAATCTTTCATATCCATGCGTCTGGTCATATGACATACAGATATCACTTTTATACTAGATATTACCAAAAGTTATAAAATAAGACTAATAAAATAGTTTAATGTTATCAATTTTGGCAGAAAAAATGTATTTGTATTTTGAAAGGTCCTTTCTACGAAAATTGGACCGTAGTGTGTAACTCTCATCAACTTAAATTTTCTTCTAAGCACTAAGCGGGACCGTTTCGGGACTTTAATGACAGTACATACTAAATAGTAAGTTAATAAGTTATTTGCATCGTGTAATTGTAAATATAATTTCTGCCAAGATATCATCACACACCTTCTTTGAAGATTCTCGCCATCAATGACAGACTTCATCCAAATCATAAAAACATATGATTATCTAGTCAAGGCCGTAGCCAGCCAATAATTTCAGGGGGGGTTTGGTGAGCACATCCCCCAATTGCTGGAAGATAAAAAACATTATAAATGACAAACGGTTCTAGAAGCTCTCTGAAGTGTTTTTTATGATAAAATAACCCCGTAGCTGCCGAAGGGTAGGAAATTTTCTAAATATTAAACACTTTTTGAAGCTCTGTGAGGTTTTTTATGGTAAAATAACCCCCAAAATGCCGAACGCTAGGAAAATTTCTAAATATTTAACACCTCTAGAAGCTCTTTGAAGTGCTTTTTATAATAACACAGCCGCCTAATTTGTATTTGTATTTTAATTTTTATATCGTTTGAACCATAAATAAAGCTATATATATTTTGTTCATAAAATTTCGCGGGGGGTTTGAACCCCCAAACCCCCCCCCCCTGGCTACGGCCTTGTATCTAGTCAACTATTGTGTTAAGAGTTGTTAACATATTCTTATTTTTAACAAGATCACAATCCCTAGTCACAGGACGAATGTAATATTTGGGTAACACGAGGCTCTACACAAGGCCAAACCAGGATGAAATTGTAGTTTGTGTTGGTAGGCCAAGACATTCTTTGTATTTTGTATAATGAATTTAGAAGTTAATTGGAATTTTTATTATAGTAACTAAGGGCAATAGCTATTGTACAGTAGCCCCATGGCTTCTTTGGTGCTGACTGGCAGTCAACATTTAGGTATATACCTAAATTTTGACTGTCAGAAGTGACAGCTGCTAAACACATGTTTTTGTAGATCATATGGTTCGGCATAGGGATACATAATTTAGTCTGGTAACTTTTCAAAGCCATCAGCTCTCAGCTGTGAGCTGTCAGTCAGCACCAAAAAAGTCGTCGGGCTACTGTAGCTGATATAAATCAATTTTTTTATTGGGCGTAGAAATTAGGGGAAAGGGGGGAAGATTCATACCACCATGAGGAGATCAATATGCTTGTATAAAAACTCAAATAAGATAGGTATGTTTTTATTATTTTACTTTACATTACAGTATAGCCAAAATATTATTTCATGAGTTTAACATGCACTTACAAGATGCATACTTTATATCCTCGCATTGTAAAAACTAGCTCTACCAAAATTTTCAATAACAGATAATTTTGGGTACATCCAAACGGTATTGGAGAACAAATGGCATTTCATTTGAATAAATTGTTGGTTGGTGTGTAAAGACGGAGTCATATATTTTTGTTATTAATCGTAAGAATATACTTGAGAAATACAAATGCCCTCACCGTAATTCCCACACACATATATAGTTTTGTTATATATTTAAAAAAAATCTACGTATTACGTCTACTTTCTAGTGGACCTTCCTTGTATAAATTAACTTTCGTCGCCCTTGTTTCTTTAGGTGTGTTTAAAAAGCATAATAAAATTTATTAAAATACTTGAACCCCGTTTTATTTCAAAATTGAAAGCCGTTTATATTAATTTAAAACAAGTTATTTACAATTTTCAAATGTATATATAGTTTACTAGATCTCATAGAAATTATTCATAGATAGTGTTTGATAAATATTTTATTTTACCATCGTGGCTAAGATCCGCTTTGCCAATTTGAATCTCGGTGGGGTCGACGTCTCAGAGTCAGATTCATTTTTAAACTTATTGCACCTCAAAATCAAACAAAGGATGAAATCTACATAGCCCAGAATGAAATAGGTCAGTTTCATATATGAAACTGGCCCATTCTATTTGACTTCAGGTAGGTGACATCTTGTAATCGTTTTCAAACCTCAATTGAGGCGCACTAAGTCTGAAAATGAATTTTGATCTTAGGGCCAGTTTCATAATCAAACTTATCACGCCTCGAGTGTGGTGCTATATTAAATACAAGACGACACCTAACTGAACTCGAATGGAAAGGACCAGTTTCACATATGAAACTGGCCCATTCTATTCGAGTTTAGGTAGATGTCGTCCTGAATTTAGTCAAGCACCACACTTTAGGACTAATAAGTCTGACTATGACACTGGCCTTAGTCCTAAAGTGGTGCTAAATTGTGTGTGGCAAGAGAGATCTTGAATTATTTATAAGTGTAGCCTAAGGTGTTTAATAACCCTTAAGCGTGTTTTAAAATCCTTAAAAAATAATCTAATTAAACACTAGAATGGTGGACACTAGTTGAAAATATATTCTTGTAGCTTTGTCTTAATATAGTTTAATTTAATGTAAAAAGGCTAAATAAATAAATTTATGTTTTGGGATGAGGAGGGACGGGTTTAACTAGATATATGTAGTTCGCTAGCAAATAATTATTTGAGTTAAAATATACTTCCAACTGAACTAGTCAAACTAGTTCACCTTCATGAAGTGAACTACAAAATGACGCAAAACTAAGCACCAGTGATTTATTGGCTAAGCTCAGTCATAGAAATTAAGTGGCAAAACCTAGGTTATTCCATAAACTTCCATGGCAGGCATGTGTGGGTAAAATGAGATTTCTTTGTTTGAAATTTCCCTTTCTTAGCCAAACTACAGATAAAGTTTCATAGAAAAGATATTATCTGACAGCTAGAAATGCGACTATATCTAATTTTATGCAATTAATCGTCAAGTCGTGTGATCTGCAGCTTTAGATGGATATTATCAATACAGATAATGGAGTAAAATAATATATAATTAGATCACTTGCATGAATGTAGGTCACTCACAAAAGACTGTACTACAAGCTGTAGGACGGTAGCTCACGAACGACTAAGATAAATAAATGAACTTTTTATTTCAGTCAACTGAACCACTTTGAACTGTTCTCCTGATTTCTGGTTTGAACATTCTCAGAGTCCTCTCATTTCTTGGCTACAGCCTTGGTGCTACATAAGTAGTAACCTCTTAGAGATCGGCCAAGATTAATCCAGTATCCTAGAGATGTAGTGGACCTTCGTTGCAGTGAACCATGGAATAGGAAATATACCTATTTAGTCAGAACTTTATTTTATCAACACGAGACGAGACATTGCATTGCTTTTAAGCGCCGAGTTACCGATTCCATAAGGTCAAAGCAAAATTAAATTCACTCTCGGAAATAAACAGAGGCTTATATATGTGATATGAGTGTTCGACCAGTTCGGTCATAAACGATACTTAATTTTATTTATAAATCAACATCAATGATTAGATGTTGCCGTTAGCTTAACGTAAGAGCTGTCCAGGAAAGTACCTTCAAGTTACGTAAACGTTAAGTGAAGTGTACCACGTGTTCTTGCCAGCCAATCATATTGCAAACAACGTCAACAGAACTATTAATACTTCATTTGTTGGCATATTTGGTATGCAGATTACTTGTTCAGTAAAGTTTTTCCGCGTATTACAAACTCTAAAACATTGTGTTTTGTACACTCAGAAAGCTTCTTTCTATTGCCAGTATTTGCCCAGCCCTAAGGAATTGAGTTTCATTTTAGTGAACAGGTTGTTTTAAAACACTTCATTGGGCCAGTTTCATAGTCAGATTTAGTACGCCTCAAGTGCGAGTCGATACTAAATACAAGACGTCACCTACCTTAACTTGAATGGAATGGGCCAGTTTCATATGCGAAACTGGCCCATTCCATTTTGGTCAAGGTAGGTGTCTTCCTGTATTTAGTATCGACTCGCACTTGAGTCGTGCTAAGTCTGACTGTGAAACTGGCCCATTGTCTGAGTCTTTCTCGAGTTGCTACGTTACGTGAATCATCAACACACACTAGTTTATTTACATTAAATTAACGTTAAGTTGAGCTGGATCCCGGTATTAAAGGAAACTCACCCGCACTACCGTTGAGGTGGAATTGGTAACACCTCATCACACATTCAGTATGTTAATAGCCTTATGCCTTAGACCTTAAGCCCTCCAGTATGGGGAGTAATGTTAAATATTTTTCACTACACAAATGGATTGTGGACAGCCTAACTTTCCTCATAGTCCATTGGCGGAGTTGGTGTCCAAGAGGCCCTAGGCAAAGCTCCTCTTTTTTTTTTGAGGGGGGGTTAGTTAGCCTTCGTTTATCTGGAAAGGTCGCAAGCTTACAGTGTTTGATTCAACTTAGTTGCAGATTCTAAGATAAGGCCATAGTGTAATCTTTCAAGGTAATACTGTCACCAGACTGTGTAAACAGAGTTTTCGTGTATCATGAATATAATAATCGAAGCATTGTGTTAAAATGTATTTACATAACTACTTAATTAGCCACATGATAAAATGTATTTATAGAAAATTGGTACGAAACGAACGTTCATACTTTCACATTGACGCTATTATAGCTTGTAAAAAAATATCTTTTAATAACTTAAGTGATCATTAAACTACCTAAATGATATTTTTATATCGACGAATATACATTTTTATTTTATCATGTAAAACATTCCCCATATAACTATTTTAACAAAATTATTAGGACAATTTCCCAAAATGTCAAATTTAAAATTATTATTATTATTATTAGCACCGCGTCTTACTACCCGTTCGGGTTATACGCACTTACGCTAATGTGTAATGGTNACCGCGTCTTACTACCCATTCGGGTTGTACACACTTACGCTAATGTGTAATGGTAGGGTGATTGTGAGATGAAATGGAGGACCTACAGTTTAACGTGGAATCCGAACCACGGTGGAGGCCTGGCATTCCCCACATTCACAAGATGTCTTGTCAGAGGTGAAGGAAGAGTTTGGTAATCAGATAAATCTTTGCCGGGACCGAGGATTGAACCCGGCCGCCAGCATAGAAGTCTGACACCTTACCCCTAGACCACCAGGTCACCTCAAATTTAAAAGCAAATTAAACAACCCAAGAATAAATTTGTGTATAAAAAAAAGTGTCCCATGCTATTTTTTTTGTGTCAAACACTCGTCCAATTATTAATCTTTAAAAAAACCGCTTAAGACATTTTCGAAAAATTGTAAATTTTCTTAACTCAGTTATCAATAAACTACACTTAATTTGAGGGCTATAATCAAAACATAGCATCTAACTAACACGTATAGACCAAATCCATTCAACCATTTCGGCTATGTTGTCCCAGAGACAGACAGAATTATTAAACTCACTTTTTTGGGTTAGAGGGCACACAACACTTAAAGATCCATCATAATCTCGAGGTATAAAGTTTTCATGACTAAAATTCTTTCTATGTTTGATAAAGTAAGAAAAACCTTAAAATAAACTTAAAAACGGAATTTCAGGTAAGTATATTTTCATACAGTACATACTTATTTATATCACTATAATTTTCATAGAAAATGTCTTTTAAACTTACAAACACATTGTAATGTTATTTTATAGGTATTAATAATATCTATCGGACCTGACGTATGAATACGTAAAATTAGATTTTTCCTAGCTTTCAGGTCAGGCTCGTCCTATGAAAATTGGTCTACGGAGGTAAAGTCTTGTCGGTTTAACCAAGTGAACCTGGGAAAAAAGTTGAAGCAAATCGAAATTTTAATTCAAAATATAAAACTATTTGTAATAAAGCAACTTTGAGATTAACTTTAGGGCATACAGGGCACTACTTCGACGCGCATAACTACAAGTACACCTTTACATGCACCTATTACAATAAAATTGTTATGTTTTATTATCTGACAGCAAGAAAAGTTAATACACCTTATTTCACATATTCATGTCAACTGATGTGATCAGCATCTGTTTTTTTTTTTTTTTTCAATGCATATAAAATAACACTAACAATGTAGTAAATCGTTTTCAAACTTGACCACAACATAAATATGTATTTTCTAAAAGTACCTTCCTGTTTAAATTAAACTGTCTCTCCCTCATCCCAATCCTAAAATAAAGAAGTTCTAATACTTGATGTTAAGCTTTATAATTAAATATATAAAAACATCGTGCCAAGGATCAAACCTTTGCATCTTTCAGACGCACGTATGTGAGCCGGTTCACTAAAATAAAGTGATACTGTGTCTTAAGGAGCATTTGACACGAGTCTTGTGTCCAGGCTCGCCCTAAGGAGTATGCAAACGGTCACACAGGAACCCATGATTTGAGGTGACTTAGGTGACAGAATGAAACAAAACAAGTTGGGATGGAACAGTTTTGCTTGCATGCTCATATATGTATAGGCGATCTAGCAAATATTGTCACAGTGTAAAAGCAAATAAAAACAATATCATGTGGTTTGATTAATGTAACGAATGAAGTGAGTTCTTCGTTGAAACTCCACCGTTTTACTATTGTATGTCTTTAGTGAATATGTCTCACAATAGCTTTTGAACGCATTAATCGATTTAATTCAAACTTTACACAGTTGTTCTTTGTATCTTTATACAGATCATGTTCGTTGGGTAAGAAAATCGAAAGAAGAGTCTGGGAGAAATCAACTGTTATATATATTAAAACATGGTTTCTAGCATTAATTATTACATGAAGGGCTTTTTCTGATATCTTATAGGGTGAAAATTGGTATATAGGTGCAAACTACTGTAATATCATTAATCAATTTTATTTTTTGGGGGTGAGAGAGAGAGGTTGAGGTAGATAAAGTTCGTTCACGGTAGAAGTTTACCTCTGAAAGGCCTTTTTCTCTACCAGAAATCTATTATATAGTAGGATATTGGTAGGAAAAAAGACCTTTCAGAGGTAAACTCCTACCGTGAATGAATACTAACTGGGGGCCCCACAAATGAAGTTGACCCACGCCCTCACGCCTGCGAAGGGCAGCCATGCTTGTGTCAGTAGTGAACAAGCCAACAGCTTACTCTACCACTTGCAAGCTGCTTATTGGGTTGTGTGTTTTATGGATCAATTCACACGGGAGCTTAAATGAGCAGTAGCTCCGTACAAAGAAAAAGGGCAAGTTTGAAGTTGGGGATGAGGAAAACAACATACTAATTTTTGAAACATAACTATTTGTCGAAAAAAAATATCAACAATTACCAGTGTTTTGAGACTTAGGATATGAATAGGTATATAGCAATCAAATAAATAAAAGCCATAGAGGGAATTAAAAATTGAAGGCTGGTTAAAAATTGGTACTTGCCACACGATCTTACCAAAACAGTTGAACTGTGTTATTTATTTTTATTTATTATGGCCAAAGTCTTTAGTATTACCGCTACTTTCCTCATTCCTACCTACCCAATTAGTTTAAATAGGCCTATGTGGATTTTCCGTTTAAGTATTAAGAAGTGGTTGATAAGGTTTTAACAAGGCTTAAAAAACATTCCAAGCAATTATCTGGCAAATAACTTTACTCAAAACAAAATAATTTTAGAGTTATTTGAGAATTTTTTTAAATAGAGGTAGATTGTAACATCACTGCTAATCACACGCCTAAGCATTTAGGTACAAACCTAACCCAGTTCTAAGCACACAACAGTGATAATTTAGGTCTAAACCTTACCCAGCTAAACACTCATGTTTAAGCCCACCTATCCCTAAACACACAGCCTTCAAACACATAACTATAAACATCACTTTATAAAGCCACAATTATTAATGTCGGGTAATAAAAACAAATAAAAATCAAACCACTTAATTATTTTAGACGTCGCCTAAGGTCAAACCAAGGTTCCTTCACTTTACAATCGACCTCCACACTTGAAAGCGTAGATAGCCTGTCTATTACACTGCGCATAGCTGGATATTGCAGACCACACGAATATTTATAAAACCACATTATACTTATTCCAATATTATCCTTAAATTAGTTTACGTTCTAAAGATTTCATTAGAGATGTAATCAATTAAAACAATTTTTATAATTCATTATTACACACATAAAGAACGTTTTTTATCGATTGAAATAGAACCATTATTTACTTAAAAACGATATTTGACATGTTATTTACTAGGTTATGTCTAGATGCTATATAATACGTCAAACTCAAGGTACAAAACTTCCTGTTTGTCAAGAGCGCTAACCGTTTTTATAACAATAACATTATTTTTAAAGGATGTGTTAAACATAGAGAAAAGTATTATATCTGCGTTAGTACCATTAATATCGAGTTAGTATAACGATTTAAAGATTTCATTACAAGTGTAATTTAATGACAATTAGTGGTTTTGAAACCCAAAAATTCTAATTCTTACATTAAAAATTGACATTCAGGAGACGATGTATACAAATAATATAAGATTATAATACCGTCATAAGTAAATAGCCTATTCTATATATTAAATTATCAACGATTGTATTTTTCCCATTTCCAAATTAAATTAACCTCAAACCTTGTCACGCTTGGATAAAAAATACAAAGTAGGTCAATAAACCGGAGGTAGCTATCAAGAAGGAAGCAGTAGTTCAATTGGTCCATTAAAAGTTATATTTGAAGTTTTGGGTTGGCACTGACCCATTCATCCTAGAGCAATACACACAATTTACTATATCTCTCCCACCTTCCCTTTTCATAATAAAGTGTAGACTTAACGAGAAAATAAAAAGTATTTTTAAACTTAAGGTTACTCTGCCAGGAAATTCAAGCATTATCCTAAAGTGGCCACGAGGGAACCACAATCGCTAGTGGGTTCATAATAAATTAGTCAACGAGGTCTAATAGTTATCCAAGGTCCACCAGGTCAGTAATTCATCTGACATTGGCCAGATTGATTGTACAAGCTTTGCAGTAACGTATCTGCGCATGTACTTTACTCATCAACAATAAGAGGGAAATTTGACTTACCTTGAACACGGAGGGGGCAAAGAGTAGCCAGAAACTAGACACACCAATAAACTCAACAATCCAATGGTGTTGAGATCCATTTCCTAATTTATTTAAAACAAAAAAAACAATAATCACTTCGCAAACTTCAACGTTTCGTAACACTTCAAAAAACTGTATTGTAAACAGATACCGAGGTTGAACAGATGTATTTATTTAGATGACCACGGTATAAACTTGTTTTTATCACTAAACAATCAATTTCACCGAATAAAAATTAAGTTTAGTTTTAATACATACAACCCAAAGATATAATTCTAAAATATTTGTCCATTCTAATTTTTTTTTAGTTTAGCTCGTAGATCATACAATTTCTTCATAATATGATTTTAAAAAATCCTGACCCTGGTGACAATATAAAAGCGTCCTAAAAGTTGGATAAAGCTTGTAGGTTGTGGCTTGGCGCACACGCAGCCTAGCACTACTAGTCGGTGGGCACTACGTTACAAGACTCGCGCAATAAGCAAGTTTCGAAGACAGGGTCAAACCATTCATTACATCACGAAGTAGCTAACATCCCACTGGTTGAGGCACTAGTCGAGCCGTTCCCAACACCGCTTCTGATTGGCTGCAAGCTTTACACACCTTCTCTGAGAGGACAAGCTAGGTTATGATGATGTGGTTTGCACTTGAGTTGCCTGCTGTTATCTGCTGACGTAGTTTTTGGTTCCCTCGCGTCAGCTGACAAAAGTAGGGGAGAACGGATACGGAACCAGAATCACCACGTCTTTCTAATCACTTATATTTATGACAAAATATCATATACCAAACTTTTTTTTAGCACCGCGTCTTAATACTCTTTCGGAGCAAATCATAGGTGTACTAATTACGCTAATGAATTAGGTATGAGGAAGATTTAATTTAGAGGAAGTGTACCCGCATTTGCTTGGAGGGATGGTGAGAAAACATTATGAAAAACCACCCTCAGTACACCAACCTGGTTTAGAACCCAGATCTCCTCGTCCTTCATTGAAATTCTAATTTATTGCGAGAATGATGCATTAGACCAGTAGTTGATTTAAGAACTAAACTAACACTTTCTTTAATTTCACAGCTCCAAGGGACTCGATTTATTACAAAGAGAGACGACCCTGATTGAGTTAGTCTATTATCTCTACAGCAAAATATGACCACATCTTGAACATAAGGTAAAACTATAATTTCTCTAACAATCAATATCATGTCATACTATTTTTTATAGTTATTATTATTTTTAACTATCAATATGCGATACCTTGGCTCAACCAGTAGAGCACCTATTCACTGATTCATAGTGCCCTTGGCTCGAGTTATGGCGTACTAGTAAAAAATTATCGCTTTTAAATTGGTTTCACTCCTTTAAGTGTTGTTTGAAGTATGGTTGCTTTTCATTGAATCATAATAAAAATAAAAATAATAATTGCTATCTTTCTTTTTACACTTATATACATAAATCTACTCGAATGAGAAATTTACTGCATTCGCTTCGTTGAACTAACGCGTGCTTTTCGTCATGACGCGTTACTTTTCTAATTATTGGAGCACACACTAACTCTTTTATCTACAACTAGTCTAAGATTCGTGCGTTATCGGGAAATCAACCCAATCAGCATCAAGTCTGTAAATCAGCGTAACGTCTTTTATTGAAAATAAAAATCAAAATAATTATTAATATTTAAAAAATTACTTTTACAATAATTTACTTACTTTCATAAAATTTCATGTTTCATACAGTAATAACAAAAGATAAAATTATATATTTAATGAAAGTTGAACACAGTCAAGAGAAAATTTCTTTTTACGAAAACCAGATATGAAAATTAATATTCTCAATTGTTACCACCATTACTAGTCTATTACCCATTTGATAAATGAAATGAATTAATTAAAATAAGCTATTTTTATTTGGCACCACGTCTTAATAACCGTTCGGGTTATATACTTAAGTAGACTACTAATTAAGCTAGTGTTTTAGGAATTAGGCAGGTTGAGTTTAGATAAAGTGAGCACACATTTGCGTGGTGGGAGAGTGGAAAAACATTTAGAGAAAACCACCCAAGTTCACACGACCGAGATTCGAACCTCGATCTCCCCGTCCTCAGCAGTCTAGCTCAACACGAAACTAGCACGCTATCTAATTACGACACCGGGGCTGGTAAAATGATTTAATTTTGCAATATACATATTTAGATAAGCATGTGTTTGAAAAAAAAAATTAGCACTGCGTCTTAATATCCGTTCGAGTTATACGCCTTTGTACTAATTACACTAATGTGCTAAGGACTAGGAAGGCTTAGGTTAAAGGAAATGTACCTTCATTTGCGTGGAGGTGGAGCGGAAAAACCATTAAAGAAAAACCACCCTCAGTACACCCGACCGGGATAGAATCCTGATCTCCCCATCTTCGGTAGTTTTGTCATTGCTAGAGTAGACCATGTGGCCACCAAAGTGGGTGGACGTGTGTATTAAAATAGGCTTCAAGTAGACAAGTAGGGTACATAATTGGAAGCATTCTACTTATTTAAATACAAGCGTGGTTCGCTACTTGTAAAATAAGCTTATCCCACATAGTCTACATGAATTACACTGAATTTAAAAAGTTTGATTTCTTTAATGGTTGAACTCTTAAAATCAAACTATTCTTGTGTTGGACTGGCCAGCTGATGACCGAGATCAGGGTTGGAGTTCCTGTCGGATTTAATGATGGTGGTTTGTCCTAAATGGTTTACCACTCTCCTTCCACGCAAATGTGGGTAGATTACCTCTAAAATACTTCCTTACTCTTCCCTCCCCCACTAGAGTAATCTAAATATCATATATTCGTATAACCTGAACAGGTAATAAGACGCGTGTTACTACCCTTTTGGATTATACTCCTATGTACTAAATACGCAAATGGGTTAGTATGAGTCAAGTTTTAAATTAGAGGAATACCAAACCCTTCCTTCACCTCTGAAAAGACATCTTGTGAATGTGGGGAATGCCAGGCCTCCACCGTGGTTCGGATTCCACGTTAAACTGTAGGTCCTCCATCTCATCTCACAATCACCCTACCATTACACATTAGCGTAAATGCGTACAACCCGAACGGGTAGTAAGACGCGGTGCTAATAATAATAATAATAATAATAATAATAATAATAATAATAATAAATTAGAGGAAGTGTACACTCATTTGCGGGGAGAGAGTGGGAAAACATTGAGTAAAAACCACCCTCACCCTCAGTAAATCCAAGCCAGATTCTGACCTCAGTATCCCCATACCCAATAATCCAGTCCAACACGATAATAGTAATGCGGTGCGGGTCGATTAAAATTAAGTTACCTTTTCTTTGGTGCAATATTATTTTTTCCATGAGCACTGTATTATTATTATTATTATTATTATCATTATTAGCACCACGTCTTACTACCCGTTCGGGTTATACGCACTTACGCTAATGTGTAATGGTAGGGTGATTGTGAGATGAAATGGAGGACCTACAGTTTAACGTGGAATCCGAACCACGGTGGAGGCCTGGCATTCCCCACATTCACAAGATGTCTTGTCAGAGGTGAAGGAAGGGTTTGGTAATCAGATAAATCTTTGCCTGGACCGTGGATTGAACCCCGGTCGCCAGCACAGAAGTCTGACACCTTACCTCTAGACCAACAGGGGTCCATAAGCACTGTAGAAACTATATTTATAATTCACACTATAATGATCTAGTTTGTTTTTGATCTGAAGATATTACAAAAGTTTGTAAGAGATTTCCATTTTGAAAATGTCCTTGAGTCACTGTCCGGCTTCCTTCCATTCTCAAGTGAACAGTATAGTAGGACATGAGGATGGCTATTTGCCAACTTAACTCAACCGTTCTTTGTTCGCTAATAAAACAGGGCTTCATTCGTCCCCACAAGCTCGTCTTAATATAATAAGAGTGAATTTACTGTAATAGAGAAGAATGTTGAGTGATGACAGCTTCAGACGGGGTTGCATACCGACTGGGACCCGATTAAGGGTAGCCTTACTGAGGCACATACTAACTATTATTATTATTAGCACCGCGTCTTACTACCCGTTCGGGTTATACGCACTTACGCTAATGTGTAATGGTAGGGTGATTGTGAGATGAAATGGAGGACCTACAG
>CABFOW010000437.1:0-20622 GCA_902141385.1 Timema californicum | reverse complement strand
CACATTCACAAGATGTCTTGTCAGAGGTGAAGGAAGGGTTTGGTAATCAGATAAATCTGTGCCGGGAACGAGGATTGAACCCCGGCCGCCAGCATAGAAGTCTGACACCTTACCCCTAGACCGCCAGGTCACCCTTACTAACTAGGTCCCAAGGGTTGCACAAACTATAGGGGCTGGCTACATACACTGACCACGAAACCTTGAAGTGGTGCTATCAGAAACTATCAATGACGTCATTAATTACCTTTGATGATAGATTTCCTCGTGGTGGCAGTGTTACGTGTACTGTCATCAGTGCCAACATGGAGTTTGAAATAATGAAGAGTAAAAGGGGAAAATAATTAATAATTATTAATGGACACAAATATAGGTATTATTAAGAGTTAATTGATGGAACTGTTGGAAATGTGTCAAAGAGAACCATAAGTGCTTTTTTTTTAAATTAAGGATAAAAAATAAATAGTTAAAAATGTGATTGATGATTATCATGAACCAGAATCTGAAAGTGTACAAAATCGACAGAAATTAAACAATATATTGAAACGCAAAGCAACGGAAAAACCAACTGAGAGCCCGTCTAGACTTTTACACCGAGTATCCCATAGAAATCCTCAAAATGAAACATTAACAAGTTTTGATCTTCAGAGTATTCGTAAAAATATTCGTAGAGTTAGGTCATTTGTCATGCTTAAATTAACCCAAGATCTTACACAACTAAACGAAAGCTTAGAGATCCTCATTGTAAAATCAAATAAAGAAGAAACGTTTTTGCCAGTTAATGTTTGTGAAAATAATATATTCTCTTGTGAGACCAATTTAAAGTTCTTATCACAATGTAAGAGTGTGTTTGTTTATGGACATTTATGAGTGCACCTAAATTATTGTTCCAACGAGTGTTTATAATTTATGGAATTATGAACGGTAATTATATACAATGTTTTTTTTTACTTCCTGGCAAGTCTATCTTAAGTTACATCAAAGCACTTGAAACTGTGGTCTATAAATTTGGTAGACTTGGATTAACGTTGTGTCGTCTAAGTGTTTCTGCAAATTTTGAAAAGTCTAGTTGTATAACAATTTTTCAAGTTTGACCAAATATCACTTTAAAATACTACAAATCTCACTCAGGTCAAAATCGGTTTAAGAAATTGCAAGTACTGGGATTAAGTATAGTATACAGGAAAAAAAGATTCTCAGATTAGCAAATTCTTAAAGTTGTATTTTGATTTGCCATTTCTTGAACCCAGCCATATTGACGATGTTGTCACGGATGTTTTAATGTCCATTTAACCCCAAGAACCTAGAGTAAGCTTTCGCAGATTACGTTTTTACAAATTATGATTCTCCTAATTGTTTGGGCAGATTTTTCTTCAAGTGCAATAAGAACTAAAGATAGCTGCAAAGCCTTCCATTCGAATTTAAACTCACTGTTATATCATCAACACCCCAATATATTTCTAATAATAATTGCACTGAAAGAAATACAAAGGGAAGTTTATGTCAATATTGATAGTGTTGATAAAGTGTCTCAGAAGAGGAAATTCATTCGAAGAAAAGAACAATATGTGAAGGAAATAAATGGTACGGAACTCCGCACTGACTTGACTCCACTGTCTAAAAATGAAGACATTTACTAAAAACTCATGATATATGCGAAACAAAATAATATATTTATAAATAAAACTCAATTTTTAGTGAAATTAGGTTGTACAAGTTGAATTAAATTAACATGAAATACATAAATGTGTATTATAATTTAATATATATGCACAATATTTGATTGATATTTGAAAAAAATTGGTAATATTAATTACAAGTTATGATACTTTATGGTTATGAATGTCTTGAAATTATAACAAACATCTAAAAATTCAGTAAATATTAAAATAGTAGACATTTGAGTCAAAGTTATACTTAAAACTATGTTTTATTTAAACAAAGGATGATGTGATCATGCATATTTTGTATTTCTGTATTATTTTGAGAAATGACAGAACAAATTATTAAATATGAAGAAATATAAAAATTTAATTATTTTCTTATCTGTATTTCCGTGCTGCGAGTATTGCAACGTTATTTATACATGTTTAGATGCTATGACGGCATTATCCTCAAGTCAGATATTAAAACTATGTAATTTAGTATTCCCTGTTGTGTGATTAAGCATGTATTCATACGGCAAGTTATGTTTACATAGGCCTTAATTTTCTCACTACCTATTAAAATAACTATAATAATAATAATAAAGTAAAATGTAATCATTGTTGACAGCAAAACAATATATTTGCATTTTATAAAAGTTTATTCCAACCAAAATCCTACTCTTGTCTCCTAGCACCTTAGTGAAGAGGTTGAACCCACCTCGGTGGCTGCAAGATCTATAGCGCTACTTTCGCATTATATTAAATTGCCGAGGACTGGAAAATCGAGGTTCAATCCCAGTTGGGTGCACTGAGCGAGATTTTCCTTGTGGTTTTAACGCAAAGGCGGGTTCACTTCTTCTAGATTACACCTACCTTATCCCTAACCCATTTGCGTAATTAGTGCATTGGAGTATAACACGGACGGGCAGTAAGACGTGGTGAGAAAAATAAACTGTTAGTGTGATGTTTTGGCTGTCTTTATAGGCCTACTGTTAACGATACGAATTTTAATCAAAATCGTTAGAGCCTATTTTGAGAAAATCAATGTTTTCTCTTCTCGCCCTTTACTAAACTACTCTTAATTTTAAGTTCAAACAGACACACAGACAGACGGCATTGAATAGACCCCTTTGTAGGGTTTGGGGGGTCTTGAGACGTTGACATCCATCAACATTTCAGGTTAGTTTTTTTACGGTCACAATACTTTACCTTTTGTGTTCGAAAGTAAAACAATATAAATATTTGCGTATAGCTTGAAAGTTATTGGTTTTATAAAATTATGCTTCGAATAAAATATTTGTATTATAAATATATCTAAATATTTTTAATGATAAGTAATTTCATATCTCAAATAGTTTCGGAGATATGATAAAAAAATATACGCATCAGACCGGAGCACTTAAAGTCATTTTGCCAAAATATTGAGAGTAGCCATTTTGTTTGTAATATTTATAAATGTATAGGAATGAAATTTAATCAAAATCGTTAGAACCGATTTTGAGAAAATCGACTTTTTCTCTTTTATCCCTTCAATAAAATAAACTACCCTTAATTTTAGGGTTAGATATCCAATTCCAAAAAATCCTTGGGGCAACCCTATGAAAATCCTAGATACCAAGTTTTAGCTTGATCGGTAAAATAATTTATGCTCTAGTTGGAGGTACAGATAGACAGACAGACAGACGGAAGTTCAAAACCCACTTTTTCGGATTTTAGGATTCATCAAAATCTCAAGTTAGATATTTTTTTACGATCACAATACTTTTTCTACCTGTAAGATAGCGAGAAAGTTAAAGTGGTTTTTGAATTTCCGTCTGCCTGTCTGTACCTTGAACTAGAGCCTAAACTAGAGCCTTAACCAATCGGGCTAAAACTTGGTATCTAGGGTTTTCATAGGGTTGCCCCGAAGAATTTTTGGAATTGGATATATAACCCTAAAATTAAGGTAATTTACTGAAGGTCAAAAAGAGAAAAAATCGATTTTCTCAAAATCGGCTCTAACGATTTTGATTAAATTTCATTTCAAAACATTTATAAATATTCCAAGCAAAATAGTTACTCTCAATATTTCGGAAAAATGACTAAGGGTTCCGGGCTGATGCGTAAATTATATTTTTTTTTATCATATCTCCGATACTATTTGAGATATTAAATTACTTATCATTGCAAATATGTAGATCTATTTATAATACAAATCTTTATTTGAAACATTTTTGTACAACCAATAACTTTCAAGCTATACACGAAAATAAATTTATTTTAACTTTTCGAACACTAAGGTAAAGTATTGCGACCATAAAAAAAACCCAACCCAATATGTACACGTTTCATCACCCCTTGAACGCTAAAAAGTGTTTTTCGCAATATCATCTGTCTGTGTGTTTGTTTAACCCTAAAATTAAGAGTAGTTTACTACTAAAGGCTTAAAAGAGAAAAATTCAATTTTCTCAAGATCGGTTATAATGATTTTGATTAAATTTCGTATATAGACGTTAATTAAGATTATAAATAAATTGCCTATTTTCTTTTTCCCATGGAAATTATTTTAGGATACTTACCAAAGCAGAAATTTCCCAATCTCAGCAATTATCTGAGATGATAAATAACTTATCATTGCCAAATTGTACTACTATTAAAAATAAAAAACTTTTATTTGAAATATATATTTATAAAAACCATAATTTCTGAGATATTGGCAACTATATTAATACAATTTTATGATCTTTAGTCGTACAGAGATACAAAGTCTTAACGCAATATTTCTCTAATGCTATGGACTAAATAAATAGGTAAGTCTCTCCAAAATTTTATGTTCTCTTTCCTTTAACCTCTTAGGGGAAATGTTTGTACTGCACTGATCTATCTCAATCATTTTAGACTCAATATTTACCTTTTTTAGTGGGTCTAAATCTATAAATGAAGAATTTAATAGCAATGAATGCGACTATAAATTGTGCCAACCCTAATAAAATATAGAAAATTTTAACCGGAAGTTGAAATTTTAATAAGAATTGTTGACACTTGTGGACCCAATGTCGATTCTTTTTATTTGTCCAAATATACAAATGAGGACTTTAATTCTTTAAAAATAAAATTATAAAATTTAAAACATGCAGTCAAAAAATGTTTTACGTAAGTATAGAGCAATTTTTGCTCGGGTTTGCTAGTGTATATTATTTCGTTTCACATATACTACGAATTTTTAGTATATATCTCTTTTTTAAACAATGTCGTGAGAAAGCCTATGTGAAGTTCCGTACCATTTATTTTTATCAATTTAATTATCTAGCTTCAGGGAATGAACAATTTTTAAAATCTGAGTGATAATTTTTAGTTTATTTACTACCACGTGATAGTTTTAGGTTCAAAGATAACTAGCCAATGATATCAATTTGTATTTGAACCTCCATTTTGAGTTTAGAGTAGTTTATTTAGAAAATTAAAGGTAAGTACGAGTATTAACTAGCCCTTTTGGATATGATTGACCATTCAGAACCTAGCAAAAGTAGGTCTAAATATAATTTTTAAGGTCATAAATTGTCTTTTGGAATTTGTTGATCATTTATGAATTCGATGGCTCGTTTCGGATATTATGATTGGTATAGGGATGGGTATTTTTACTCTTAATCATCAATATAGGTTTTAATGACTATTTCATGTTTCAGAATGCTTATATAAGATCATACTGGCATATTTGGCATAAGATATTCATTTTGGGATATAATAACCTATTTCAAATCTTGGATTCTAGGAAATTTAACACTATTTTATATACTATTTAGGTTGCTTGCTTTGGTTACGATTAGCGATTTTCAATTTTTAATAAGGGAGTAGGAGAGATCTTGCACCTGATTGGTTATTTTGAATTTAAAATCACAATGTCTTGATTAATCATTAATAATTGTATTGGTATGCACCAATGTTTTGAGTGTGAAAGTTATTTTGGGTTTAAGTTACATAAATGGTAGCCCGCTTCGGCGGCCACGTGTTCTAACGCTACTCTCGCAGTAGACTGCCTATAACTGGGCGATCGAAGTTTGGTGCTCCAATATGGATTTCCCCTCTCCTTCCATGCAAATGCTGGTACTTTTTCTAAATATAGCCTCAATAATCCCTAAAACCATTAGCGTAATTAGTGCATAAGCGTATAAACCGAATGGGTAGTAAGACGCGGCACTAAAAAAAAAAAGTTGCATGGTTTGGATATAATAAGCAATTCTTATGTTATATTTGATATTTTAGATATAAACTAATTATTTTTAACCGTCCAGACCACAATTTCGTAGTTAGGTATTTTATTATAGCCTGTTTAATTTAATGCTACCTTTCATGAGACGGTGGCGATTTTGGTAAATTGGACTCATTGTAGAGCATGTAAGTCTGACTAAAAAAATGTTACAGCTTTATCTCATTAGAATAACATTGATTCCTTTTACTGTCGAGGAGAGAAAGTTTAATTTGTGGGAGGATAACTTACTCTCCTATAAAAAATTAACAATAATATTTTTCCTCACAACTACGGAGAAGGATGATTTTTTCTACCAATAATAACACCGAGTAATATTACGAAGGATATATATCTCATATAAAAATACAATTTATAATCCCACCCACTCCGGTGGCCTCATTGGCTAAGACATTTCTCTCGCAATAGATTAGACTGCCAATGACTGGAAGATTTGGTTCGATTCCGGTCAGGTGTACTAAGAGTGATTTTTCCTAAAAGGTTTCCCAATCTCCCTCGCCACTCAAATTCGGGTACAATTCCTCTAAATTCAACCTTCCTCAACCCTAGCTCATTAGCGTAGTTAGTATATAAGCGTATAACTCGAATGGATAGTAGTAGTGCTAAAAAAAATTGATCCTCCTCACTATGGAAGAGAATCACTTCCTAAGATGTAAATACAGTAATATTGATATTTCTAACGTGAGAAGGGAATCACTTAATTCAATGAAAATAGCAATGAATTTTTCACTGGCGTAGAAAATATTATACTTAGAGAAGGGTATATTTCTCCCATTAGAATACCATCCTTTCTTCGTCTCGTATCAACTTTCTTTCCCAATTTATTTGACTACCTGTAAACCTAGTTGTAAAAAAGTAACAGTTTTGTAGAAATCTCTTATCCGTACATTGCGGATTGTCAAAGTATAGTGTATAATATACAACAGCTTTTAATGCCACTTTATTGGATATTTGAATTCTATACGTCTTACTGCTCCCTCGGTTTGTCCGCAGATTAAATTAACTTAAAAAAAAATATGTAACGTGAGGGGATTTTTAAATAAGTAGTTTTTAGAAAATGTACTTGAGTACATGTGCCCGTATTAGAGTGGAAGGGATAAAAAAAAAAGTTGACAAATCACGCATTGAACCCCCGCCCCTTCCACCAATACACCCAGTTGGTCGAGATTCTAACCTCAACCTACCCTTCATAAAAATATTTTGAGCTGGACGCCCTAGCCTCTGTGACCACCAGTGTGAGTTACCACAGGATCACTTGTTCAAGATTAGAACCTCCCTTGTGTAAGATGACTATATGCAAGTTGAACACGTGATCCCTGTATTATCTTGTCCGAACTCTACGACGTTAGATTATAACGGTTAGAAGTGTGCCAAAGCCGCTGTCAGGTTTTGCTTATTACCAGGGCCTGGATTTTGATGACCTTAAATTTGCCAAAAAATTACCTATAAAATGACACTAAAACTCTAAATAATGACTTTAAATTGGCAAAAAATGACCTAAAAAATTGATTACAATTCCATATTTTGATGTATTTATTACAAAAATTAGGATTTACATTATACACCTAAGCAAAAATATCTCTCCTGGTCTGTCCATTTCCAGTTTTTCCTCAGTGTGGACTCGTCTGGAAAAGAATGACTCGTATACAGCCCACGGAAATCCTTTAGTTTAACACTGCTCAGTTTCCCCAGAGGTATGTTCACAGATACCAGAACGTCACAAAAATCATTATAAAATATTGAGGATTTTCCTTGATTCGTGAATGCATTGTGTGCAATAAATAATTGAGAGGTTTTCTTTTTATTGATATTCTGGATACCACGGACATGTTTGTTGCGACTGATGTGCTGTTGAATGGTTACATCTTTTATCTGATGCCAGCCACTTTCACTTCACATATTTTACAGAAAAGTATTTCACTCTCTGTAAAAATTATATCCTCTCCGAATTCAGTAATCATTTGCCTCAAGTGACTCGCTTTAGATAGTTTGGTTTAAAGCATTCTAAATACACATAAAATGATTGCAAACAAATATATATAGCATGCACTTTATAAATGAAAAATATGCATTTAAAATATTTTGACAGCTAAAATAATGTGTTATACTTAACATTAAAATACATACAACTGCTTTAAAAGCGATAGCTCCCCATCCCCTTGCAGCCCTTTCCAGATATGGTATAGTGAGTGACTCACCAGGGATGTAAAGACGGTAAAAAGTTCATTTTTAACTCTAAAAATTTCTTTCCCCTCCCCCTGCAACCCTTTCCAAGGTGTAGTGAAGATCTCACCAGGAATGTGGATTTTATAAGCACGCAGATAAAGTAGGCCAAAGTTCATTTGAACTCATACCAAGTGTGTGGTAAAAAATCTGATGTTTGAATATTCATATTTGATCAAAGCACCGATAATTCATATATATATATATATATATATATATATCACCTTTTTAAAGTCATTTTCAAACCATTTTAAATCTTCTTCCCCAAAAAATGCTTAAAAATTACTTATTAAACAAAAAAAAGCAAGAAAAATGACCTATAAAATATACATTTATACAACCAGGGAATCATGAACAGAGTTTATGCATAAATATAGAGCGGAAAGTCATAAGGATGTAAGTACCAAAATTATGAAAACTGAGTTTGACCCGTCAAAATGGTATAAGTGCCAAGGCCATTGCTCAGCAAGAGGGTATACATGACCACATTTTTGGTTGTGTTTGTTATCGTCACCAATAGATGGGGTTGAGTGTAAGTCACTGGACGAGTTAAGTTCGAAAAGATGTATGTGCCACAACGTGACATTGTGTTAATAGCTTCTGATTATTTGTATCTTAATCTTGTTCATAGTTGGTTTTATATTTTTAATGTTGTTAAAATGAGTGAACCAAGTACAATTTCAAACATCAAAGACATGGGTAGGAAAATAACCAAAACCAAAAACTTCAAAGAAAATTACTTTTGACAAGTGGAGATGAATACAAAAACTGTGATGGTAAAACTATACCAGAAAAAGAAGCACCTTTACCCCAGGTTAGTTTATTTTATTATTTATTCACCAGTAAATTTATTTATTTATTTGTAAATTTGGATGGTTCCCTGTGTTTACTGTGGGTTAAAATAAATGCAATCATGAAGTGTAAAAAATAGATAAGATATATAGCCTTTACTTAAAAGGGCCAGTTTCATAGTCAAATTTAGTACTCCTCAAGTGCGGCGCTACACTAAGTTCATGACGACACCTACCTAAACCAGACTGGAATGGGCCAGTTTCCTATGCGAGAACGGCCCATTCCATTCGAGTTTAGGTAGGTGTCGTCATGAACTTGGTGTAGCGCTGCACTTGAGGCGTACTAAGTTTGACTATGAAACCGGCTCTTAGTCTATATTATACTTATTTTTATATTGTAAAGAACACTGTTTTCAGATTATTTAGTACTGTTTTTGTGTTTCTTTTTTTGACTGGATATTTCAAAGAATAATTATAAAATTGACATACTTTTATGTCTGGAATGGTTAAGTAAATTTTATATTTTACTAGATTGACTACCCTATTATGTTTTGGTTCCAGGCAAAATGTAAATGTAGGTATCAGTGCAAGAACCTAACTTCTGAGGTTAAGACAGAATTTTTTGAGAGACTCTACACACTCAATAGACAAGCACAGGGATATTTTCTAGGATTGATTCAAGAAAAGCATGTACAATGCCATCGTCATGGCAAATATGAAGACCCTGGGCAAAACCGAAGACACGCTACTGTATACACGATCCCTGATGTTAAGGGTTCACATGAGCAGGTATACAAACAAACTTTTATCAACACTTTTTCAATGAGTGCCCAAAAAGTACAAACTATAACAGAAAAAAGAAAACGAGGTGACACAATGTTTAAAGATAAACATGCTGGTTTATGACATTTCAAGTACACTTTGGATGACAGAAACCAAGTAAAAAGCATGTTGATTCATTTCCAAGAAATGTGAGCCATTATGGCCTACACCTGAACGAAGACCACAAAAGAATACCTTAGTCCAGATCTAAGTATTCACATACTTTTTAGTGCATACAAAAAGAAGTACCCTAACAGTCTTGTAAATTACAAATTTTACAAAAAAGTTTTCCGCAGTGGGTTTCCACATCGATCTTTGAAAACACCTCGTGCAGACACATGTAAAATCTGTGATCGTTTGAGTGTTTTGATCAATAGTTCTGCCAGTGCTGACAAAAGGCAGAGGCAAAAGGGGATAGAGAACTGCATCATAGAAAAATTGAAGTATCATTTAAACACTTGAAAAAGTATAGTATAGAGGTAGTGAAAATCGACCCTCATCATTGATTTGCAGCAAGTTATTTGTTTACCCATATTAACACACTCTAACATTTACTACTCAAGGTAGCTTGGTTGTTATAATTTTAGGATACAGGTGATCAATTAGAATGACGGATTGATGTGTATATAGCATGAAGGCGAGTCGTGGAAAAGAGGAAACCAAATTGCGTCATGCTTTTTAAAAGCCATAAGCTCATTATATCTTATTAATAACAATCATAGCAAACTATGTATTTGGAGCAGTAACTGAACGGTACAAAATAAGAATCTAATTATTTTATTCGTTTACATGTATCTTGTTAGTATTGGCTTGTTTGAGAAGATTGAGCACAATTTTTTGCCAGTTGGCCATAGCTTCTCTGCCTGTGATAGAGATTTCACATTGATTGAAAAAAGAAAGAAAGTCAGCAAATGCATTGTTATAGAACATGTTGAAGAAGTGGTTGAAACTGCTAGAATAGTTCAGCCTTTTCGGTTTGTCAGAATGTTTGAAGTTTCCTTTTTGAATTTTGATAAGTCATCAAAGGACTGTTTAAATACAACAACGTTACCAATTTTTAAGGCAGTGTGTTTGAAGGTATCTAGACAATATCCTGGTAAAGTAATGATGAAGCCAATTTTCGGTGATATTGAGGAATGGAATGAAGTAAATATTTTGAAAAAAGGGAAAATAATGGCAGACATTGAGTCATATGTTCTTTATGGACTAAAGATAGAAAGAGGAATTTCTGCAGAGAAAAAAAAATAGATTTGAAAAAGTTGATGGAGTACATTGAGAAAGAATTCCATGCATTTTGCAATTACATTATTCAGGAGTAATTACTAATTCAGGGATTTGTGCTGTTTTGTTCTCTAGTTATTTGGAATAATGGGATTTTGTTTTTTGTTTAGTAATTACTATTATTTCTTGGTTTTTTGTAGTTTTCATTACATATCAATGTTCTTATTTCAACTGTAATTGTGTTCGTGCCAATATATTTAAACTATCCATACTTCATAAGGTGTATATTTACCAAACCCTTTTAATAAATAAATAGAATGGACTTACACCCTTTTGACGTATCATACGCTATGGACTTAAGCTGTTTCTTTTCACATGATACTTACAATCTTTTTAGTGTAAAATGAAGTATTAATTTGTAATTAGTACTATTAAATAAGCTTTTCTCTTTAAGTATAATAATGCAGTAAAATACAAACTCTAGGGATTATTTGTTTTTTCTCAAAACTAAAAGGTTTTATTTGATTATCTTAAAATTTTATTTTTGGCACCTACATCCTTATGAATTTCCTCTATACAATAATGATCATTGTCTCTGATGGACCAAAAAAAATATGACGTCATCACAATCCGGTCCCTGATTATTACCATTATTACCAACTGTTAAAATTACATTTTAGACCCCAAGAGGATTTAAGCCGGAGTATTTCAGAACAGATTAAACTACATCTAAAGTATTATACTTGATGTTCTCACCCACGGTTGAGGCCAGTAGCATATGAATCTAATTTTTCTAAGGGGAGAGTCCACTAGAAGATTTTACTATACTGTTTCACACCCATTGAGAAGAACCGGTAGAATTATTGTGTTTTATATTCTGAGTCTTACATTCCTTGACAACAGGTGTATTATTATTATTATTATCACCTCGTCTTACTACCCGTTCGGGTTATACGCACTTACGCTAATGTGTAATGGTAGGGCGATTGTGAGATGAAATGAAGGACCTACAGTTTAACGTGGAATCCGAACCACGGCGGAGACCTGGTATTCCCCGCATTCACAAGATGTCTTGTCAGAGGTGAAGGAAGGGTTTGGGACAGCAGGTGTAATGTCAACAACTTACTGAGTAATAGTATGCATTTCCCAACTGTATTCTTTTCCTTATTTCCAATCTAATATCGTTATTGCCGGTTAAAATAATTGTTCCTGATTATTTTAACTCATTTAACCATGTCGAATGATATGTCGTTTTTTAAAAAATGAGTTAGGGATTAGGAAGGCTTAATTTAGAGTAAGTGCACCCTTATTTGCGTAGAGGGAAAGTAAAAATCAATTTAGGAAAAACTACCTTCAGTGCACCCGACCGGGATTGAACCCTGATCTCCCCTTCTTCGGCAGTCTAGTCCAAAACAAGATTAGCGCATTGGACCCCGCAGCCACCGTAGTGGGTAGTCTCTAAATTATTGTCCCCAATCTATGTTCTCTGTGTGATCATGTACTTAGTTTTTTCAGTTCACTTCTAAACCTATTTCCTTACTAGCCTTTAGCAAAATTTGTGCATTTCTTGAAACTATATCTTAAGCCAATAAAAGTGTGTATACACAAACATGGTACCTTCCTGGGGGGGTTATGTAATCATATTATGCTGGTTTCGGACCTCCACCCCGAATCCATCCTTTCTACGCCCTTGGTTGAGGCCAGGTCAGACTTCGATAGACATTTATTCTCTCCGGAATTTGATGACGTCAATGGACAACGTTAGTCTGTCCACATGCTCGAAAGTCATATTAATAGTCTCATCCTATAGAACCTTTCTTCAAACGCTCCACAAGTTTGGCAAAGATACGTAGTCTAAAAAAAGTCAAACCAACCAATAAGAATTCGTTAGTTGGGCAACGCCTTCAAGACAGGTCGACAACTGGGTCGAGAGCCAAGACAAATTTAGAGCCGTGAGCTTGGTCACGCAGACCAGCGCGGCGTGGTGGTCAGGGGACTATGTGCGCACATCCACGTCACACCAATCCTCAGGATTACTACATCATACAACACACAGGTTCTATGTATCAACGCCAGCAAGAAGCATAGCAGTTACATCTTATTTAGTACCATTACAAGTTAACAGGGACTTAAAACCGCAGTGGCATCACTAAGGGGTGCATGGGGTGCGGACCGCACCTCGTGACACCATCATAGGGGGTGACACCAAAGTGACTGTCTATACAAATTCTGTGTAGTGTATCGGCAGAAAGTCGTTATTAAAAATATCCCTGTAGTTATTTATAGCCACAAAAACATTTTTTGTAAGCACAACTTACATTTACTGTAGCAATATACCTACAAAGAGAACTATGCTTATCTATTATTTGAACTTTCTAAAGCGCATGCGCTCCGATAAGAGTTGTGTTTATTATCCAATTATGATGGCGCTTAGAATTTCGTCTACGGGCGCTGTTGTCTTCATTGCTTCTGGAGTTTTCATAGTCGTTGGTTTGGTCAAATTTTCTGGTATTTTTGTTAAAATTTTTTGAGTATGTTGCAAAATGCATTTTTTTCCCTACAACGTCTACATTATTTGAGCCGTTATTGATTATGCTAACTTAATAGGCCTACATGTATATCATGTATCGATAAAGTTTAACGAGTTAAAATAAAAATAATTGTGATGTAGTTCTTCAACGTCTTTACTTCGAATTCTATTGTTTTCATACCGAGTTTTCACTTTAACCACATGAAACTTTGTAAATGTAAATATGTTTCGGCTATACGTATGATATTGTAATTTAAAAGTGTAGTAGTAATTTTGAAAGTTGTTCAAGTCACTACTGTTGCCACTACTTTTAGTTTTACGATTTACGATAAACATTAGTACAAACAACTTAACTAAGAATTCTTTATTGTCTGGTACGTTGGTGGTGGTGACACCATGAGTTACCGCAATGGCTGACACAAGATAAAGTTACACTAATTCTTGAACCTAAGTCTATGCGCGCGCTGGCAACTGAACTAGTGCGGTTATAAAAAGGTTAATGAAGGTGTTAAGGCAATTTGCCCTTTTCATTTGGAGTGGAAATGCAGAGGGGACGCGACAGTTGGCCTTAAGTCACTTGGCCTAGAAATTAATTTCACGTCATTTGGCCAAAAAAGTAACTTCACAAAAGTCATTTGGCCTAAAATGTACATTTAAAACCTTCGGGTATCTTCGGAAAGTAAAAAGTACTGTTAGTTGTTTCATTTGAATATAGATAGCACAACTGATGCGAGATAGTTACAATATTTCTAAAAACATTGCCATATTTCCTACATACAACTTTAACCCAACAAACTTATAATCTTAATTCTACAAACAAAAACAATAGATCAGTATTTCACAAAACACTATACCACCTTATGTGTATATAAATTTCCAATACTATTTCATTGTTAGAATATCTCATGGTCACAAAGTTAATAGGAACGAGAATATTAGCGAAACACAATTTAAAAAAACACCACTTTCAGCACCGTTTACGCGCGGTAAAATTGTATGCGTACACTCGAATGATGGAGACTTTAGACAACTTATTTAGAAAGGCAAAATGAAAGTGGAAACTAATATTCAACCCACCCACTTTAAATTTGTCTGAAGTGACGCCCGATTTTCGCTTAAAGCTACTGGACTAAAGCAATGTTAACTCTATATGAACATATTTTTATCTATTGTATTAATAATTAATGTATATAATAGTGATGTATGAAAAAGTGTTGCCAGTGAATATCATAATGGCTATATACATCAACTTAAATTATGGTTTTGACTAGATCCTTAACTAGATTATTATTGTTTGTATTATTATTCTATATAAAATTAGTACAGCTATTTTTTCTTTCAAACAGTATAGCTATTTTTATTACGGTGATATTATTAACAACATGGTATGTTCACACAACAGGTCCCTTGTTTAAAAAGTATATACTAATTTCCCTCCTAGTAATTAGCAAAGCATTCTCACGATTTATTTCAACTAATACGCTATTATATATATATAAATAAATATATATATTTATATATATATGTATATATATAAATAAATATATATATTTATATATATATATGTATATATATAAATAAATATATATATTTATATATAGATGTATATATATAAATAAATATATATATATTTATATATAGATGTATATATATATGTATGTATATATATATATTTATATATAGATGTATATATATGTATGTATATATATATTTATATATATATTAATATATATATGTATAAATATATATATTTATATATATATATATATGTATATATATATATATATATATACACTAGCAAAAAAAACCGTTGTGCAAAAAATACTAAGGGTTTTATGAAACTGTGGTTGGTCTTTTTTTAATTCTTCATGAACATAAAAATACAAAATGCAGAAACTTTTACAGAATGATTCCTTCCCAGGGCAAGAAACACGTACGATGTAAGCAAGTGGACCTCTGAGAAGCCAATGGCTGCTGCAGAGGCCAGAGGGAAGCTAGCAGCAAAGATTTGTCTCGGACAGTGATAGAGTACATTCGTTGACACACACTTCCCCTATGATGGGGTGGGGGGGTTATAATTTAAAGAACAAGTACAAACAATATTTTATTGAACATAAGATAAGTATGTATGTATACACTAGTATATCAAAACATTGAGCAAGTGGTATATAAAGCAAGCAATAATGTACAATTAATTAGGCTAATCATATATAGCCCTTTTAACTGATACTATCATTTTGAGACTTAATTAACAGACAAACAACAGGTTGTCTGATTCACTGAGCTTCATATTAATATTAATTGAGCTTTATGAAGCAATAGTAGAAAGCATATAATTAACTTAATCAGACTGTCAACATTGAGTAGTGAATTCCTACAAATAGAGGAACTAGGCATCTAACAACGTTCAAAGGTTATAAACTGACAGCTCCTGCACAGCAATAGGATAACTTTAAAGTTATAAGGCTCATAACAAAACTCATAATAAACAAACTCGTACGTACATAGCTAGAATAATTCATATTAACAAAGATTAAAGGTTTTAAACTGGAAGCGCCTGCATAGCAATAGGATAACTTTAAAGTTATAAAGGCTCATAACAAAGAAAACCTGCCAGGTTACTAGGTGACAGCTTTTATACTGTTTCTTGCCCTTATGAGCTCGTCTATCAACTGCGAGAACGTCAAGGCTGAGGGTCGAGGTGACTAACAAGATCCCCTACATCAGGGAAAGTTAAGTCCCAATTAGGACTGCATTGATTAAACATTACGTCCCGGAGATCCCCCCTATCAAAACTTGCTAGAAAAGTATACACTAGAACGCGGCCGCAATCTTTCAAGGAATCTTAAGAAAGCCGTGATGTTAAATACAGACATTAACAGGTGCCGTGAGAGGCCTACCTTGAACACTTCTGGCAAACAAGTAAAATTTGGAGTGTTCATAAGCAAGGAGAACACGAGACAATTGACTTGGGCAAAACCCCTAGTTTCTTGGTGCTGACGTTCCCCCAGTAAAAAGTAAGACTGAGTTTCTCAACTAGCAAAAGGACATCTGAAGAGTTTCTCGGCTAAACACACAGCATAATGAGCTACAAAGAGCCGTTAGGCGACTATTACCGAATGCCTAAGACTGTTTAGTGGGGTATCCTAAAAGTGGGTAAACTGTGTTCACACCTAATACAGCTAACTGTTTTTCCTAACCACACTAGACATCTTTTCAAGCGACTTGAAACACAACAGATCAAATTAGAACAACAAGGCGTCCACCGCCATTAAAAATTAAGTTTTGTTCAGAGAGAACCATATGACCCGCAGCTAAGCTACAGGTAAAATTAGACATTATGAGCAATTAAATACTAGCTAGTGGGTCGTTGCAGGGATGGCTGCAAATTATCCCGCTAAAATGTATTCAAAACTTTTTCACTTGTAAATGTTCTATAGAATGAAGCCTCATTCGACTTTTTACTTTCTCGCTATCTTACTGGTGGAGAAAGTATTATGATCGTCAAAAAAATCAAACTCGAAATTTTGATGAATCTCGACGTTTATTCACCCCCGAATCCGAAAAAGTGGTTTTTGAATTTCCGTCCGTCTGTCTGTCTGTATGTCTGTACCTCCATCTAGAGCCTTGAAAGTTGAAACCTGTATACGTCAAGTACGACAGACTTTTACATACAGTCTATAAACCTCTCAAAATCTTGGATTTTACACCTAACATGTTTAAAGTAGATGATATAGTTCGTATCAGTAAGTATAAGGACGTTTTCGAAAAGAGTTCAACCGAAAACTGGTCGGCCTAACTTTTTAAAATAAGTAACGTCGTCGAGATAAATCCCAGAACCTTTCTACTCGAAGATATGAAAGATTAGCCTATCACTGGAGGATTCTACTATAAGTATCTCAGAAAAACTTCGTATCCGGATTTTTACCTTGTAGAGAAGATAATCAGACGTTCCGGAGATAGAGTATACGTTAAATGGTTAGGGTTTGACTCGACGCACAAATTGTGTATTGATGCGAAGGATATAGTGTAGAAGGGGAGGGTGAACCACTCCTCCGACAGGGTTTTTCCCCCTCCATCCTGATCGTATAAAGGCGAGCGTGGGCAGAGAGACGCATCACATTCGATATGTTTAGAGAGTTAGGTTATTGTCTGGAGGACATGAGCGATATTAAGATCTCGAACGGCAGCCTAGAATACTACATCGCGGAGGATGACAAGAGCTTCAACGAGCTCTGCGATTCCTCTATACACTGGCTCGGACGTTATAATCCTGCTATATAGGAAGCGAGCCAGTCTACCGAAAGCTGTTCTACATCCTGTCCCGTCCACAATCTCAAGGAAGGGGATTAGCTAGAAATTCTCTATAGACAGAAGGAGGAAAACGCCTTGTGCACGGTGTTGAACCAGATCTATCACGAGGAGTACGATCGAGTCAAGTGTATCTCTAAACTCGAAAAGTACCGAACTTACAACGTTCGTTTACTAGAAAGAGATGAAGAGGTTAGTGAAGCGGAGGACAAATAAGGTAGTCAAAGTAGTTATGTAAATTAATAAACCGATAAGAATATAATAAATAGAATAACGCTGAATAATTATAACTAAGCAGTTCACTGAGCTAGGTAACACTAGTAAATGACTTTAAATTAATAAACAAATGAAAACACATAAAATAAAAGTACACTGGATTAATTATAACTAAACAGTTCACTGACTCGGATAATATAGGCAATTGTTTGTAAATCAATACAAAAATGAAAACACATAAAATAGAATTATATCCAATCAAGTAAACAGCTTGTTAACAAAAACACTGAACAAATAGTCAAACATCCAAATATCCGTTTCCCAAAACGTTCGTTCACGGTACAATTTACCTTCAATGTTAAAGACCCTTAAGCACCCCGCCACAGGTCTAAGCGCCATACACAATATACCGGCACGCACCACACGAACACCGGACTCGCTGGTCCACTCCCGGTCTCACTGGTTGAGAACCAAGAACTGAGCACACCTGGCTATCACTGAGCGTGTATATATAGGGGTGGTGCCAGCTAAGGGTCTGGAATCCTCCCCTTCTAGAATTAAAAGGACCCAGACCCCTTCAGACGTGTTTCCATCTCCCCCCGTTCCCTCTAATCCCCTAGTCAAGTGAAAAGGCCACTGCCTACCTGCCAGACAAGGAGGGAGACAAAGAGAACAGGGAGCGCAGCCAGGGTAAACAATGAGAGCGCGCTGGTCCCGCTGTTAAACACTAATCTTGATATACCTCCCCCTCTTTAAAACTGTGATATTTTTGTTCTCCTGGTTTGTCACAATCACGAGAAACTTGAAGAACGTGTCTGAGAGTGGCAAGCTCTTGACGATATCACTGCTATGAGACCATAAGATTCAAGTCACAACTATTCAGGTGTCTTATAATCCTTAGTCGTCTACTGCAACACCAATAAGAGGACATGCCCGTGGTTTATCTTTGTTGGTAGCCCCGAATGCAGCTCCTGTTGTTCACCATTGTTACTCCCAAAACCCGCTACTTCACGTTCTGTCATGTCCCATGGTAATTTCTTGCACTCCTGTCATAATCAAGGTATTAGCACTAAAAACATCCAAATCTAACTCCATGTTAGATTAAAAGTCAACATCAGGTTTGTCTTTACACATTAGTTCCGGCCATTATCCTTCTCGATGTCCATAGCTTTACCATTTTGTCAACTTACAAACGAATTCACGCATTTTTTTGCAACCAGTTTTTAATTGATACTAAGAGGTGGTTCAGGACACCCCACTACAAACAACAGCATTATTTGACTGTCGTCCCTAGTCGCCCATTCATCCGAAGTAACTTCCCTTTCTGTACTCTGTAGCTCCTCTGTATTCGACCAAGATCAAGTCGTTTGTCACTCAGACATCGGTCAAGATGAAGGAACAACCAAACAATGCCTACACTTGACGATCGTTTTGCATTCCAGTTAAGAACATTGTGAAAAGCGTTCGTCATGTTGACCTTCCCCTGAACATCTTCATCACTTACGTCATTTTTTTTTTCGAATAATAGTCACAAGCAGCATCATCCTCACCAACATTGTTGTTACCAAAAGCGTCATCACCAATATCGTTGCCATCAACGGAGTCTTCACCAACAATGTCGTCATCGCTAGTAGTGTCATGACCGACAGCGTCTTCATCAACGGCGTTGTTACCTCCACCGTAATTATCAATAGCGTTGTTACCTCCGGTGTAGTCACCAATAACTTCGCCACCAACACCGTCGTTATCACCAACAGCGTCGTAGTCCCCATTAGCATTGTCATCACTAACAGCGTCGTCATCACCAACAGCGTTGTCATCACCAACAGCGTCGTTATCATCAACAGTGTCGTTATCACCAACAACGTCATCACTAACAGCAGCATAGTCACTAACACCTACAGTGTCATCACCACCAACATCATAATCCATAGCAGTATCATCAAAAGCGTCTTTCACAGCCGCTTCATCCACAGTGTCAGACCCTATTCACTGTTTGAAGAAGGTAAGCCGACTCTCTTGGGAACACTCTGCACTCAGTTGGCTGCCTATTAATAATATGGTTGAGTTCAGTTCTTCTTTAATGCTGATCAATGAGGTCGTCTGTTCCACCATCTTCCTGTTCAATGATGTCGACTGTTCCACCATCTTGCTGTTCAATTATGTCAACTGTTCCACCATCTTGCTGTTCAATTATGTCGTCTGTTCCGCCATCTTGTTGTTAAATGACGTAGTTTGTGACGCGATTTGGTCCAGCCTGTTGTTGTTTTGTTCTGAAATGGCTTGAATAAGAGCTTTTAAACCCTGGATACACGCAGCCATTTCTCCTGCTACAATCAAGCAAACAAACCACCAATATCCCACTTCTGACACCAATGTAACGTGGGGTGTGCGTGACCTAGGAGGGTCACGGGCCGTTCACACGTTAACGTGTGAACCACGAGTTCTTTTGAGGATATTGGGCTATGTTGCAGGCTAAATAGGAATTAAAATAATCGCAGATCACTCAAGGTTTTTATTATTAAAAATACCACTAAAAACATTCACAGAATTAAATATACAGCTAAACAATTCAACAAATTAGGTAGTCAAAGTAATTATGTAAATTAATAAACCAAT
>CABFOW010000436.1:227054-256236 GCA_902141385.1 Timema californicum | reverse complement strand
AAGTACAAGCCTAGAATCGAACTCGGGGTCCCCTAGGTCTGACTGCTATATCACGAGGCCGGTTAGAACACTCTTTGATGATGTATACAATTAAAACACATTTTCAGGTGAGTAAACTATGTATACATTTTCAAATAGGGACAGAGTGATTGAGAACATATCACAGGTAAAGTTTTAACAGGTTAACCTTACCCTGGAAACAGTTCACGATACGCCATTGATTATATAAACTCAGAAATGAAAAAAAGTATTTGTACATTTAAAAATACTTTCTAAATATAAATTATGTTCATAATATGTAAATTAATTTGTTAGGAAATTTTCACTTTCGATAGATAATGAATATTTTGACTTTTAAAGACGTTATCTTGTGAGGAAATTCAAGATGGATTTTACATGTTTATGTATTTAATATGTTTTACTTGATGGGTTTCAAAGATATGTTATTAAAACAAATACATTACTGTACATGTACTGTACATTCTTAAATAAACATAAAAATAGGCCTATATTTTCCCACATTTACTTTTTGGTCTAGAAGGAGTTTTTTTGTAAACTTTTTTTATATCGTCTACAGCTCAGGCTATATAATCTAGTAACGAAAATGGACTGTAGGAATCTTCCTGCCAAGATGTAGATTAAAAAAGTCCGTGGAAGCATATGTCTATCTAGAATAGGAAACAAATAAAAGGTAATTTTTAAATGAAAGTCAATGGTGTCCAGGTACAAACAGTAGAGTGAGTGTGTGTACTCATCAGAGGAAGAGAGTAAGTGGTATCATCCAGTATACAAGAGGTCTCGCAGGGCAAGCTGCTCGTTTTCTTATTTTTTTTTGTATTATGTTTTTGTATAGGTGTCTAAGTGTATTAGTGCTTAGAATGCTTAGGTACATCAAGTTAAGATGCTACCTGCTTTGTAAAATGGCTTCGAATTCATAAAGTGGGCCATTCCATTAAAATAGGTGAGTTTTGGATAATTTAAATGTATTTTAGCATGTTATAAACATCCTTCGGTGGCAGCGAGGTCTAAAGTGATTCTCTAGCGAGATGGGTTTTCCTATCTCGGCCCAAGCAAATTCGGGTACACTTCATATGATATGACCTTCCTAATCCCTAAAATCATTAGCGTAGTAACTCTAATGGGTAATAAGACACGGTATTAATACAAAAAATTTAAAATTTTCTCTCCTTAGTGATCCTTCTAACCACTGTGCCGATGCTAACCTAAGGGTACATGAGACTCTCCCCAGCTCTCTCCACCCCCCGAACCCCCTGACCACTAACCATGGCATCGTGCGGCAACATGTTCATGAACCTCACGGTGGCGTTCCAACGGAACAGGGTGTACCAGAGGGTGCCTTGGAAGACATCCCCCGCGTTGAGGAACACGCTGTGCGGATACCGCGCCTTTAGGTCCTTGATGGCCGTGGCCACCCTGGCCACCCCACCCACGCAGGAAGAGTTGTCGTTGGCGGGACACGAACCCCCGGCCCAGCCCGTCTGCTCGAACCGGGCGTGAAAGTCGTTCCAGTGGATCAAGGACAACTGGAACAGGTCTTTAAGAAGGTCATTTTATTTTATGAAATAAATATGAAGCAACACCTTTGCGTCTTACTACCCGTTCGTGTTGTACGTATATGTCCTGATTACTTTAATATGTTAGGGATTAGCAAGGACTTGGGTGACCTGGCAGTCTTGGGATAAGGTGTCAGACTTCTGTGTCGGGGGTCCGGAGTTCAATCCTCGGTCCTGGCACAGATTTATCTGATTACCAAACCCTTCCTTCACCTCTGACAAGACGTGTATTAATCACAACTTGTGAATGTGTGGAACGCCAGGTCTCCACCGTGGTTCGGATCCCACGTTAAACTGTAGGTCCTCCATTTCATCTCACAATCACCCTACCATTACACATTAGCGTAAGTGTGTACAACCCGAATGGGTAGTAGGACGCGGTGATGATAATAACAATAATAATAATAGTAGTAGTAATTATCAACGTGGAATTTAGAGGATTTGCGTGGAGGGAGAGTTGAAAACTATTTAGGAAAAAAACCCATTAGTACATCCGACCGAAATTTGAACCCAAATCTACCCATAATCGAGTGATGCCTTAGATCTTACTCCATTCGACCAACCAAGAAAGTATGATTTAACTTTGACGATCAATCAAAGATTTTTAGTAAAATAATATATTATACAATTTCTTATAAAACATTTACACTAAAATAATAATCGGATCTGTGGTCGCAAGGTGCATCACCCTCGGTTTAGACTGGATTATACCAGTGATGGGACGATAGGGTTCTAATCGCAGGTGGGTATACTGAAGTTGCCTCCACAAAATGGTTTACAATTATATATTGTTTATTTAATCTTGACCAAGAGTATGAAGAATACTCTTTATTCTAGTAGAAACACTTCAAAAGAATAATCTTACTCAATAATATGAAGGTAATTTTAAGATCTTTTCAACCAGTTAGATTCAAATAGAAGATTTTATTTTGCAGTTACAAAAACCATTTCTGTAAACTTAAACGTTGGTTACATGATTTACATCTGTCCCTATTAATAGCTAGTACCCATACCTATTATATTTATAATAATATATTAAAATTATATACACGTTTACAGCAAAAAAAGTTTATTTTTTCAAAAAATTTCTTCCTACTAAAAACCTACTACAATATAAGTACAAGAGTAAGCTACCAGCTAGTAATTCGAGCTTGTTTCTTTAACGACAAAGTAAAAACTAAAACGTGTTCCGAAACTTGTAGCTCGTGCCCAAACTCTGGACCACGTGGTGCCAGGTGCAACACCTGGTCCGACAAACCACCTCAGCCTGGCGATGTGCCTCCGCGCTGACCAGATGTAGGGATTACCGAAGAACTACACAAATGCTCCTTTAGTGCTTTCAGGCTTGTTTATTATTGACTTCTTTCCCGCACGGCCATCAAAAGGTCCTTTCCTTATTATAGATCAATCTTACAAATCTAACAGCTTTGCATACATTTATAGATGAGCTGAGCAGACCCGCAAAGTAGTCATGCTAGATGTATTGCATATACAGACAAACAAAAGGGTACACCGGTTTTGTTATTCTGCGCAAATGGTTACGACATTGGACGCCGTTTATAGGCATAATATTACGTAGTTTACATTGTTCGTAAACATGTTTTTTTAAGTAATAAAAATTATAGTTACTTTATCACGACACGTCGGAGAGAAAGTATTTTGATCATAAAAAAAATGAACTCGAGATTTTGATAAATGTCGACGTTCCATGAGCCCTTTGAACAAAAAAAGTGGTTTTCGCAATGCCGTCTGTCTGTCCGTCTGTCTGTACCTTGGGATAGAGTCAAAACTATTTTACCAATTATGCTAAAACTTGGTATTTGGGGTATTCATACGATCCACCTGAGTTTTTTTTAAATTTTGTTATTAGATGTCTAATCCTAAATTTAAGCGTAGTTTAATGAAGGGCAAAAGGAAAGAAAACAATTCTCGAAATTTGCTCTAAAGAATTTGAGATACGAAATAACTTGTCATTGTAAAGGTGTAGTGCTATTAAAGATAAACATCTTTTATTTGAACTATATCTTTTATAAAACCAATAGTTTATGAGTAATAACTATATATATATATACTTTTTAATTCAGGTCTTTGAAAATGAATTTGATTCTTATGCTCTTTGGTGGACAAATATACTTCACTTTTCCCCATTTTTCTGTAACAGTGTTCCTAATTCCTAATGCCATAGAGTAAGTAACAGTGTATATTATTTCATTTATGATCTTTGGTGTAATGTTTCTACAATAATGTATGGACCTATTATCTCGTCTCACAAATCTTAAGAGTTTTTAGTAAAATGTCTATTTTAAGGTAAAAGCGGGAGAAAATTTTGCGGTGCGCCGTACCCTTTATTTATCTCATTTTGGTTTTAAATTCGTGAATATATTGAGCATTGTACTTTTTTTTTTCAAAATTATTTCCCACTCTCTCTTAACGCAAATGAATATTTTCCCTCAGTTTTACCCTTAACGTTCATAGTACATTAGTTTGAATATGTGAATATCTCCGCTTGATAATACGATAACAGTAAAATACATCCTAATTATTTATCGATTAATTTACCGTTATTTTTTGAGTTATATAATATATAATATTTTTTTTTAGATATTTAACGTGCACTTTTGGAGCCAACTAATTATATCAGCACCCTATTTATAAACTAACTTAAATTTATAACAAACACAGTATCCAACCTTTGGCCATTAATTCATAACTTTTAAAGGGGAAACCCACATTTAATCAATGATACACTTTTCGACCATGGTGGTAATCGAACTCGGGACCCTTAGTTCAGTAATCAGACGTACTACCGACTCAGATAAACTGTCGGACTTCTAATTTGTGCACGTTACTATTTGTACAGCACCTTAATAAATTTAGCAGTCATGTTACAATGGCAAATGTTAAGTTTGACGGCATAGCTTAGGTATGTTGTATGCCTAATAAAACAATTTATTTACCTTCTGTGATATCCATATCCTTCGGCTCCATTGCTTCTGCCATGGTAAGCATTCCCAAAACCAAAACAGCCAAACCAAACATCTTGAAAAGCCCCAATTGACGATCATCAGCCATTTTAAAACGCATCAAGCAAAACTATTCCCATTGCATCTAGCCCAATGTGTGAGATACAATATAGTAATATTTCATATCTTGAAGTGTCTATGACCTTCATGTTAACAAATATCTTGACTGAGGTGATAATTATGTCTCACACGTGATAACGCGATGTGATGGATAACAAAATATCTTTTTAATCTTTTTTTAGCCGCGTTAAACCCCTAAGCCAGCCAGTGACTGATTTGCACGAGTGGTTGGGGGCCTACATTGAGGAGGCCCCATAAACCCATATACATTACATAATAGCGTGTCTATAAAAAGGTAAAAATTAACATAAAAACTAAAAAGCTTTGTATCTATTTTATTTATTTGAGGTATTTAACGTGGTAGATGACCTGGCGGTCTAGAAGTAAGGTGTGAGACTTCTATGCTGGCGGCCGGGGTTCAATCCTCGGTCCCGGCACAGATTTATCTGATTACCAAACCCTTCCTTCACCTCTGACAAGACATCTTGTGAATGTGGGGAATGCCAGGCCTCCACCGTGGTTCGGATTCCACGTTAAACTNNNTCTGATTGCCAAACCCTTCCTTCACCTCTGACAAGACATCTTGTGAATGTGGGGAATGCCAGGCCTCCACCGTGGTTCGGATTCCACGTTAAACTCTAGGTCCTGCATTTCATCTCACAATCACCCTACCATTACACATTAGCGTAAGTGCGTATAACCCGAACGGGTAGTAAGACGCGGTGCTAATAATAATAGTAATAATAATAATAATAATAACAATAATATTTAACGTGCACTTTTTGAACCTACTGATTATATAAGAACACGAGAATTTCTATGGGCGAGAATGAAAGGGCCTGCCAATTTTTCTGGGAAATATATTTTCACATACCTTCCAGGTTCCTATTACATGCCACAATCGACATGGGACCGACGGCTTTAATTACCCTCCGAAGGAAGTTGTGCCACGGATTTTTATCCCTCAAGAAAAATACTTTGACCACGGCTGGGTTTGAACTCACGATCATGGGGTCCTGAGGCGAGTACTTTGTTCCAAGAACCCCGAAGTCGACATAATATATATAGGTAAAGAGAAAAGCTTAAAGGTGGGGGGAGGAGGTCGAAAGGGGGTAAATCACAAGTACATCAACCTATATTATTTTATTCTGATATAGCTGAATTGATTTATGTTTATGTCATAATTATATGCCATTTAATCACTAATCAGTGTTAAAATACTGTTCAGTAACAGTTTCAAAAAGGATTATGTGTTTAAATAGGTAATTTTTTGGGGGGATATATTTAAAATACGTTCATAATATATAAAAAAATTATTTGACCTTCAAAGTATTTTGAAGATGTGAAGGCTATTGTGGTTATTGAAATCCATGGAAAAAAAGATTTGACCTTGGACTTTCTGGTAGGTGGCATTCTATTCCCTATTAAAAGAATCGAAATAGAGTAATATATAACAATAACTTTATTTATTTATAAATACACAACGTAACGTGTAAAACACATAATTTCTAATCCTGATACATAATAATTCGACCTTCCAACCCTTGAATGATTGGACTGTTCTTCTTAATGTAGTCTTGAAATACTTCCACGTCCAATCGACCTGGAAACAAAAAAATAAAAACATTACAGTTTCATTCAAATGTATTATTATTATCACCGCATCCTATTACCCTTTCGGGTTGTACACACTTACGCTAATGTGTAATGGTAGGGTGATTGTGAGATGAAATGGAGGACCTACAGTTTAACGTGGAATCCGAACCACGGTGGAGGCCTGGCATTCCCCACATTCACAAGATGTCTTGTCAGAGGTGAAGGAAGGGTTTGGTAATCAGATAGATCTGTGCCGGGACCGAGGATTGAACCCCGGCCGCCAGCACAGAAGTCTGACACCTTACCCCTAGACCGCCAGGTCACCTCATTCAAATGTAGGTAACTCCTGATTGATTATTTTGTTATAGTTGAACACCCTGTGTTACGTTTCCTTCGTTTACCCTAAAAGGTAACTTTCTTGGTTCTACTATGATCTAACTCAGCAGATCACAACATTTTTGAATGTTTTTGGATGTCCGCTTAACGCGATAGTGTATGGAACGCTAGAAAAGTTATGTTTTTTTTTATCAATTTTTATATCAAAACTTTTTTGGTCATTATAAAATAAAATAAAATAATTTCTTATTAGAAACACAGAGTTTATTTTTCTTCACGTGTTCATATCAACAGTTCTTGAATATCTGCCAAAGGTGTTCTGGAATTTAGTGACAACTTTTTTTTATCTTCGTTTAAATTTTTGGTCACCTAGTGCCGCTATGCTCAGGACAGATATTCAAGAACTGTTGATAACACCTTGTGAATAAAATTAATATTAATGTTTATACTAAAGAAATATTTGATAGATTTTGCAAAAAAATAGTTAGAAAAACTGCCAAAACACCTTTCTTTTATCGCGTTCCCAAAATCCCCATCCTTTAGTCAGTCTGTCCATCACTTACCGATATTGTGGTTGCGGGAATTCTGCTCAAAGACCTTGTACCCGTCTCCCCCACCCGCGAGGTATGAGTTGGTGACAATCCGGTACCAAGTGTCAAGGTTCAAAGGTTGGTAACGGGGCACTCGGCACTCTGCACATAGCGCATCAACCTTCACCACTCTCTCGCCTATCGGCCGGGTCAGGTTGTACACCACGTTCAGTCCTGACAACACAAACCACACGTCACATGTGTGGGATGGTCTTACGTTCTCTCTTCAAATTACTCCTCCTACTGACTTCTTAGAGAACACGAGAGAGGCTACCTGATTCGGTGGCCGCATGGTCTAACGCGCTACTCTCGTGGTAGACTAGACTGCCGATGACGGGGATATCAAGGTTCGAGTCTCAGTTGAGTGTACTGAGTGTGGTTTTTACAAAACGGTTTTCCATTCTCCATCCACGTAAATGTGGATACACTTCCTATAAATATAGCCTTCCTAAACCCAAAACCATTAACGTAATTAGTACATATGCGTGTAGCCCAAATAGGTGGTATGACGTGGTGCTAAAAAACAAGAGAGTAGTTGTAAGTTTTAAAGGATGATAAAATAATCAAACTTGCGGTTGTAAGCTGTTGTGGAATATAGCATGTAACTTGTTGTAAGTTGTATGGGGACATGAAGGGGAACTGTAAGTTGTAAGGAGTTATAAAATGGAACTCGTGGCTTTAAGTAACGACCCCACACGTCGCGGCAATTGGGATACCCTGCTACGTCACATCCAGGGAAATTGGTTAGCAAACATGAAGTTTACTAGTGTCCGCCAGTGGGCGTGGCACTCGAACACGTGACCGGAACGAGAGAGGGGAGAGAGAGGAGGCCAATGAGCAGGGAGTTGGATCTATAGTGCGAGCGGATATAGAATTTAACTTGCAGCTAGACGTTTTCAAGGGACTTAAAATATAACTTATTGCAAGCTCAGTTATATATGCCCTGTAAGTGATAAGGGAATATAGAACTAGCTTGCAATTGTAAGTTGTTAGGCAACACAGAATGAAGCTTGTAGCTGTAAATTGTTAGGGAATATATAATGAAGCTTGTAGCTGTACGTTGTTAGGGGATATAGAATTAAGTGTGCTGCTGCATGTTGTAAAGAATAATAGAATGAAAAATGTATCTGCAAGTAGTAGATTATTCTCAAGTCAACAACCCAGAGGTTGGTTTGATGTGATTTCTATCCACCCTGAGCTGGGCATGCACTCAGATCTTCAGATGATTAACCCTGCTCGCACCAGCTGGTAGAAATACCACGTACAAGGGAAGCTTAGACAATCTATTGGTTACCTATTGCCTTCCACACTGAACTTTTATGAGCGAGCGTGAAAGGACCTACCAATTTTACAAGAAAAGTATTTTTTTTCTCGTCATTTTTAGAGTTATCTTACATGCTAAAATTGACACGGGACCAGCGGCTTTACTTTCTCCCCGAAGGAAATTGTGCTTAGAATTTTTAGCACTCAATAAAAATCCGTTGACCTCAGCTGGGTTTAAACCCATGAACATTGGGTTCTGAAGGTAAGCATTTTACCCCAAGACCACTGAGGTTAACATAACAAATACTATAGAAACAAATAAAACGAAACATGTTTGAAATATATTCATTATAATATCTGGTCAGAACATTTAATTAACAGGCAAACCTTTTTTTTAGCACCGCATCTTACTACCCATTAGAGTTATAAGCTAATGTACTAATTACGCTAATGGTTTTAGAGATTAGGGAGGTTATATTTATAGGAAGTGTACCCCCATTTACCCGCCTCGGTGGCGTAGTTGGCTAACGCACTTGTCGTGCTAAGCTCGACTGCTGAGGACGGAGAGATCGAGGTTCGAATCCCGGTCGGGTGAACTGAGGGTGGTTTTTCCTAAATGGTTTTCCACTCTCCCTCCACGCAAATGCGGGTTCACTTCCTCCAATTCAACCTTCCCAATTCCTAATCCATTAGCGTAATTAGTACTTAAAGCGTATAACCCGAACGGGTAGTAAGACGTGGTGCTAAATATTATTATTATTATTATTATTATTATTACCCGCTTTTGCGTATAGGAAGAGTGGAAAACCATTAAAAACTCAGAACACCCGACTGAGATTTGAACTTTAATCTCCCCGTCATCGCTAGTCTAGTCTACTACGAGAGTAGCGCGTTAGACCATACGGCCATTGAAGCTGGTGACAAATGATTGTTGTACATGGGGACAAGAGGTAAATATATAACTACACATTAGCTAGCACTATTAAAACCAGTAGAAGAAAGTGTTTGTGCACCGCGTAACTATTAAGTTTTTTTTTTATAGAGTTACACGTCTAGTTAAATATTGTTTTATTTTTGTGGTCTGGCAATGAACAAACATGGTCCTTCAAAAAGAAAAATATGTTAGAATGTAGATAATTATGTCTTGCCTTACCTCGAATAAATCAATATTTTGAAAAAAATAATCAAACTTAAACTAGATTTAATAGATCTTATTTAATCTGAAACAGACTTTAAAATGCACGTCATAGCGATTTGTTTCTTTCCTTATTTTTCTATACTCTTAACAAGAAACATTCTCTTTATTTCGATGGTCTATAGTCAAACTTCAAAGTGTTCTATGACAAATATAACCTAATTCATCGTGATAGAATAGTTTCATAACAATAAGTTATATAAAAAAAAGTCATGAGATAATTTTTATGGTTCACACCATTGTTTTGTCAAGTGATAAGGGGTGGATTTCTTTTGGATGATATATTAATCCAGATAAATCTATCCTTCACGTTTCAATCCAACAAAATCTACTATATTCTAATGATGTAATATATACAGACCTAAAGTCTACTTTTGGAATGAAACACAGTTTAGAAAATTCAAACATATTTCTTTGCGGCCAAAATTGACAACATTTCACTATATTATTGGTGTTATTTTATAGGTGTTGATAACATCCATAAAAAGTGACTGCTTCAGATAACATGTCTTGATGTAGGAATTTGTTAAAATTATTTGAGTAATTTTAGCAATTAACATCTACTGCTCTTCCTAACAAAATCATACTATACATATTATTGTATAGCTTTAGTAAATTTATATTTCAAGTAGTTGCATCCTGATCAGACCTAACCGCTTGAGTTTAATTTTAGTGAGCAATTGGTTTACAAACAGTCCACATTAAATTGCTGTGTTTTGTTCGAGTTTTTACGTCACGATACGTGAATCCTGAGCATACACTGTGTATATTTAAGTTAAGATAATGTCCTGGTTTAAAACAAAGTTTTAGCGTAGCTTAATTGTAGTGTGCGCTCTTTTTACCAAATCACTTTCACCTTTGTAGGCCTGTAAAATGAGTTCAACTTTGAAAATTTCTGTCAAAACCCACATTGAATTTTAAATTTTTGGGTAGAATTTTGTGAGGTAAACTTACGTATAAAATTTGTCATTTATTGAGCTTAATATTGAAGTCAAAACACGTAAAAGAGATTTACCCTGTGTACGTATTAATTGGCCTGTTCGTTGAATATATGTAAACAATCTACAGGTTGTAATTTGCAATAAATAGAGCTCAATAAGTTTGTATTTTGCTTCATATATTATCAGAATATACCCCAATTGATACTCATCGCAGTTGGATAACCTGAAATAGATTTCTCCTTCGGAAATTGGTTCTAGAGCAAATGAGCAACAAAAGAAGTGTGCGCGTTTGGTTTTTCCAAGTATTTATTATGTTTTATAATGCGCTTTTTGTCAGAATTTTATAACTTTTGAATAAGGGAGTGTAGGGGACACGAGAAAAGGGCGTTGTTTTTGCAGTTTTTATATCAAACATAATGTTCTGTTCAAAATAGAACCGATAGAAACAGAGAGTTTAATTTCCTTCACATCTATCAACAGTTGTTGAATATCTCCCATGATTATACCGGCATTTGGTGAGAAACTTTTTAAAATATTAAATTAACATAAATCCGCCTCGGTGGCATAGCTAGCTAACGCACTGGTATCGTGTTGAGCTAGACTGCTGAGGACCGGGGGATTGAGGTTCTAATCTCGGTCGGGTGAACTGGGGGTGGTTTTTCCTGAATGGTTTTCCACTCTCCCTCCAAATGTGGGTCCACTTCCTCTGAATTCAACCTTATCAATTCCTAAACCATTAGCGTAATTATTACTTAAGCGTATAAACTGAGCGGGTTGTAAGACACGATGCTATATAATAATAAATAATTAACTAACGTAAAAAGTTGTCAATAAATTTCAGGACACCCTTGACAGATATTCAAGGAATATTGAGGTCATAATGTGAATAGAATTAAATTCTATGTTTCTATTAGATAACTATTTGATTTGTTATGACCAAAAAAGTTTTGCTATAAGAACTGTAAAAACAAAACTTTCATTAGCACCGCGTTTCCTACATTTCCACCTAAAACTTATTTTCTAGTTGCTACTGAATATAAATGGTTTTATATTTAATTTTCGCCAGGAGATATACACAAGTTAAAATTTATTAGTACCTGTATTTGGAACGAGCTTTTAGTAAACTCAGATTTATTAATAGCTATTTATTCTATTAAAACAAATATTACAATTATTTTTTTGGAGTTATGCTTTCTAAATACTTAGTGGCCTATTTTTTTCTAGAATATTAAGGTGAATCATTTGAAAGACCTGATTTCAAAGAAATCCAGCCTATATTTCTTGCAGAATACCTGCGTACTGTAGAAAACCCTTCCCGTTGAAGCCGCCGCTGGTAGTGCTGTTGAAAGGATTACTGACGGACTTCTCCAGGACTTGGAGCAAGTCCCGTCCTTGAAGCTCCAAGGTGTCGATGGTGTTCAGGAAAGGTGTGCACGTCACCAAGTCATTAAACGTGATCTCTAGAAGATAGAACATACACTCACACTCACTGGTTGGTTCTTATTGGGAAAAGGAAGGGATTCTCAGCAGGTATTACTCGTCAACATAGAGGATAGGGATATAGAGGGATGCTTATTAATTGGATTATTATTTGCTGGAGGAAAAAGAAATAGGAGAAACAACCATTGGGTGCCGCATTTCAATACTCACTTGTTCACAGAGAAGGCGTACACTAGACACTCGCCCTTATTGACGTCTCGCTGTGTTATTTGAGCCAGGCTGAGTTTTTGGACACTGGGGAGAGCTAGTATCAGTCCTCAGTGATTACAACATTTCCAAGTAAAACTACTTCCAAATTGTTCGTTGTAAGGTCTACAAGCTGGAGAGCAGACTCCCAAGGGTCAATAGTTCAGGTCCCAGATATCCCACCACCTTACACCTTTTCAATGAACAAACCTTCTCAGACAAGTAATTAGTTGACTAGACGATTCACAAGCATTCGCTTGACTCATGAACAAAAGATAAGAGGAACAGTTTACTCTAGGTTTTCTTTGTAATTTGCAGTCTGATTAAACTCGTTTTTGTGGCTGGTTTATGGGAAGGGGGTAGGGTCGCTACCTGAACCCGGTTTTTATATAAGCTGGTTTATTGACACTAGAAGGCAATTTTTGTCTCCTCTCAAGTAAAACAATTTTTTAAGTGAACTGTTTTTTTTAAATGTCTGCTTGATAACGATGTTGTCACTTAACATAATTTGTAACCATCGCGGTGTTGAAGGACTCAAGCTCTCCCAATGAGTGTAGCCATTTTAATCTGGAGGCTCTGAGTCTGGTGTATAACTTGTGTGCGCACTTGCAGGATTGTGCGCTGAAAAACCAAGACGACATGGCCGGAGCACGGTTGGCGCACAGTCCTATGACTATGAACCCAACCATTACAAAATATCTGCTAACTGAATCTATTTTAGTACTTGTTTCTTTATACAGTCGTAAGAAGCTATAGATGACTTTTATCTTTGGGAGAAGACTCACTAGAAAGCATTGTTTCTATGTATTACTGTTTTTAAAACTACTAACGAAACCAGAGCTATTGAAACAAGGTCTGATACTAATCCAAGAAAATATATCTACAACCTTTAGTGATCATATTTGTATTTTATATCGAAAACTTACCATATTCACCGAGTTAAACAATTAAACCAATTATCACCAACCATTATCTTTGACTTAATCAATTTAAAAAACTTGCCAAAAAGCACGAAGAGTAATTTAATCAATTCAAACACTTATTACTGATCATGGTTGTTGATTTTATCAATGTATATAGAACCAAAAGGTTTTTAAAAATAGTTTTTTTGTTTATTTTTTGACCTCATCTTAAAACACGTTTTATCTACTTTTAGTCGGTGACCTGGTGGTCTAGGGGTAAGGTGTGAGACTTCTATGCTGGCGGCCGGGGTTCAATCCTCGGTCCCGGCAAAGATTTATCTGATTACCAAATCCTTCCTTTACCTCTGACAAGACATCTTGTGAATGTGAGGAATGCCAGGCCTCCACCGTGGTTCGGATTCCACGTTAAACTGTAGGTCCTTCATTTCATCTCACAATCACCCTACCATTACACATTAGCGTAAGTGCGTACAACCCGAACGGTTAGCAAGACGCGGTGCTAATAATAATAATAATAATAATAATAATAATCTACTTTTGAAATAGGAACTTCTGTAAGAAATTTAGAGGAAAAAATTAGGGGATATAGACGGACTGGTAGCATGATTGATAGGATGCAAAAATATTTGGTATTTGCGCTATGTACTTGCACCAACAGCATTGAATGTTAAAAGCAATATGGGAGATTCTCTTTCACATATCGGCTAGATATGATTAGCCACTACATGAAAAATGTCCTCAAAAAACTTTAGCTAATGATCCTACTATAAAAAGATTTAACATTTTAATTACAAGGTTAATACGATAAATATAAATAATTATTATATATAAAATTAATTTTAGCACAAAGTATACTCAATTTCACGATAGTAATTTTAATGGAGGATTCAATATATTAAGTCCAATACGAGACAAATTACATTAGATAAATATTATAATAAATCAAACTTAGAAATATTTCTAAATTGCTGCCAAATTTAAAAAAAATCAAATATGGAAAAATTCTTATTTGTGTATATATTGACTCAGGTAAAAAATAAATAACATAATAACTTTTGTAAAAAATCTTCTTCTAGGTCAATACATAACTTGTAACCTTTTTTCCACTCACGATGATCGTTGATTTAATCAATTAAAACACTTACCATGAAGCATGAATCGTTGATTTAATCAATTAATACATTTGACACTGACCATGATAGTTGATTTAATACATTAAAACCCTTACCATGAAGCATGAATCGTTGATTTAATCAATTAATACATTTGACACTGACCATGATAGTAGATTAATCAATTAAAACAGTTTACGCTGACCATGATCATTGATTTAATCAATCAAAATACTTACTATGAAGCATAATCGTTTATTTACCATGAAGCATGATCGTTTATTTAATAAATTAAAACATTTGCTACTGAACATGATCGTTGATTTAATAAATTAAAACATTTACTACTGACTATGATCGTTGATATATTAAATTAAAATACTCAGCATGGAACATGATTGTTGATTTAATCAATTAAAACATTAGCTACTTACCACGATCGTTTATTTAATCACTTAAAACACTAACCATGAAGAATGATAGTTGATTTCATCAATTAAAACATTTTACACTGACCATTATAGTTGGTTTCCTCAATCGAGGACCGAAAACCACCTGCGTTGTGGATGGCGATTGTAGCATATGTCCACGAGCCGTTGGAAGCCTTATCCACGTACTAGAAAGTACAATGGATTATCATTATTGTTATTATTGAATGAAAGTCTGCAATCGTCATGACCTAGAATTCCGCACTTTTCCAAAAATACATTGCATGGCAATGCTTATATTCAGGCCAAAGGCGGCCAATTTGAGCACTTCCCATAATGTTATGCAGCTCCACATTAGTGGCGTAAAAACATGACTATAACTCCGAAACAAGGTCAAATGGCAAACATGTTCAAATGAACTAATTTAATGGTTTTTGTGTCTCCTGTTTTCTATTGAAGTTGGTCACACATGTTATATTACACCCTGTATCATCTATTTTCTATCTCTTACTACTTGTAAAACACAGTGTTGATATGTATGTTTGTATGTTTTTTGCCTAGGATCCCTGAAACCGCTTAACTGATTGCGATGCAATTCCTTTTTATTTTGTAGGATATTTATACAGGCACGTTTTAGCATATATTTCATTACGCTAATACATCAGAGAGGTAAGTATTAAGCTCCAAAGTGTTAAAAAAATAGTGACATTATATTGATTTGAAGGTCACCAAAGACAAAATATATAATTAAAATGCAAGAAATAGCTATAGGATATACGATTATTTCAACTTGAATTTCAAAGAGTAATTAATTCAAAGATAAATCTGAAAACTGAAAAAACGACTATTTAAATTGGTCAAAACGTTAGACAGCGTTTTACCAACACATAATAAAACCAGTATTTCATTTTAAAATACAAAACCTCAGGAAATTGATAAACATGGATAGTTTTTTTTGTCTCACAAAGTGTTTTATGTTACTGTGAAGTGGATAAAGTGAGGACTGCCCGACGATATAGATTCGTTGATTTTGAAAATTTTGGAGATTACGGAGTCAAACATCGACCCACAACTGTATGCAAGTGTAATTAAACATATGGTACACGGCCCATACGGACTTTTGATTCGATCGTCTCCATATTATCTTGAACGCGTCAATGAGGCGGAAGGTGGAAGTAGAGAGGATCTAATGAGGACAGGACAGCAAGGGGAGTTGTTCTATAGGTGTGTAAGAGACCTGCTATGGAGAAGAGAAGTGCCCTTGAAGTGTAAGGAAGTGTTGTACAAGGCATACTTTGTACGTATTGTAACACATGCAGCAGAAACATGGACAATGATTAGGAAAGTGGAGTCCATGGGAATGAAGTTTGTGAGCATGTTAGCTGTCATGAGGAGAAACAAGATTAGGAATGAAGCTATCCAAGAAAGAGTGGGAGTACATAAGATAGTAAAGGAAGAAAGAATGAGATGATATGATCATCTAAAGAGGATTGAGAAAGAAAGGATGACGAAGAAAATTATGGAAATGAAGTATTTAGGGAAAAGATGTCAAGAGAGGCTAGTAAAGAGATGGGAGGAACAGATAACAGAACGTGTGCAAGTGAGAGGATAAGAATCGAATCAATTAAAAGAGGAAGAACGATGGAAAGATAGAGGAAGATGGAGGCATTTTACTAAATTGAGCAGGCAACATGCTGGAAACAGTTGATGTTGATGATGATGATGATTTCGGCACAAATATAAATACAGACAATCACATCATTGCTGCGTGCAAAAGGGTTCAAATTTCTAGTAAAATAATTACAGGGACTTTCTTATTGTTTTGTATTATAATATGGAGCCTTCTATTTTCTTCTTGCAGTAGCATGGTATTAAGTTGGAATTGTTTTACTTAAAATATAAAAATCTTGATTTTTTTTAAAATGCGGTCCCCTAATTATTTTAAATTTCCAATGTGGCCCTTAGTATCGAACGAGTTTGACACGTCCACTTCCGAAAAGTATTGAACTGCTGATGAGGAGAAGGTAGAGGTTCAAATCCCGGTCTGGATTACTTAAGAGTCGTTTTATATAAATGGTTTTACACTTTAACCACGCAAATGTGGATACATTTAATCTATATTCAACCGTTGGCATTTCTAACACATTATCGTGCTGATTGCTTTGAATAATATTTATTTTTCCCTAAGTAATTGATGTGTGGATTAACATGTTATGTTAACGGCAATGTGTGTAAACCTGGAATTCTATAAATTACCTAGGCTTTCTATTTAGTTCCTAAGTGGTTTTAGAAAAGTATTAAATATATTAATTGTGCTGTTATATTTTATACTTTTCGTAGGAAATTTATAGAATAACCAGTCATATATTACCGAGAACAATGGCTAACCTAACCTAACCTTAGCTAACTACTCTATTCTAAAATAACCTAANAGCTATACCAGAAGGTAGCGTATGAACTATCTAAAGTAGCTATATCAAAAGGTAGCGTATGAACTATCTAAAGCAGCTATATCAGAAGGCAGCATATGAACTAGCCAAAGAAGCTATATCAGAAAGCAGCGTATGAATTAGCCAAATCAGCTACAGCAGAAGGCAGCATATGAAATAGTCAAAGCAGCTATATCAGAAGGAAGCATACTAACAAGCCAAAGAAGCTATATCAGAAGGCAGCATATGAACCATCCAAAGAAGCTATAGCAGAAAGCATACTATGAACTATACAAAACAGCTATAGCAGAAAGCAATCTATAAACTATCCAAATAAGCTATATCAGAAAGAAGCGTATGAATTAGCCAAATCAGCTACATCAGAAGGAAGCATATGAACAAGCCAAAGCAGTTATACCATAAGGCAACGTATGCATTATTCAAAGCAGCTACTTCAGATGGTAGCCTATGAACTATCCAAAGCAGCTATACCAGAAGGCGACCTATGAACTATCCAAAGGAGCTATATCAGAAAGTAGATTATGAACTATCCAAAGGAGCTATATCAGAAAGTAGATTATGAACTATCCAAAGGAGCTATATCAGAAAGTAGATTATGAACTAGCCAAAGCAGCTATACCAGAAGGTAGCGTATGAACTATCTAAAGTAGCTATATCAAAAGGTAGCGTATGAACTATCTAAAGCAGCTATATCAGAAGGCAGCATATGAACTAGCCAAAGAAGCTATATCAGAAAGCAGCGTATGAATTAGCCAAATCAGCTACAGCAGAAGGCAGCATATGAAATAGTCAAAGCAGCTATATCAGAAGGAAGCATACTAACAAGCCAAAGAAGCTATATCAGAAGGCAGCATATGAACCATCCAAAGAAGCTATAGCAGAAAGCATACTATGAACTATACAAAACAGCTATAGCAGAAAGCAATCTATAAACTATCCAAATAAGCTATATCAGAAAGAAGCGTATGAATTAGCCAAATCAGCTACATCAGAAGGAAGCATATGAACAAGCCAAAGCAGTTATACCATAAGGCAACGTATGCATTATTCAAAGCAGCTACTTCAGATGGTAGCCTATGAACTATCCAAAGCAGCTATACCAGAAGGCGACCTATGAACTATCCAAAGGAGCTATATCAGAAAGTAGATTATGAACTATCCAAAGGAGCTATATCAGAAAGTAGATTATGAACTATCCAAAGGAGCTATATCAGAAAGTAGATTATGAACTAGCCAAAGCAGCTATACCAGAAGGTAGCGTATGAACTATCTAAAGTAGCTATATCAAAAGGTAGCGTATGAACTATCTAAAGCAGCTATATCAGAAGGCAGCATATGAACTAGCCAAAGAAGCTATATCAGAAAGCAGCGTATGAATTAGCCAAATCAGCTACAGCAGAAGGCAGCATATGAAATAGTCAAAGCAGCTATATCAGAAGGAAGCATACTAACAAGCCAAAGAAGCTATATCAGAAGGCAGCATATGAACCATCCAAAGAAGCTATAGCAGAAAGCATACTATGAACTATACAAAACAGCTATAGCAGAAAGCAATCTATAAACTATCCAAATAAGCTATATCAGAAAGAAGCGTATGAATTAGCCAAATCAGCTACATCAGAAGGAAGCATATGAACAAGCCAAAGCAGTTATACCATAAGGCAACGTATGCATTATTCAAAGCAGCTACTTCAGATGGTAGCCTATGAACTATCCAAAGCAGCTATACCAGAAGGCGACCTATGAACTATCCAAAGGAGCTATATCAGAAAGTAGATTATGAACTATCCAAAGGAGCTATATCAGAAAGTAGATTATGAACTATCCAAAGGAGCTATATCAGAAAGTAGATTATGAACTAGCCAAAGCAGCTATACCAGAAGGTAGCGTATGAACTATCTAAAGTAGCTATATCAAAAGGTAGCGTATGAACTATCTAAAGCAGCTATATCAGAAGGCAGCATATGAACTAGCCAAAGAAGCTATATCAGAAAGCAGCGTATGAATTAGCCAAATCAGCTACAGCAGAAGGCAGCATATGAAATAGTCAAAGCAGCTATATCAGAAGGAAGCATACTAACAAGCCAAAGAAGCTATATCAGAAGGCAGCATATGAACCATCCAAAGAAGCTATAGCAGAAAGCATACTATGAACTATACAAAACAGCTATAGCAGAAAGCTCCAGGACTTCAAAAAGACAAATAACTTGAAAATAAGTATGAAATACAACAGCATTGCTCGTTTATTACATACTTTGCCAAAACCACTCTGGCATTATATATAAAGCTTGAACATTTGATATAACGCCTAGATATCACACTTTGCCGGCGACATATACATACAGTAGCCCCAAGGTTTCTTTGGTGCTGACTGACAGCTTAAACTTACTTCTGACAGTCAACATTTAGGTATATACCTAAATTTAGACTGTCAGAAGTGACAGCTGCTAAACACATGTTTTTGCAGATCATGTGGTTCGGTGTAAGGATACATAATCTGGTCTGGTAACTTTTCAAATCCGTCAGCTGTCAGCTGTGAGCTGTCAGTCAGCACCAAAGAAGCCATAGGGCTACTGTAGCTAGCTGACCTCCTCTACCATGGCCTGAGTGAACATGTCACCCAGGTTGCACTCTCCCATGCTGCAGGCGTAGCTGGAGGCGTTCAGGTACACCTTGGTCGTCCCGACAAACACGTCCCCTTTCGTCGTCACCTCTTCCATCCACGGGGATAGTTTCTCCAAAATACCACCGTCTGGATAAGACACGTCGCATACACTGACACATTTATATTTGGCACGCACCGTATTATACTAGGAGCCAGTGATGGCGGAACCTTATTTAGCTAAGAGGGAGAGAGTGAGGGGGGAGGGGGGACTGGGTAGGTTAGGCAGGAACATATATTTTTTAAGAGAATCTGACTCTCAAGCTAAAGGAAAATCTGGGTACCCTTCCACGGCAAGTGTTTGAAAATTGTATGCCCTTAAAAATATTTAAAGTGGTCCTCTTCTGGAAATGCTTTTAGACTCCCTTATATGCTATTTAAAGTGATCCGCCCTCAGAAATTTTATGAAATTTTGATACCTCTAGAAGATCTATAGTGTGTTCAAACCAAGTCAAAGTTAAAAAATGCCATTGACTGGATTTTTTTAAAAATTCAATACCTATTATAGAAGTTATTTTAGTGGTCTTTCCATGGTACATCTTTGGAGATTGTTTACCCTTATAGTCTATTTTAGGTCGCCCTAAACGGATTAAAAAAACATTAGATGCCTTTATGAGATATTTGGAGTTTGATACAAGTCCATATTTTAACTTAATTTTCGAGAATATCAGAGGGGAGTGAAGTAAATATTTAGGGGCAAGTTTATTCTATTGGGGGCAATATTCTCCTGCCCTTACCCCCTTCCTTCCGGTTCCACCCCATTGCTATAAGACTACGTACGAATCGCTCAAAGAAGCTATTTAAAGAGGTGGCCTATAATCTTTTCAAAAAATTATACAACTGAATGCAGATTATATGAATCTTTAAAAGTTGCTAAACCAGAATGCATCGTGTATACCACCAAAAGCAGCTATACATTAATGCAGCGTATGAACAATCTAAAGCAGCTATACGAGAAGGCAGCGTGTTAAATATTTAAAGCAGCTATACCATAAGGCAACGTATGCATTATTCAAAGCAGCTACTTCAGATGGTAGCCTATGAACTATCCAAAGCAGCTATACCAGAAGGCGACCTATGAACTATCCAAAGGAGCTATATCAGAAAGCAGCTTATGAACTAGCCAAAGCAGCTATACCAGAAGGTAGCGTATGAGTTAACAAAATCAGTTTTACCAGAATGTAGCGTATGAACTATCCAAAGTAGCTATATCAGAAGGTAGCGTATGAACTATCTAAAGCAGCTATATCAGAAGGCAGCATATGAACTAGCCAAAGCAGCTATATCAGAAGGAAGCATATGAACAAGCCAAAGCAGCTATACTAGATAGGCATACATTTACAATATGTTTTGTGTTAAGAACACACTCTGTTGAATGTAAACTTGATCATACTTTAAAGGAACTGTAACTCACTTTCCTCGAAGGATTGATTCATGAGGATGGGGTTACCCTCCCAGGCCACGGGCTCCCCCTCCTGGTCAAACCACACGGTCAAGTTGCCGAGGTACTTGCTGAATGCGTAAGCCTGCACGATGGGGACCATCTTGCCGCTGGCCTGGGTCACCACCGTAGGGTAGGGCCCTTCCGCAATGTCACCCCCAGGGGGCGTGCCTGAGAGAAGCACGTCATGTTAGGTTAGTCCAACACACGCAGAGAGGTTTATCTCATGCTTTATAATTTATGTACAGTGATCACGTGAACAAAGTGTCAAACTCATACAGGATGGTTTGCCGGTGATATGGGGGTTAAAATTCTACTCGAGTGTTTTATCCCGAGTGATTGCTTTCACGAAAATGTTGATACATTTCCTTTAAATGAGGCCATACTCATCCCTAAAGCAGTAACGTATTTACATATGCATATCCCAAACGAGTGGTATGGCACATAAAAACAACAACATATTTTTGAGCTAGGAGGTTAATTTTTAGAGTAAATTTTAAGCATATGGAACAAAATTTACTTACGGAGTAGGGGGAGAATCATATTGTGTACATTTAACAACAATGCACCGTATCGTGATTCGAACCTTACCCTCTACAGTCAGGGTCAAGACCGGCGTAAATTCTTCCAGTCTGACCTTTATTGACTCAGTATTTTATAGAGTGTTTAGTTTGTTTCTCATAGGTTAACATTTATTTGAAATTCAAAGTCTCCTTCAAACGCCCCTTCATTTGTTTTGGGGGTAGACTGCTTCTCTAATGCAAGACTAAGGGCCATATATTATAATTATAGCCGAGATTCGGAGGTCAGAAAATCTCTCATTCGATCTGAACTGCTTGTTATTCATATATCGGGAGATCGGTTGACTACCAAGACTAGACTTTTAATACATCCCCCATGACAGATCGGGTTCTGCGCTCATCTAAGTGTTTATAAAATATCTATAAGATCTTGGCATCTAAGTGTATTATAAGAACAATTTTCAACAATCCATGGAGAAAATAATATAATAATAATATTTAGCACCGCGTCTTACTACCCGTTCGGGTTATGCGCTTTAAATACTAATTACTCTAATGGATTGGGAATTGGGAAGGTTGAATTAGAGGAAGTGAACCCGCATTTGCGTGGAGGGAGAGTGGAAAACCATTTAGGAAAAACCACCCCCAGTTCACCCGACCGAGATTCGAACCTCGATCTCCCCGTTTTCAGCAGTCGAGTTCAACACGACTAGCGCGTTAGCCAACTACGCCACAGAGGCGGGTCATGGAGAAAAATATTGATAAAAAAAGGGCCCTGGTTTCCAACAAGATCGAACCAAACGCCACTTAAAATTTCGGCTCGAGTTCTGATTGGGGTGAAGATTTAAAGTTACCGTTGGCAAAAATACAGGTTAGGTGCAATTATTATATTATTTAATTAGTAGGTTGATTCAACACCAATATAAGTAGCGACTTTGTTTTTACCAACGCGTCTTACTACCCATTCGGGTTATACGCTTATGTACTAATTTCGCTAGTAGTTTTATGGATGAGGAAGGCTATACTTAGAGGAAGTGTAAACGCATTTGCATGGCCGAAGATGGGAAAACCCTTTTTAAAAACCACCTTTATCACACCCGACCTAGATTCAAACCTCGATCTCCCCGTCATCGGCAGTCTATTCTATTGTGAGAGTAGCACCTTAGACCATACGGCCACCGAAGCGGTTAAAAATTTATTCTTAAGAGTGATAACTTAAGTGAATGCCTAGGGGTTGCACAGTTTAAGGTATTTCTTCCCTACTAGGTTGCTACCAGCATCGGTGGGAACGTGGGCTAGATGTCAGGTTCACATACTCTTCTCTATGCTAAGGTAAGGGCTCGAATACCGGCTAGATGCCCTGAGGTTGTTTTTATCATAAATGGTTTCCAACTATCCCTTTACACCAGTACTGCTACATTTCCTCTAAATTCTGTCTTCCTCATCCCTACCCCACTTTCCTTAAAATTCAGTCTGGATGGGTAGTAAGGAGCGGTGCAAATGGAGCAAGAGCATTAGCATTATCATGGAGGGAGGAGGGGGAAAATCCCCTCCACCAGTGCACCCGGCCTAGATTCGGAACTCAACTTCCTCCTCATCGGCGATCCAGTCCACCGGGACCCTGATGCCTCAGTCCATGTGACCACCGGTACGGGTAGAAGGTGTTAAGAACTAGCACCTGTGTACAGCAGGGTGTGCGAGTGTCCACCCACGATGACGTCGATGTCAGGGACTTGCGCGGCGACGACCAGGTCTACGCCGTACCCGGCGTGGGACAGACCGACTATGATGTCCACCCCTTGACTCTTGAGTAGCGCCGACTCCGAGCGCACCGCCTCCACTTCGTCCAAGAACCTTAGCTTCTCCGTGCTTGACAGTTCCTGAAACACGAGACAACATTGTCTGGACCACGGGTCGTCCTGGGTGCATCTAGTTGTCACGTGACCCGGTGAGAGCTACCGGAGGATTCAAACACGAGACAACATCGTCTGGACCACGGGTCGTCCTGGGTGCATACAGTTGTCACGTGACCCGGTGAGAGCTACCGGAGAATTCAAACACGAGACAACATCATCTGGAACCACGGGTCGTCCTGGGTGCATCCAGTTGTCACGTGACCTGGTGGGAGCTACCGGGGGATTCAAACACTTGGGACATTTGTATAAAATATCAAATAAGCGACTCACGATACGGTAGAGAAAGGAGACCGACGAGGTCTTACGTGCACAATACGTTGCATCAAGGAAGGAAGATTGATAGTAAAAATGCAGCTCTTATATAACACCCATATGAACCTTTTCCCCTCACTTTGTTCACCCCAGAAAGCCCATAATACAAATGTCAAGCTTTTGATACAGTCAAATTTTCATAGAAAGTACCTTTTATTAAATAACAACTTTTTTTGCTTCCAAAATTTATAATATTTTACTATATTATTGGTATTATTCGATAGGTATTAATAATATCTATCAAAAGTGACATTTATAGATCACGTGAATTGACGTATGAATACGTAAAACCCTCATCAGTGGCCACGTGGTCTAACGCGCCACTCTCGTGTTAAATTAGACTGCCGAAGACGGGAAGATCGGAGTTTGATCACAATCAGGTGCACTCAGGTTTTTTCCCTAAATTGTATTCACTCTCCTTCCACGCAAATGTGGGTGCACTTCCTTTCAATTAAACTTTCTTAATTCCTAGACCATTAGTGCAATTATTAAATATGCGTGTATCCCGAAGGAGCAGTGAGACGCGGTGCTAAATTAAATTAAAATATTTTGGCGTGCATCTTTATTTTTATTTTTAAATAACTCACCACCCACCTCGGTGGCGTAGCTAGCTAGCGCGCTAGTCGTGTTGAGCTCGACTGCCGAGGACGGGGAGATCAAGGTTCAAATCTCGGTCGGGTGAACTGGGGGTGGTTTTTCCTAAGTGGGTTTCTACTCTACCACCACGCAGATGTGGGTTCACTTCCTATAAATTCAACCTTCCCATATAAATTCAACCTTCCCAATTCCTAATCTCTTAGTGTAATTAGTACTTAAGCGTATAACCCGACGTGGTGCTAAATGAAATGAAATAACGCATCGTATAAGTAAATATTGCGTCAGATCTGTTCGTCCGCTTGGTAATTTCTGTCTTACCAAGGCGGCCTCCTTAAGGTGAGATGGAAGCCAACATGAGTTTAAGTGTGTATTTTTTCAGTTTTTATAACCTTTTTTTCGGCCAACATAGATAAAATATTGTTAGTAGGTAATATATAACTTACTTTTACACACACACATAGCAATATCATCAATTCTCGAATATTTGTCATGAGTATGATGGAATTTCGCAAGAAACTTTTAAAATTAATAAAAAATATTCTGATCAAACTAAGCAATGCATACATTAAAAACATTCTAATATTTCCTGATTAAAATGCAGATATTGTTTTTTCTGTCTGTTTGAAGCAAAGAAAAGAGTTGCCGGGAGTTAAGCCGGGTACTTCCTCTAGTCAATAATATATTGCGTGGTTACCCTGAGCAACGCCGGGTACCCGTGCTAATAAATAATACATTGCGTGGTTACCCTGAGCAAAGCCGGTTATCTGTGCTAATAAATAACACATTGCATGGCTATCCTGGGCTACTTCGGGTACTTGAGCTAGTAGATAATACATTGCGTGTTTATCATTGCGTGTTTACCCCTGTCAATGCCAGGTACCTGTGCTAGTAAATAATACATTGCGTGGCTACCCTGAGCAAAGCCGGTTGGTTACCTGTGCTAATAAATAACACATTGCATGGCTATCTTGGGCTACTTCGGGTACTTGAGCTAGTAAATAATACATTGCGTGTTTACCCCGGTCAATGCCAGGTACCTGTGCTAGTAAATAATACATTGTGTGGTTACCCTGAGCAAAGCTGGTTACCTGTGCTAATAAATAACACATTGCATGGCTATCCTGGGCTACTTCGGGTACTTGAGCTAGTAGATAATACATTGCGTGTTTATCATTGCGTGTTTACCCCTGTCAATGCCAGGTACCTGTGCTAGTAAATAATACATTGCGTGGCTACCCTGAGCAAAGCCGGTTACCTGTGCTAATAAATAACACATTGCATGGCTATCCTGGGCTACTTCGGGTACTTGAGCTAGTAAATAATAAATTGCGTGGTTACCCCGGTCAATTTCAGGTACTTGTGCTAGTAAATACTATAATATACTTATTTTGTGAGTAAGAGCTTACGTCAACAGTTTTGATGATGTAGCCCACAATACCAATCTTCCTGCCATCCCGCTCTATAACGACAGACTTGTTATAGAGCCCTTGGAATCTGGGCTCTAGACTGTCGTCAATGTTTGCCACCACCATCGGGCAGTTGAGTCCCTTAATGAAGGGGATGACGCCCGCCAATTTGTCGTCGAACTCATGGTTACCCAACGTCTGAAGAAAATACAACACTAATATAGAGTGGTCAATATTGGCCACACTCCTGAAGACGGACATTCATTACTAGTAAATTTACAGCGGAGGGGAAAAATTAGTAACTATTAAATAAGAACAGTAAAACCAACACATTATCACATTTACTTGCTCTACGGCGTTAGGAACTCGAAAATTCATTGTTGCACTTACGAAAACATTCAACTTATCCCTATCTTGAGCTAGTTCTATCCAGTCCATCTATATAAAATACTGTATATAGTTTTCAGGTCCATTCTAATGTTATCCTCCCATTTGTGAGGGCCATGATCCCAAACTAGGTTAAGTGTATTTCAGTTAGTAGCTTTACTCGTGGTGGGTTGAACAAGAAAGAAAGATATTTTTTAGAAAGGTTGGACGAAACCCAGACTCACCATCGCGTCGTGGGGTAACAGGTTCATGAACTCGAGGGTGAGGTTCCACTTGAACAGAGTGTACCAGAGCGTCCCTTGGAAGTTGTCCCCCGCGTTCAGGAAGATGGCGTTGGGACGTTGAGCCACCAGCTCTTCGATGGCCGTGTAAAGGCGGGCGATACCCCCGACACATGAGCCCTCCTGGCCCTTGGGGCAGTTACCTGAACTCCAACTTGTCTGCTCGAACCGTGCGTGGAAATCGTTCAGGTGGATTATGGACAGTTCGAACAGTCCGTCTTTGGCGTCAGTCGACTGACGTTTGCTCCTCTGCGACCTCCTGTCACCGGCGTCGAGAGCTGGTATTGCGAGGACCAGGTATAGTAGGCACAGCGCCGATACGCCTATTGCGGACATCGTGAGGTCCACTGACAGTGCGGCGCAGACCTTTTGAAAAACCAATATTAACTAAACGTCTTCTGAAGTCCACTCGGACACATTTACCGTATATTTGCACTCATTAGATAGGAATGAGCACGGATAGTCTGGGCCATCGGGATATTCCTCGGTTTGATTTGGTTTGCCGCAATTTAGCACCGCGTCTTACTACCAGTTCGTGCTATACGCTTAAGCATTAATTACGCTAATGAGTTAGGAATTGGGAAGGTTAAATAAAGAGAAAGGGAACCCGCATTTGCGTGGAGGGAGATTGTAAAACCATTTAGGAAAAAATACTCCCAGCTTTCACCCGACCAAGATTCGAACCTCGATCTCTCCGTCCTCAGCAGTCTAGATGAGCTCGAAAATATCGTGGTAGCTAACTACGCCACAGAGGAGGGTATGGCCACAAATACTCTAAACTAAATTAAAACTGACCCGCTTCGCTGGCCGCGTGATCTAATGTGCTACTCTCGTGGTAGATTATACTGTCGATGACGGGGAGATCGATGCTCTAATCTCAGTTGGGTGTACTGAGGGTGGTTTTTCCACTCTCGATCCACGCAAATTCGAGTAATATTAACCATCCGAACACAACCTAACCTTCGTTCGAAAAGCGCGTGGAAGGTTGGACTTGGTTTGTAAAAATAGTTTCTCTCTCTCAGATAATACGTAAGTGTGGTTGAAGTAAGAGGGAGCTAAATTAATTCTATTTTTATTGAATATAAAAAATCGAAAACTTAATTGACAATTCGTACACGTTAATTTCTATCTCGTGGTCTAAGCGTCAAAGTTTCATCTTTCTAGATCATCTAGAGTCTTCTAAAGTGTGCGGAAAAATATCAGGAAATTTAAAAAAATATATTGGGGCTTGGCTATTGATTTTTTTAAAACTTTGATATGATGTTCCCTAAGTAAAATATTGTATTTAAAAAAATTAAATCTGTTTTGTAAATTTGAGAGATTACTTTAAGAAGAAATTGTTTTATAAAATTGTGGCTTTCAATTCTATATTCTCAAAATTTGAAACTTTTGAACACACCCTCTTCATATAAGCATTAAAAACCGAAACCACAAAGCCGTTTTTGAACGCCACGGTTCTCAATTTTCTGAATATATATAATCCGCCACGATCGAATGCGTGTAAACGGCTAAACGGGTAAACACTAGTCCATAAAAGGACGTACTTAGGCAAGAAGGAACCAACTCCAAAATGATAGTTTTGAGCAACAGCAGTTTAAGAGAGATTTTTTTTTAAGTTTAAAATTCTATGATTGCCCCATTTTAGATTTAAGAAGTGAAATTTATAACTTACAAGATATCCTTTTAAACTATGGACAACATATTATTTAATTATAAAGGGTATTGGAGCAAAAATGGATTTGTTTCCATTTTGTTTATTTCAATCTGTGGAAATGGTAGTTGGTTTCACTACAGAGAGTTTTAGCAAAAAATAGCACTGTCATTTAAAAATGTAATTAAGTATTTTAGTAATATTTATAAAGTTATTTTACAACCAAATTTTTTACTGTGGATCATAGATGTCACTATTTTTTTATCTTATGCGATGAGATGGAACGTTCGATGAGGGGAATTCCTAAAATCCTCTAATTGTTAAGAACGTTTGTTACATTTGTTTTCGCAGTGTACAGTGGCGGCTCATAGCTAAAATTAGTGGGGGTGCTGCTCCAGAAATGTTTTCTACTTTGTTTTAAAATTGTGTAAAAGGAAAAACATATATAAAAATAAAATTTATTCAGGAACTTGATAACATCTTAACAAAAAAAAGACCAAGCAATTTTTACTTACTTTAACTTAAATTGTTACAGTTCAAGTTTGATCTATTCATTTAAAAATAAAATCCATTCTTCTTGTTTTAATTTGCGCAAAAAGTTCAATAATTTTCTCCTTGATCTCTGGATGACAATTGAGGACATTTTTCTCCATCGAAAGTACTGCAAACACATTTAGTCTTTCTGTTAAATAAAATAATCGAAAAAAGAAATGAATCAATTAGAATAACTCGAAGCAGAATAATAATCTAATTCTACACTCTTATACACTTTATCACATTCAAGAATATGGTACACGGTTTTTAAGCACAACACACGCTGAGTAAAAAAAA
>CABFOW010000436.1:190185-226999 GCA_902141385.1 Timema californicum | reverse complement strand
ACACTTCATCACATTCAAGAATATGGTACACGGTTTTTAAGCACAACACACGCTGAGTAAAAAGAAAACTTCCGTTCACCATCACGCCAGAGCCGGCACTGCGAGAGCAACAGTGCCCTCTCTACCTGGCAATTTCGCCTTCCTTTTCCACCCCTCCTATGTGCACATACGCACAACAGTCAAACACCACGTCGCTGGAACTGTGAAGTGCACAGTTACATACAAAGATTGTTGTATATTTTTCATAAGCTGGGGGATGGCTACTGAAGAACTGACATTAAACTTAAGGAATATATATTGTACTATTAAAATAAATAAAGAATTAAAGAAATAATGACTCATTATATTAAATGTAATCGATAATATGAAGTGGAAATAGAGGGTGCTGTAGTCCCACAGTGCCTATACACGAGCCGCCACTGGCAGTATACTATTCGTGTTATTTATATTGAAATATGCATGGAAAATGTTGAAGTATTATGAGAAACAATAGCAACCAGAGAAATTACGGCTAAACAGTTGTCACTACAACATGAAATCTGTATAGGGATAATATATATACTTAAAGCTCCCCTGAAACAAAATAAAACTAAATAAACAAAACGAGAATTCGTGGTGTTTAGAAAAAAACTTGTCAAAGAACGATTCGCTTTTAATCATCCTTATGAAGAACTTTCTACAATAAAACAAACACACGCTGGAAGGACGTTTTCATCGAGTAGTAAATTGTATAGTAAGCCCTCACTCACCTAAATGCTATTGTGTATATGAAAGGTATCACCTAATAATATTACTAACTTATTTTACATTAATGTTTCCAGCCTATGGCCTGGGTAAGTTTTTTTTATTAAAGCCACATATTTTTCACTACCGGCTTGCTAGGCCTGTTGTAGCTTCATATACCTTATACTCTATCTTAACGTTAGGATAGGCACAACATACAGTCCCCGGCCGTTATTTATCAATGTGAGAGGGTAAACCCATATTTAATCAATGATAAGTTTTCGGTCATGCTGAGAATTGAACCCGGGACTCTTAACTCAGAAGACAAACACACTGCCGACTGAGCTAATATATTGGGTTCCTAATACCAATATTATTAATATATTGCCTAAACTATATAACAGTTAATCGGACAATTAATGTTCCTGGTCGAATTACATTTCTAATAGTTTCAATACAAACTATAAATATTTGTAGTACTGAGGTGTTCCCTCGGGTACTGAATGAGTAAATATGTGTTGTTTATTATTAATTCATCCAAAAAATTATAAATACTAACCATAAGGGTAGTTTTTACTTATTTGAAGAATTTCAGTAAGTGGACCTACTAATTAGTAATTACTTGTTCTGTAAATTAAACTTTATAATACAGGTTGAAATTAAAATAAATGCCTTTTTTTATTATTACTCACAGCGTAATTTTACCATCCGCTTTCATCTCCATCCGACCTTCGCAGCACAACTCAACAAAATGAAATCACTGCTTACTGACTTCACAACACTTTAAATGACACACACACACACACACACACACACACACATACACACACATACACACACACACACACACTTTCCATACACACACACTTTCTTACAGACCATATGGCTTGGAGAGTGGCTACATGAAGTAGACCTGGTAGGTTTTACTAGCTGTCACACTTCTACCATAGGAAGAGTAGGAAGAGTTAGTTGACTTTGATAAAAGTTGTAGATCTATTTACACGTAAAAAAAATAGATTGTTCATTTATAGCTTCTGTGTCTACACTACTTTTGGACTTTGGTACCCGCAGAGTAAAGTAACTCTGTCGTTAGGAGAGGACGTTAAATGTTTGGCACGGGTGTTGACACTAGTTTTAGAATGAATCGATTGAAGTTTCCTTTCACCGCCATTCATTAAATCCCGCTTCAGAATTAAACATCTCTTTCACACATTTGTGGGATGTGCGTGTTTATAGAATTTCCTGAGATACCGTTGTAAGCCTAAACTTGTATAATGTAGCCGAGACTCTAGACCAGATATAGCAGGATTTTGTAATGAAGACATTTTTATAAAACACAAAGGTAGCCTTTTTTGGCGGCTAAAATTGATAGCATGTTATTGATATTGTCTGTGAAAATGACAGTTGAAGATCATAATGACTTGACGTGTAAATACGTGAAAATTGATCCAGTAGCTTTTTCTAGCTGTAAAATAAGATTATTCCTGTTAAAATTAGAACGCAATGCTATATGGGAGATATAGATCCCGGAAGGGGGAGGGGGTGAGCGGAAATGAAAGGCTGAAGATTGAAGATGTCGCTCTCATAGTGTCTATATTGCCATTAAGAAAGAGGAGGGCAAATCAAGGTTCAAATAATGGCTGGGTTTACTGAAGTGAGCTTTATTAAATAATTACTTTCAATTTTCTCCTTTCCACAAACGTGTTTACACCTTTTATAAGTTCTACCTCTCTAATGCAAGCAATTAAGGAAGATAATGAAGGCTGAAGTACGAAAAATATATTTTTATTTATTATATATTTTGAAGCTCTGGCGCAGTCAAGAGGGGGGGGGGGCGGGTTCCCAAGGTTGACCCCCTCCCCCCAGGCCTCGCTACCCACCTACCTGTACATACAAAGGTGTCAGGTGCCATGTGGAAAAATATCAGATCTGGACCAGAATTGGAATTGGCCAGATCTGGGAACGCCAGATTTGCCCCAGATATGGCTTAGATCTGGCCCAGATCTGCCCCAGTTCCTGACATATCTTGAACAGATCTGGTTATATTTGACTTAGCTCTGGCTATATCTGAGTATATTTGACCCAGATATGGACCCATTCTGGCCAGATATGATTTTTCCACATGGGGAGGATGAAGTTCTCAATGAACTTTCTACTAAGCCAAGGTCACCCACCTCGGTGGCGTAGTTAGCCAACACGCTAGTCGTGTTGAGCTCGACTGCCGAGGATGGGGAGATCGATGTTCGAATCTCGGTCGGGTGAACTGGGGGTGGTTTTTCCTAATAGGTTTTCCACTCTCCGCCCACGCAAATACGGTTTCACTTCCTCTAAATTAAATCTTCCCAATTTCTAACCCATTAGCGTAATTAGTACTTAAGCGTATAACCCGAACGGGTAATAAGACGTGGTGCTAAATAAAATAAAAAAATACTAAGCCAAGGAAAATTAACATAAGACTAAAGTGAATTAGTTCAAAAGTAATTTTGTGTGTTAAGAGTTAGTGAAAGCTGGTTATTTGAATTTTCAGATTTTAGCGCATAAAATAATTGTATAAAACAAATTTACAAAATACAATTAATTGAAACTTGCATGTTTGTATATTTAAGCAGTATGCATGAATAAAAATTTGTTCATAAAAACTTAATAGTCATAATAATTACAGAATAATGGAAATTTTTATGTATTTTAAATTATTTTGGATATTACTGTATTTATTTTGATGTATTTGGATTTTGAAGTAAATAAATTTTCAAATTTTCTCGCGGGGAAAACCAAATGAACCTCGTTTGTTTGGTCAGTGAAACTAACACCCCCACCACAAATGAATCCTGGCTGCGCCGGTGTTTTTAAAGAGCTGATTTAAAAAAATAATATATACAAATTGTTAGCAGATAAAAAATGGTACGGTGTGCCAAACTAATTTTCTCACTACTTTGCTTAAAAATTGAGATATATCTTATTCAAAACTCGTAAGATATGTGAAACAAAATAATTTTCATAGTTTCAGGAACACTCAAAACTAATTTTTACCATAAATTAAATAATATACACTGTTACAGAAACAAAGAGCTTAACAATCAATTTACCAGATCTCAATTTAAAAAAATATATTTACCAATATCTCAAAAATTGCTGTTTTAATAAAAATACATTTCAAATTAAAAAAAATATTTTTAATAGTACCACAACTTGGCAAAGATAATCTATTTCGTATCTTATATAGTTGCAGAGATTTGATGAAAATAGGAAATTTCTACTTGTATAAAGTACCCTAAAGCTAGTTTTCATGCTAAAATGAGACATTCAATTTTCTTTGTAGTGTTAAAACAGAGTGCCTAGATATGATACGATTTCTAGAAAATAGTTTTATTTTTATCTTTTCAACCTTAAGTAAATTACCCTTAATTTTAGTTCGATAAACCCCCTGATGAATATTATGAAATCCCAGGAAAGATACCAAATTTTATCCCAAACGGTAAAATTGTTTCAGCTCTAGTCCCGGTAAGAGACTGACCGATTAAAAAAAAACTTTTTCGTGATCAGGGGGTCACTGAACTTCGACATTCATCTAATTCTCTAGTTGTATTTTTTTGACGATCATAATACCTCTCTACCAGAGGGGTGCGAGAAAATAAAAAACCCTCAGTTATTTAGTTTGATCACGGTAGGAGGATTTTTACCCTACTGTTATAAAAGTTAATAAAACAACTTTTATGTATTCATATGACAAGTCATGTAATATGAAATGGTTAGTTTTTATAGATTGTATTAATACCTATGAAAGTTGAGTTCGGAGGTCTGGGGGTAAAGTGCTCGCCTCAGAACCCGATGTTCGTGGGTTCAAACCCAGCTGGGGTCAATCGATTTCTCTTGGGTAGTGAATATCCGTAACACAACTCCTTAGACAGGGAAAATAAGTCCGTTGGACCCGTGTCGATTATGGCACGTAAATGAACGCTGTGAAAATACCTTTCCCGGCGAAATTGGTAGGCTCTTTAACTTTCGACCATAGAAATTTTCGTGTGCTGATATAATCAGTTAGTTCAGAAGCAGCCCTTAAAATACCTCAAATTAATAAATAATACCTATAAAATAATATTTATAATGTTGTTTTTCCAGTTTTTTAATTAAAAAAACAATCCTTCCTATCAATCTTTTACTGTAAATACTTTAGCATTTGAGATAAGTAGATGTAGTAGATATAAACTACATGAAACATTGATGTTATGTTAAGTGTAACGCTTATAGTTTAGAAGCAACTTGAGCTAGTAACGAAATATAGGTCATTCAAACGATCAATATCTAATCAAATTATAATATCATTTTTGTATTAAAGTATACCATCTAACCATCTTGTTATTTCAATATCTGTCATGTGATTACAATTACATACAAATATGTTTTTAAGATACTCATTTAACCAATAAAAAAAAGGATTGATATATATTTTTAGCGCTATGTCTTACTACCCATTTGGGTTATGCACCTACGTACTAATTAAGCTAATGATTTTAAGGATAAGGAAGGTTATATTTATAAGAAGTCTACCAGATTTTGCGTGAAGAGAGAGTGGAAAATCATCCTGGAAAAACCCCTCAGTACATCCGACTATGATTCGAACCTGGGTCTCTACGTCATTGACAACCAAGTCTACTGCAAGAGTAGTTTTTTATACCATGCGGCCACCAAAGCGGGTTAAACGATTATATATAAATAGTTGACTAACTTGGTCTTGGGATTATCGAAGTAAGTCCATTTTTAGAGGCACTTTGGTAAATATAGGAGGGAAAGCTTGTAGTTTTGTGTTTATTTTATTAAATAAGTTCCTTCCCTGTGTTCCAAGATATCATGGAAATGAACAATAAGCACATGGAAGAAACCAAATATAATTTATTATTTGTGTATAGATTCATACAATTACAAAACCATTTCAATTTCGAGCTTTAAGATTACCAGCAAACATTAATATATTATACTGAATAATATTTTAATTTATTTTTCCTCCACGTATTACTACCCATTCGAGATACACGCATTTGTTTACATATTGTGTAGGGATGATAAAGGTACGACTTAAATATGTACCCGAATTTGTGTGGGGTTAAAGTATAAAACAGTTTAAGATCAAATGTTTTGAGAATACTCGATTATTCTGGTTTTATTTAAATCGAACCTATTTGTTTGAGTTTTATAATATGTTTCTAATAAATAAACCTTCAGAGGTACAGTCAAAATAATTAGTATTTCAATGACGTTAAGTTTTAAATTAATATATAACTGAGTCAAATGAATATGGATTTCATCATTTGCTTTATCAATCTGGCTTTTACACCCTCTTCCCACACATTACCTTCAAACGATCTCCATACTGCTTATACCTTAGAGTAAGATGTGTTTTATGTATTTTTTCCTCGTAGCATCTTGTTACCTGTATGGGCTATAATTTTAATTACACTTATTAATTAGGGATGTATAAGGAAATATTTAAAGAAAGTGTACTCACATTTTCGCTAAGAAAAAGTGAGAGATAATTTGGAAAAAACCTTAATAGACCTAGCCAAGACTCGAAAGCCGTCCTTCGATCCTAATACCCAAGAAACCGGATTAGACAAGATTGAGATTTATTTCACGTGTCCACTGACCAGTCGTGTATTAATTAAAACGTGTGAAATGTGTGGAATGCCAGGCCCCCACCGTGGTTCAGATTCCACGTTAAACTGTAGGTCCTTCATTTCATCTCACAATCACCCTACCATTACATATTAGCGTAAGTGCGTATAACCCGAACGGGTAGTAAGACGCGGTGCTAATAATAATAATAATAATAATAATAATAAACGTGCCCACTGGTGTCTTTTATTGAAATAAATAGATATATTTCTAAACTAATAGATACAACTATTTTTTATAATAAATTTGTGTTGTTTTAAATAACAAACTATTTTAAAAACCAATGAGCACAGCACCATTAAGGTGGGGATGTAGGAAACGGGAGAAAAGATGAGTGTCTATGCAGTTTTTATAGCAAAACTTTTTGGGCAAAAAAACAACAACATACGTACATTCATATATATATATATATATATATATATATATATATATATACATTGCTTAAGTAGGAACATATAATTTAATCTTCTACACACGATGATATTAACAGGTTGTTGAATATCTGTCATGAACTCATTAAATGACAAACATTTTAAATGAAAATAGAAATGTTGTCATTAAATTCCAGAACCCCCTTGAAAGTTTAATAACAGCTTTTGAGATTATTATGTGAAGAAAATTAAGTTATATATCTGTACTGAAGCAATATTTGGTATATTTTGATTAAAAAAAAAAGTTTTGGTATAAAAACTGAAAAAAACCGTTGACATTTTTTTCGTGACTCCTAAATCCTCACCTTAAGCTTTGAAAACAAATTTTTGATGTGTGAACTTTGACCTTGACCAATATGCGCCACTCTCTTACGCCAGCGAGGAAAGTTAATAGATAATTAACACCCCACCTAAAAAAAGGACCTCTTCCTAATTAACTACACTTACGATCGATACTGGCGGTTCAGCCTCAGTACAGTCTTGAAAACTTCAGAACACTGTGCTAACAAACAGTTTGCACCACTGAAGTTCTAACTCAGAATAATGTGCTGATAAGTGGTCCATTGTTGTGTTGTACGTGTCCAAGAGGCTCTTCAAAGCGGTCACGTGTCCGCCTACGATAGAGGTCTCGTCAGGGCACTATATGACAGCTATGGTGGAATATAAGGGGACGTGAGGAATGGTCAGTATTTTTGTAGTTTTTTATACAATAGAGTTTTATTCAAACCCGCATGGTAAAAAGCGCTACTCTCGCAATAGACTAAACTGCCGAAGACGTGGAGATCGGGGTTCGACTCCAGTTGAGTGTAAATTGGTGGGTTTTTTCCCTATACGAGTTTTCACTCCCTCTCCTTGCCATTTCAGGTACACTTCATCTAAATTCAATCTTACTCATTCCTAACACATTTGTGTTATTAGTAAATAGGCGTATAACCCAAACGGATAGTATTTATTATTTAGCACCACGTCTTACTACCCGTTCGGGTTATACGCTTTAGATACTAATTACGCTAATGGATTAGGAAGGTTGAATTAGAGGAAGTGAACCCGCATTTGCGTGAAGGGAGAGTGGAAAACAATTTAGGAAAAACCACCCTCAGTTCACCTCGACCGAGATTCGAACCTCGATCTCCCCATCCTCAGCAGACGAGCTCAACACGCCTAGCACGTTAGTCAACTACGCCACCGAGGCGGGTTCAAATGGGTGATAAAACAAATCAAAAATATTCACAAACTAAACGAATATTGCCTCTGTAGAAATATAACGTTTATTTTCTACACATTGTAATATCAACATAGCTTGGTTATTTGTCATTAGTATATTAGAATTTAAGAGTCAAATAGCCGAAGCTATTATTGATTCTTTTTATTGAGGAATTCTTCATTAAGATACCGATTCCTGGATAGCTCAGTGGTAAGAAGATTGGCGTACTAAGCTTAAGGTCCCAGGTTCGATTCCCGTGTCCAGGTGTCATTTTTCAATGTTCAGAATATTAGAATTTGCTTATAAACTTTTAAATCAAGAGAGAAAGATGATTTTATTCATGTAGACCAACAATTTACGTTAAACTATTTTAGATACACAGTATATAGACCCATATATACAAAGCGATATTTTTCTACTAAACTATTTTGATACGTTTATATCCTCAAGTTATAAATCATTTCTATCTCCAAAACTTCACTGTTGATTCAGTTTTCTCCATATTAGATTGACGAGAAAGGAAATTTTTGAATATATATTTGATAAAAAATAAACAAAGCTTGAAAGAAAAAAAATATACTAAAAATGTTATGGAACCAATTTCTTACGGAACAAGAAATATTTTTTTAAAATAAATTAATACAAAACTATTAAAATAACACATATTATATTGTTTGATTGCACATATAAAGTAAAAATAAAAAACTTGTTAACGAAAAATTTACCCGGATATTATGATTCAAATGAAAACAAAATATTTCTTGTTCTAATAACTTTGTTTATGGCCATTTTTTATGCTCTCGGAATTCGATTAGAGATAAATTAAAAAAAAATTAAATTACATTCTGATAATATAATAATAATATTTAGTACCGTGTCCTACTACCCGTTCGGGTTATACGCTTTAAGTACTAATTACTGTAGTGTATTAGGAATTGGGGAGGTTGAATTAGAGGAAGTGAACCTGCATTTGCGTGAAGGGAGAGTGGAAAACCATTTAGGAAAAAAACCTCCAGTTCACCCGACTGAGATTCGAACCTCGATCTCTTCGTCCTCAGCAGTCGAGCTAAATACGACAAGTGTGTTAGCCAACTAGGCCACCGAGGTGGGCTTCTGATAATATATAGAAAGCTCATACAAACATATTTGTGTCGAGTCGATGCTATTTGTGAGCTATAAGGTTTTTATGTAAATACTGTATAGACAAACCTACGGACAACTGTATTTGACAAATTTATTTTAAGTTCTTTAAGGCAAAGACAGTCCCATCGAGTCCAAATTTTATAAAAATGTAAGTACGAACCTGATTTTTCATAAAATATAATAATTTTTATTTAGGCCACGAAACAAAAGTGTTCATTTGAGCTCATTTTATTGACGCTCATAGGTAAGACTGCATTGAGTGGTAATAGTTAACACTGCTATGCTGAAGTGTTAGATATGCGCAATAAAATAATAATCAGTGCTTGGGTCTCAATGACCAAGAAATTATAAAAAAAATAACCTAAAATATGAATAAATTATTATTATTATTATTATTAGCACCGCGTCTTACTACCCGTTCGGGTTGTACGCACTTACGCTAATGTGTAATGGTAGGGTGATTGTGAGATGAAATGGAGGACCTACAGTTTAACGTGGAATACGAACCACGGTGGAGGCCTGGCATTTCCCACATTCACAAGATGTCTTGTCAGAGGTGAAGGAAGGGTTTGGTAATCAGATAAATCTATGCCGGGACCGAGGATTGAACCCCGGCCGCCAGCATAGAAGTCTGACACCTTACCCCTAGACCACCAGGTCACCAAAATATGAATAAAAAACTTAATAAATGCACACGACTAAATTAAACACGAATTTTACAAATGTAAAATAAAATGAAAGTGATGAAAAAATTAATAATGTTTGAGTACTATGCATTCATAAAATATTAGCGTGAAGTACCCGGCTTTATACGGAATAGTGGTTAAGGGTAAAATTAGTAAAAAGGTAAAAAGGGTAAAAATAAAACTAACCAATATTTAAAAAGTTTAAATAAAAAAAGGTAAAACGTATTTAAAGGATAAAACTGAGCAATAAGGGGGGAAATGGTAAATAGGTGTAAAACGTGCAAAAAGGGTGAAAAGTATATGTAATATTTTTTTTAGCATTTTTAACTCATTTTAAGCTACCCCCTTTACCCTGTTTATCCCTTTTACCCTCTTTAACGGTTTGACTTTTTTCCCTTTCTTCACTTTCAACCCTTTTTTGCCCTTTTTTAACATTTCCCCCCATTTTGTCACGTTTTAGACTTTGTATCTCTTTTAACTCCTAGTATCTTTTTGAAATTTTTTACAATTTTTACCCAAAAATCACTTATTAATTTAAAAACAATTACACTTTTTCCAATGAAGTACCCGGCTTTGACCAAGAGAAATATTTTACGTTAAAAAGGTAAAAAAAAGGAAAAATTTGAATCAAATCAATTTGAAAAAAAGAGTAATCAACAAGACAAAAAGGATTAAAGGAATAAAAAGGGTAATAAGGGAAAATCTTTTTTTAAAGAGGGCAAAATATAAATATAATAATATAAAGAATATAAAAGTTAAAAGGGATAAAAACCACAAATAAAAGTAGTGTTATACAATAGCTGTATCAATTTCGAGCTTTTCCATTTCCTGGGCTTAAATTTTGAAATCAAGCCGGTAGTGGGGTGCTAACTATAATAATTGGAACTTGATATGTTCAGACATCATTCAGTTCTACGGGATTCAGACTAATGATTAGAGGAAGAGTTAATATTAAATTTGAAGTGTTTAGTGTCAATAAAACCTTACCCCATCCCTATAATTTTAGCAATCTCATTTTTTTCCCTAAAGGAAAGCTTTTTTTTAAATATTCTTAATCAGCGCGTCTTACTACCTGTTCAGGTTATACACATAGATGATAATTACTCTAACGGGGTACAATATGGGCCGCATTGTATTTGGCCAATTTTCCAAGTATTTAACTGTGAATTAAATAAGAGGTGGTAGTTATTATGTAATTACATACTAAACGAATTTTCTGACTAAAATATACTATCTTTGATATGTAAATATAATAAATCAGATGTAAGGAAGAGATTAAACATTAATATATTTTAGAGCTTTCATGGGTTTTTTCCATGCAAGCCAAAACTTTCCGTTTATCGGCTAAAATATCAATAATTTTACTAAACTAGATAATTTCTTGGGTGACAAAAAAAGGCATCGCAGGCTAAAAGTGGCCCGCGGGCTGCCAGATGGGATCCCCTGCCTTATATCACGGGTCACAGAATTTGTTTTAATTTATTTGAGGTATTTAACGTGCACTTTCTGAACCGACTGATTATATCAGCACACAACTGATAAACTAACTTAAATTGAGAACAGACACAACATCCAACCTCCGGCCGTTAATTCATAACCGCAAAAGGGGGAAACCCACATTTCACCAACTAAATTTTTCCTCCCCCCACGACAGGAATTGAACCCGGGACCTTAACTCAGTAGACAGACATGATATGGCCACTGAATTGGGTTCGAATGGTCCGCCATGCATTAAAAACCAATAAACTCACATATTAATTTATATCTACAAGATAAATCGTATACGCTTTTGTTTTTACTCCAACATCTAAAGCGGGCCAAGGAATAAACTGAATTTTCTCTTTATTCTGTTACGTGAGTGCCTAGACATTTACTAAAATTTCTCACCCACTTTTAAAAATACCAAAAGCTACAACGATAATCTAACTAGACAACGAACCTGAATTTCATCAGTTATTCTTTATTTGAAACTGGATTATAAAACTCAAGCGAAAGAACGTTAGTTTAGTTTCCGTTTTCTGCTTATAAGCTATTCGTGTATTTATATTTATTGCTAGTAATTAGGTAGGTCCAAGTTGGAGGAAGTGTATCCTTATTCGTGTAGTTATATGCAGATACTTGGGTTGCCATAAAAGGTTAAAATATACGTCCACCGCTTTGAGATTAGAGCTCCGAACTTCTCGTCACCAACAAAGCAGACAAGACAGACAGGACCTTTTTTGGAGAGACAAGCAGTGATAAGAGATTTAAAAGAAAACAGCAATTTAATGACGTTACCACGACTCTTTAGTTCAATGTTTCTCAAAGAGTAGTCCTCGAAAGTCTACTAATAATAATTAACTAAAGAATGCTGATCAGATATAATACAACAATTTGAAAGGCAAAATATTATTTGAAATATCCATGACATGCATGCTGTATTTCTTTTATCGTGAGATACAATTCAGGAAATATGGACCAAACTTAAGTCAACGAAACTGAACAATTATTTATCAAAGCTCATACGGGGCTAAAATGTTAAAAATAATCGAAAATAGAGTAGCCGCATGGTTTAAGCCTCTAAGGTGTCAGTCGCGCCTTTTCAAGGTTTTCTGGTGAAAGTGTGGTCGAGGCTACCTCCATGAAAGTGCATGTACACTTGCTCCAAATCCCCTCTTCCTCATTTCTACGGGTTCCCATCAAACATGGAGCACACGTAAGCATCCATAATTATACTCATATTTATGTTTTTGATATTCCTCCATTCTGACTCATTGGATCTAGGGGTGTACTAAGTTCAATAAAAGCTGCCAGAGTAATTTTCGTGAAATATTTGTTTGTATCTACGAGAAACAAAAAAAACATAATCATATTTTGAATACGTTTTAATTTTTATAAATTTGAAGGATGTATTCAAATCGTATATACATTATATAAACAAATAGCCTACCTATTCCGATTAATTCTGAAAGCGATAACTTTAGTTTATTTTTAGAATATTTGACCTACTAATTAAATATATTCTATGGTTTTTATTAAAAATTTCACTTATTAAATTGGGTTTTGACTGGTATTTAGAGACGTAAAATGGAATTGACTGGAAATAATGTTTTTTTTCCCTACGTAGCTCTTAAACGTCCCCCCATCTACCCATTTTTCCAGGGCTCCGGTGGTCCCTCAGGGTGCATAACTTCCATTTTATGGGCCTTCATCTCCAAAACTTTTAAAAACACTTATGAGTAAAGTGCATAGTTCTCGGGAAATAACTAATTTTATTTGAAGACCTTTAAGAAAGCAAATAAGACTCTTATAGCTTAATAGTCTCCTTTAATGACAATGACAACAGACAAATGTTTGAGTCAAGGTTAAACTGTTCTGTCTTGAACAATAACTGGCCTTGTAATATTTGTAAGTCATTAGATTTTTTGTTTTTTGTTTTTATTACTGTGGGAGTAGATGAACACCTTAAAACACAAAGCTTAATTTAGGAAACAACTTAAGAACTAGCTTAACCCTAAAACAATATACGTAACACCTACTGCTCAGAGGAGAGCTTTTATAATTGATTAAATTGTGGAACCTAATGCACTCAAATGCATCTATGTGATTTGCGGGTTTAAGTTTGTCATCGGTCCATTCCAAAACGATTTTTGTAAGGGGTACCAGAAGGAAGACTTAAGATGAATTGGAAAGGGACCGTGTGTTAAGATAAGCATTTTTCCAGTTTTAATTGCATTTAGTTTAATTTTCCACAAATTTGTAATCTCAACTATCTTGAATATCTGTCAGCAACATCGTGGAATTTGAACCAGACATTTAGTGTTACATTAAAAGGTTTCTCTTTAAATGCCGCCATACTCATGATAGATATTCAAGAACTTTTGGTATGTCACATTTAATAAATTAAACGAACTGTATCTACTGGAGTAATATTTTATTTATTTTAACCAAAATAGTATATTTGCATTTTTCATAGACAAATACAAACAGTCAATCACATCCCGTTCCAACCCACCTTAACCATTATTATTATTATTATTATTATTATTAACACCGCGTCTTACTACCCTTTCGGGTTTTACGCACTTACGCCAATGTGTAATGATAGGGTGATTGTGAGATGAAATGGAGGACCTACAGTTTAACGTGGAATCCGAACGACGGTGGAGGCCTGGCATTCCTTACATTCACAAGATGTCTTGTCAGAGGTGAAGGAAGGGTTTGGTAATCAGATAAATCTTTGCCGGGACCGAGGATTGAACCCCGGCCGCCAGCATAGAAGTCTGACACCTTACCCCTAGACCACCAGGTCACCTACACCACCTTAATCAAACCGTACAGTAAATTACGTAAAAATACTTTATGCTCTTCGGTATCAGTCTTGAAAAATTTCACTTGATGTATCTGCAAATCAATAATAATAATAAATTCGCTTGTGTATATTTTAAATTTATTTGAAGTATTTAACGTGCACTTTTTAAGCCGATTGATTATATCAGCACACGAGAATTTCTATGAGCGAGAGTGAAAGGACCTACCAATTCTGCCGGTAAAGACATTTAAAATACCTTCCAGGGTTCTTTTACATTCCTCAGTCGGCTTGGGACAGACGTATCCCTTCCAAAGGAAGTTGTGCTACAGATTTTTATCTCTCAAGAAAAATCTGTTGCCCCCAGCTGGTTTTGAACCCACGAATATTGGGTTTGGAGGTAATAACTTTACCACAAGACCACCGAGGTCGATCATTTTCTTATAGTAGAAGAAAGGAAATATGTATCATGTGAAAGGCAAATAATCTTTATAAATAAATTATAAATTTGTTTTTGATTTTTCAAATAGTAATAATACGAATTATAGACAAATTTATTTTTAAAACTACCTATTCATTTGTTGTTTTCTTTGTATATTTATATATATATATATATGTAAGCTCTTGGATGCTAATCTTAAGTAAACTTTCACCACTGCTGAAATATAAGAGATGTTTCGTATTCAATATTCAGCTGCGGACTACAAGGAAGCTATTATGAGTGATATATGAGTCGATAGAGGTCCTCTATAATCAGGAGGTCCCAGGTGGTAGCAACCTTGGTGTGATAAGAGTCAGTAGGACTCCAGGTAAAAGTACTTATATATGAGTATGAACTGATAGCCAAGTATGAATAAATTGTACTGTTAAGGTGGGGGTGTAGCAATAGAGAATTAAGCTCAGTTTTTTTGCAGTTTTTATAGCAAAACTTTTTTTTTGACCAAAATAAAAAATATTGATTCATTTTTAATATAAGAGTTTAATTTTCTTAATAAAATGATATCACAGTGACATTAGATGATAAACCTTTTAAATGAGGAGAAAAAAATGTGTCATTAAATTCCAGGACACCCTTGACCGATATTCAAGAACTTTTATCGTCACGTGAAGAAAATTATATTCTGTGTTTGTAATGAAGCGACTAAAAATAAGTTTCGATACAAAAACTACAAAAACTCTCTTGCGTCATCCACTATCTTAACTTAAAGGTTGTTTGGCGTTCCAAAGTGCCAGTTAGATATCTATTAGCGAATTTAATTACCTCACCGTAGAAAGGATAGGAGGGGTGGTTGTTTAGCAAAGTAACCAGCATTTTCTTGAAAATAGAATGGTAAACTACCTCTTGGAGGAAGACCACACCAGTGGGCACACGATCTAAGGTGTTAGAGATGTAATACACTAGATGTAGAGGTCAAGGTTCAAATATATGTAGGGTGCACTGGGAGAGACTTTACACATGCAATTTGGTGGTTTTCCCCTCTTATATCTATGCTGATGTGGATGCACATTTTATAACTTAACTTCCTGATATAGGCCAATTGTTAAATAACTTTTGTGTTAACATGCCTAAACTTATAGTAAGCAATTTGTAGATGAAACCCCTCCTAGTATATCTCATCGGGAAAACCCCTGGCCACAACTCCAAACAGAATTAACATGGTTGTGTGGTAGCCTACAGTAGCCCCACGGCTTCTTTGGTGCTGACTGACCACAGCTGACTTCTGACAAACAAAAGTTAGGTGTATACCTAAATTTTGAGTGTCAGAAGTGACAGCTGCTAAACACATGTTTTTGCAGATAATCTGGTTCGGCCAAGGGATACGTAATTTGGTCTGGTAACTTTTTAAAGCTGTCATTCAGCACCAAAGAAGCCATGGGGCTACTGTACATTTATAAAACATTAGATTTAAGACTAATATGGCAAACTTGAGAAACAATTATTAGAAAAATTAAACACTAATAGACTGATATGAATTTTGCTGTTGTCAAATGAAGAATATAAAATTTGAACTTTTGACACTTTTTTTCAGCTCAAGAAGAATATTGTACACAATATGGATTCTTAGGACTACCCTTAAGTCTGTTCGCCTTATTTGAATTAGATGTGAGTCAATAGATAAAATTTTCACAAACTTTCCAATAGTATGAAGTAAAATCAATAATCTTTAATAGAAATAAGACTTGAAGATGGTGAAAAATAAAAAATAATGAAAAGGGAATAAAAAAGAAGATGCAACCTTACTATCAATTTGTAGATTTAGATAGATAATTTTGATGGATATTAAATTAATAAAACAGCTGTGTACACATTTTTATATTTTGCTTGAATGATTTTTATTTAGTTGTATAGCTGATTTTTAGATATTCGTGAAAGAGCTAATTAGGTAACAAATTCATATATTTGTAAATAAATAAGCTCTATGTGTGTGTTTGTGTGTCAACGACTTAGTTTTAAGACTATGGAATCTTTAAACGTTTCATGAATAGTAAGAGAACTTTAGATATGTGTAACCAAATGATTAATTATTTTTTATGCATTTAAATTGGTGGATCTAGAGTTAGATTTCAGACAAGAAAATTATTCAATAATGGTTAAACTATAATATTCACACAACTTCTCTGTGCTTTTATAAAGATAATGTATATATATGTTGTCTTATTTTTCAAGTAATTCTTTTTGGTGGTTTCCAATAAATCAATAATACACACAACTTTTTTATATCATACCTTTTTATTTTAAAAACAGGTTTTAATATGATTACTATAAATTGTTTTATTTAATTAAGATATATATGTAAATTTATATCAGCTGCCAAACTATAGGCCTAAAGGGTACGATTGTTATTGATAAAAGATTCAAATAAAGTCTTACTTTTTTATAGTTATAATTACACAATGTAATTATATCTTAAGTGCTCCCTTAATTGAATATCAAAGTTTTTTCTAAATTAATTAAATAACATATTCTTTCTTAGTTTTATTATTTATTTCCCAGTCCAAACACTGAAACACACAAATTGGACATGGTGGAATCAAGGATAAAAGTGTTTTTTAAATTTGGGAATATAAAAATAACCCGCCTCGGTGGCGTAGTTGGCTAACGCGCTTGTCGTGTTGAGCTCGACTGCTGAGGACGGGGAGATCGAGGTTCGAATCTCGGCCGGGTGAACTGGGGTAGGTTTTTCCTAAATGGTTTTCCACTCTCCCTCCACGCAAATGCGGGTTCACTTCCTCTAATTCAACCTTCCTAATTCCTAGTCCATTAGATTAATTAGTACTTAAAGCGTATAACCCGAATGGGTAGTAAGACGCGGTGCTAAATATTAATTAATTAATATAAAAATAAAAAAACATTTATCCTTGATCCTATTTTATTGACAAAATTGATTTACCAAGAAAATCTTTATATTTTTGCAAGTAGAGAATGAAGTCGAAAGAAATTTTGGCCCAACCATGCAACCAAATTTCGGTGGAAACTGTTTTAGATAACTGAGTGGTCAATCGTCATATTCTTTAGAAAATTAAAGTTCTTCGAACGGGATGTTAAGACCGGGGGTATAATAACCCGGGTTAAGACCACTATAAAGAGAAGTTTAACAATACGTGTCAACGGTAAACGGAAATATATTCATCTGTAATATTGCTCCGCTAATGTGAATGTGGTAAAGGAGCCGTCCATTGAAAGGGGACGCCATTGTAAATATATTTAGCCGGGGTTATGTAAGTGAATAGGTTAGATTTTGAAAAGACAATTTTCCATTTGAAGATGAAAAAAAAAAGATCTTTGTTTGCTTTGAAAGGTTGAAAATATATTAAATAAAAAACACATTCTAAACTAATAGAAATAGTATATTTATGACAATTCATATTTTTTACTATAAGTTTCATTTTAATGTGTAACTCTCTTCCTCTCTCTCTCTCTCTCTCTCTCTCCATATATACATATATATCTTTTTTATGCTTCCTATCTATTTAACACGTGATATGATTCGTTTGTACAATGATTATCGCAGTTATACACAACACATATATATATATATATATATGTATGTATACATATGGGTTGTGTATAACTGCGATAATCATTGTACAAACGAATCATATCACGTTTTAAATAGATAGGAAGCATAAAAAGATATATATGTATATATATATGTATATATGGAGAGAGAATAAGAGATTTATATATTGATATATATATATTTATTTATTTATTTAAATTACATCTTATACACCAAGGTTTTGAAGAAAAGTTCCAAATTTCAAAAATATTCCAAGAGAAAGTTACAATTATATAAAACGACAGTTGTTTTAGACATCAATTCCTAGATTTTAGACTAAACGGAAATTTTAAAATAAAAGCATTTACTCCTTGTAGGTACTATATTATGTCAAAGTTAACAATTAATTTTAAATAATAAATCAACAATATTAAGAAAACTAGTCACACAGCTTTATTGAACCGATTTAAATTTAAAAAAAAAGTTAAATGAAAGAGGTTATTTCGAAGATGTTGGTATTGATGATGATTTAGAATTTTAATTTTTTTATTTTACATTCCTAAAAACAATGGGCTACATTTAAGGGCTGTCATTTAAATATTGACCCATGCGTTGGGATATTTGTTTTGTTTTATATTTAAACCATCTTTAGGGTAAACAATTAACAAAACAGCGATGTGTAATGTTTCTATATATTATAATGTTTTTTCAACAATGTACATTATTTCGTTTCACATTTCTTACGAGTTTAAATTAAATATCTCAATTTTTATGTATAGGAGACAATAAGTTTGTTGGGTACGCTGTACAATTTATTTTTAATTAAACACGACTTAAAATATGGTTTTGGTATGAAAACAATATTTTAGAGGAATGAACGTGGAGATGGGAAAATCACACTTAGTACTGACCAATATTCGAACCTCGAAGTCTTCGTCACGTGTGATCGTTTCCTGCAAGCTTGAAGCTTCATAGTGTGAACTGTGGTACGGCTAAAATAAAGTCACCCCTGCAATTATTATGTACACTCTGTTTACTCTGAAAGGAGGCAGTCTCACCTTCACGTATTGCACTATGACCCTATATTATATAAGCTGCACCATAGTGTAACCATGCAAGATAAGCTTCAGGGAAAACAAAGGGATCAATCCGATTTTCAAAAGAAAGAACCTTATATTTTTTTATAAAGAAAATTATTAAATATATTTTCACGTATTCATACGTCAGGTCATGTTATCTGCGAAGTCATGTTTTATGAATAAAAACAATACCTATATAATACCGTAAAATTATTTATTTTAGCACAGCGTCTTACTACCCGTTTGGGTTATGAGAATACGCACTAACTGATGTGTTAGGGGTCACGAAGGTTGAATTAAGAGGAAGTGTACTAGCATTGGCATATATAGAGAGAGTAACAGTCCAGTTTAAGAGGGAAAAGCACTTTACCAGGATTCAAACCCAACATCCTCATCATTGATAGTCCAGCAGTATATTTCTAGAGTGACTCCTTAGACAATTAGATCAGAGTTGGTAGATAAATATAATAATATGGTAAAATATTATCAATTTTGGTAGAAAAAAGTTTTCCATTTCTAAAGAGCGCTTCCCATTAAAATTTAAAGTGGTCTGGAAGAGTACGTGATAAAATACCAGTGATTTTGCAGTTTTTATAACAAAACGTTTTTTTTTGTTAAAATAAATAAAATATTACTCCATTATAAACATAAAGTTTAATTTTATTCACATGGTGATATTAACAGTTGTTGAATATCTGTCATGATCATAGCGGCATTAGATGAGAAAACTTTTAAATTTAGTCAAAAAGTTGTTATTAGATTTCAGAACACCCTTGACAGATATTCAATAAATTTGGAGGTCCTCTTTCATACCACCTTATCTATAGGTACTTTACTTTCTCAAAAATAAGTCTAGACATTTTTTGTAGTTATTAATTAAATAATAATTTTTCTCCTTATCTGTAACTATCTAACATCACGCAAGTTGACACAAACATCATTCAAATGACCTTGTACCTTAAGAAAGATTACACGCTCAGGTGGCTCAATACAATGATAAAACGACGAGTAAAAAACTAGTATTCATGGTTGACATATTATGTCATGTTTTATTTCAGGGACATGAGAAATTTTCAAAAATTCATGGTACTTTACATACAACAACAGACAATAAAATAAGAGCTCATTTTATAGAAAATTTATCTTATTATTTTGATATTTTAAAAAAACGTTTGAGTTATACGTGGGGGGTCAGGCCTGGATTTAAGGAAGGGCAACAGAGTCTGACGCCCAAGGGCCTCCACAAAATATCGCAATAAAATAAATCATTTTTAATTTGGAGATATAGATTGCAGTAATGGAAAGTTCTTAAAATAAATGACAACTTAGCCTACTATATATATTTTTATTTATTTCTGACCAAATATTACTTACTAACTAACTTACTAATAAACGTGTGGCAAACATATATATCAGACTGTTTTTTTCAAAATATAAACAGCACCTATAAATGGCAGACATTTAGTAGCTATATTATATGGAAATATAAATCTAATTTATTATGATTATACTATTTCCTTATATAAATAATATCATTAACACTTAGCTTTTAACAATTAATTTTGTAAAGTATAAATGATAGTGCCAAAACCATGAAAAGAAGATTATTTGTTTTAGTGTTGGGAACTCCATTTTGGGACATCCCCGGGGCCTTCACATTGGTGTTCGAATCTCTGCCTGGTGTACTGCGGTAAGATTTTCATAAATAGTTTCACACTGTACCTCCCGGTGAAGCCTAGTAATTTTCTCTTAAATTTACCTTTCTAATCCTTACTCTATTACTATAGTTAAATGTTAATAGTACAGAGGGGTGTGAAAATGGGTCAAATAAAAAACAAATAATATTATATTTAAAAAACAAATTATATCCCAGACAATTTTCTGAAACCAAGACAAAATAACTTGTTTGGCCAAATTTTTTTAAAAACTATATTCTCCATCTTAAGGTGGGATAGTATGGATTGCGAGCTAACTGCAGTATTTTTGCAGAGATTTTTCAGCAAACATTTTTTCGGCAAAATAAATCAAATATTTCTCTAATAAAAACATAAAGTTTAATTTTATTTCCATAATAATCTCAACATTACTTGAATATATGTCAAGGTTGTCCTAAAATTTGATGAAAACTTTTTCTTTTCATTTAAAAAGTTTCTCGCCAAATGTCGATTATAATCATTACAAATATTAAATAACTGTATGGATTATTATGTGTAAAAAATTAAACTTCATGTTTCTATTGGGAAAATGTTTGATTTATTTTGCCCGAAATTTTTTTGCTTGCTATCAAAACTGCAAGAAATTGACATTTTATCGCGTTCCCTTTCATGAACCCTTTAGAGAAAATAATTTCAGAACTAGTCATTTTGAATTTAGATCTTATAACTAATAGGTATATAGTTATATACTACATACACCATTTTAATAAATACTTCAATCTTATAAAAATTAAAACTTATTCAAAATAGGATGTGTTTTTGGTTTTTCGTAGAAACAAACAAATATTTCTTGAAAATTACTCTGACAACTTTTATTGAACTTTTTACACCCACAGACCCAATGTATCAGAATGGAAGTTCAAAAATATAAACAGAAGTTGTAATTATGGGAGTTTATGTGTGCTCCAAGTTTGGTGGGAAACCGTAGAAATGAGAAAGAGGTGATTTGGAGGAAGTGTACATACATTTTCATGGAGGTAACCCCGACCAAACATTCACCAGAAAGTCTTGACAAGGCGTGACTGACACCTTAGTTCCTTCAGTGACTTATTTTTTGGTCACCATGTCTTAATACTCGTTCGGGCTATACGCTTATGAACTAATTCCAACTGCTTCGGTGGCCGCATAGTCTAAGGCACTACTCTCATAGTAGACTACTCAACCGATGACGGGGAAATCGAGTTTAAGATCTCGATCAGGTGTACTAAGGGTGATTTTAACAAAATTGGTTTTCAATCGCCTTTCTCTCAAATGTGGCGGCACTTCCTCTAAATATAATTTTTATAATCCCTAAAATAGTTAGCATATTAGTATATAAGTTGAACGGGTAGTATGAGGTGGTTTAAAAAAATGCCATTAGTGTGTTAGGGGCTAGGAAGGTTGAATATAGAGGAAATGTACCCAAATTTGCCTGTGTTAATAAAAAAACATTTCAGTACGACTGACTGTGATCAAACGCCGATCTCCCCGTGATCTGAAATCCACTCTTTTGCCAAAGGGACGTCTTAGACCATTCGATCACTGAAGTGAGTCTGGCCCTCTTATTGAAACGATTTAATACCAAAAGGATAATTGACCAAGATTATCATTAAACCAAGATTATCTACTGTGACAGACAGAAAAAAAAGGTAAACAAACTTCCTGATGAAAGTGAAAGGCAAGTAAGGCCGACCACCCGTGACACAATGCCCTTCAGCAACAACCTGAGATACAGATTTAACAACAAAAAAACAAAACAGCAGCGCAGCGCTCATGCGAATGAATGAACGAGTCTACCAACACGAGGTTTCAGCAGTCCGCCGGCAACCGCGACGCGCCTCAGTCGTGTAACTAGAGCTACTCTCGTGGCGGGTCTTCGCGAACTAACATCGATGAACGAATGACCGGATACGTGAACATCTTTACAAGAGGGTGTGAAATATTTCTGACAGGGTGGTGTGCTTGGTTATAAGTAGGGCTAGGATGTTTATTACATGTCGTATTTTAATTCTAAGTTGGATAAAAACATGTTTTGTGCTGCTCTGATTAAATAGATTTGTTTTTTTATTCGACATATAACTACATATCTAGAGTGGTTTTAAGGTGTAATTGAGCCATATTTTGTACAATCTTAGGGTGGTATAAACCAGATTTAGGGTGGTTTTAAGGTGGATCCAAACCATATTTAGGGAATATAATGTAGCTTTCGAAGAATTTTCTAAAAAAATTGTTTTAAATTAACTTAACAGCAAAATAAAACATTTCACATTTTACAAAATAAAAGTAATAATAAAAAATAATATTTTATATCTAAGATACTTTTAAAACACAATATGTGACATTTAAAAATGGGTGAATATTGTTGTAGTGCCTAAGTAAATATTATTTTATATCTAAGATATTTTCTAAACACAATACGTTATATAACTAATATTTAAAAATTAGAGGATATTTTTGTAATGTCTAAATAGCTAACTTTTATATCTAACATATTTTCTAAGCACATTATGTGTTTAAAATTATATTAGTACAGGATTTTCAGGATAATCTGTTTAATTACAATTATGCACAATTATTCCTTCGGGTCGTAATTTTACTCGTAAAGGTATGATGTATGGGTATGCAAGAAAAAGCCAGTGTTTTTGCAGTTGTTCTGTCAATTATTTTTTTGGCCTGAATCAATAAAATATTGCTCCAGTACAAATATAGAATTTAATTTTCTTCACATGGTGATCTCAAAATTTCTTTAATATATGTCAAGGGTGTCCTTTAGTTTAATGAAAAACTTTTCTTTTCGTTTAAAAACTTGTTCATATAATACCACTATACTCATGACACATATTCACCAGCTGTTTGTATCACCACGTGAAGAAGATTAAACTATGTCTATCGGGAGCAATAATTTATTTATTTCAGCAAAAAATGTTTGCCATAAAAACTGCAAAAACACTAGCCTTTTTTTCGCGTCCCCTTCCATCCCACCTTAAACTATTTTATTTTACATCTTTAAGATTATGTTTAACTCTTTTTTAACTCATAACTATCCTAGCCCTAGTTATAAGTTAACCATAACAATTTTTTTTAGTTAATAACAATAATTGTTTAAAGAGTTGAATCCCCTTTGGAACAACGTCACTTTATTTATCTAATAGGTCCCAATAGTTGATTTTGACAATGGCCGGGAGTGCGTTTTGGGGGACGGTTTTTCTCGCGGTGTTCGCCGCGTCCTCTGGCGGCGACGCCACGAACTTTGAGGTCATTCTGCTTCACACCAACGACATGCATGCGCGCTTCGAGCAGACGACCGCTCTGTCTTCAAGGTGCACGGATGCCGATGCTGAAGCGAACAGGTAAGTCGGCGACTTGTCTATTCGTGCCAGGCTCTCAATAGCGCATCTAAACCCACGGCTAATACGTATAGATAGATCACATACAACAGCAGAGCCGGTGTACGACAGTTAACAAACATTGCTAGCATTGAAAACATTCACTGAACGTGACTAATGTCAGTTCATTTGAAAATAATTGATATTTTCTTCTTCTTCTTCTTCTTCTTCTTATTATTAGCACCGCGTCTTACTACCCGTTCGGGCTATACGCACTTACGCTAATGTGTAATTGTAGCGTGATTGTGAGATGAAATGGAGGACCTACTAGTTTAACGTGGGATCCGAACCACGGTGGAGACCTGTCATTCCCCACATTCACAAGATGTCTTGTCAGAGGTGAAGGAAGGGATTGGTAATCAACTAAATCTGTGTCGGTACCGAGGATTGAACCCTGGACCCCCAGCACAGAAGTCTGACACCTTACCCCTAGACCACCAGGTCACTATTTTCTTAATAATATCATATTATCAATAAAAAGTATTTTCAAACGAGTCTTATAATACTTTTTAAGGTTTACTGTATACATATATTAATACAACTATTTTTTACTTTATTTGGCACTTGTAGAAACAAGATATATTATAGTACATGAAATAATAAATGAAAAATATTATATTTACAATTTTACTTTACTCTTTACATCCATTACTGTTTCCAGCCTGTGACCTCGGTTAGTTTTTTTAAATATTCAAGCCATACATTTTCCACTACCGACTTGATAATCTGGTCGTAGCTTCATGTGATGAGCACAGCATCAAGTCTCCGCCCGTCAATTTATCAATATAAAAGGGTACCCTCGATATTTCATCAATGATACATTTTCAGCCATGTTGGGAATCGAGCCCGGAAACGTTAGCTCAGCAGGCAGGCATCTTACTAACTGAGTTAAGATGTCTAACTAATTATCTTTATACTTGTGTCGTGTTATGATTGGCCACCAAAATAAATATTTTATATAAACTAGAGAGAGAGAGAGAGAGAGTCATACAAAATACAAAACGTTTGTATTTTGTAAACACGTGCTCATGAACACAACCGACAAGAGGGATTGTGTGACGTCATAAACCGCCCTTATTTCATCTGCTTCACCATCTTGATTTCAGAAGAGCACGCCACTCTCATTTGAAAAGTATTTTTTAAGTGAACCACAGAAGCCGCTTGAACGAAAAAAAATATCCCAACGAAACGAATTGTTTGTTTGTGTTGATGTTTTGAATGCCAAAAGTAACAAATTAATGATGGTCCTGCAGATCATATAGTTTAGTGAATGGGTTACACGGAAACTTTTCCTAGATGTCAGGTACCGCCTCTCCTACTGGGAATGCCTTATAATTAGGTAGGTAAGACATCTCGAACCAGACATAACTGAATCTTCATTAGAAAACAGTGGTATTGAGACTAGGAGAACCCACTTCGGTGATCGAATGGATAAAGGCGTCACTATCGCATCAAATTGGCTGACGATGACGGGGATATTGGGGTTTAAATCCCTGTGGGTCTACCGAGGGTGGTTTTTCTTATATGGTTTTCTACCTCTCCCTCCACCTTCATGCAAATGCGGGTTCAATTCCTCTTAACCTCGACCTTACTCACCCCTAATACATTAGCGTAATTATGGCATAAGAGCACAACCCTAACGTATAGTAAGACGCGGTGCTAAGAAGAGACTAATGAGATAGATTTATAAAACTATGAAAAAAATACAAAATTGAAATTGTATTTTATAATTAAAACACTTTTAAACTGATCACAACATCGTTATTGTCAAGTGTATAATGTAGAAAACCGCAATTTGATACGATATCAGGTTAATTTAATATCTAACCCGGTTAATCCCCCAAAGAACCTTTTTTTCGAACACCCTAAATTTATTTTCATCATTTAATGTAAGATACCATGTTTCAAAACCCTAACCAAAATTGGTGAAATTATTGTTTTGTATTATTATTTATATTTTCTTGACAATGGAGATATATTAACAACTTACTGACCAAGTAATAGCAGGCTTTTCATGACTTATTTTACTAACTTCCACTCCAATATTGTTATTACTAGTTCAAATTTTCCCGGAATACGGTGAGAATCGGAGCTCCAAAATAAGTGAGATCAAAGAAACCATCACGCCGCGTCGGTGATGTGAGATTAGTGCTGAACCTTATAGGATTAAGCTAATTTTTGGATTGTGTGATCTTATAATTTATAATCAGTAAATTCAAAAAGTACACTTTAAAATACACTTAATAAACACGAATTAACTGTAGTTATCTTGCTTTAACCTTTTAACCATAAATACACCTTTCCTGGTTGTGTTTCAACAGGCCTGAGCGAGGCTATCTAACAATTACGGGGACTAAAGTTGATAGCGCACAATATAATGTGTGGTGGTAATTAGAGAAAGCTTATCTTTAGCAACCTTCTGTCCATGGTAATCATTGTCACCCGGCTATTCGGATTATTGTCAGCCATGAAAGTCTGATAAAATAAATGTCGTCCATGATCATATGGTAGTCCAACTGTCTGTCATTACCTTAGATAAGCCAACTGTTGGCTATGACCATTTGACAAGAAAATTGTTGGTCGTGAGGGTTTGACAAGATAGCTGTTGGTTGTGACCATCTGACAAGAAAATTGTTGGTTATGGCCATCTGACAAGATAGTTGTTTGTCGTGACCGTCTGATAAGCTAACTGTTGGTCATGACCGTCTTACAAGAACATTTTTGGTCGTGACCTTCTGATAAGTCAACAGTTGGTCATGACCGTCTGACAAGAACCTTTTTGGTCGTGACCTTCTGATAATTAAACAGTTAGTCATAGCTTACTGACAAGATAACTGTTGGCCATAACCTCAGATAAGCTAACTGTTGGTCATGGCTGCCTGACAAGTTAACTCTTGGCCATAACCATCTAGTAACCCAACTATCAGTCATAGCCTCCTGACAAGATAACTGTTGGCCATGACCTCAGATGAGCTAAATGTTGGTCATGGCTGCCTGACAAGTTAACTGTTGGCCATAACCGTCTAGTAACCCAACTATCGGTCATAGCCTCCTGACAAGATAACTGTTGGCCATGACCTCAAATAAATTAACTGTTGGTCATAGCCGCTTGACAAGTTAACTGTTGGCCATAACCATCTAGTAACCCAACCATCGGTCATAGCCTCCTGACAAGATAACTGTTGGCCATGACCTCAGATAAGCTAACTGTTGGTCATGGCCGCTTGACAAGCTAACTGTTGGCCATGACCTCAGATAAGCTAACTGTTGGTCATGGCCGCTTGACAAGATAATTGTTGGCTATGACCTCAGAAAAGCTAACTGTTGTTTATAGCCGCTTGACAAGATAACTGTTGGCCTTGACCTCAGATGAGCTAACTGTTGATAATGGTATTTTGATGAGTTAACTGTCAGACATGATCTTCTCACACAATACCATTGGTCATTACCATCTACCAAGGCCAACTGTATATCATGGCCATCTGACAAGGTAACTAACTTTTGGTCATGACATCAGATACGCCAACTGTTGAACTGTTGGTCATGACCATACGACGAATTAACTGTCAGTTATTGCAGCCAGGAGAAACTGGAGCTGTATTGTTGCGCCTGCAGGTGCCATTGTTCCTGTTGCAGGTGTTACGGCGGGATGGCTCGTGTGGCGAGCGAGGTGCGCAAGGCCCGCGCCCGTGCGGCCTCAGGGGAGGGTCCCAACGTGCTCTTCCTGAATGCCGGGGACACCTACCAGGGGACCGTGTGGTACACCTTCCACAAGTGGAGGATCGTCACGAGGTTCATAAACCTGCTGGCCTTTGACGCCATCGTGAGTTTACTTTATATTTCTGCCGAGTTGGTTTCATTCAAAACATTTTCACAAAAAGGGATATTTTACTTTTCACCGAGTCTCACTACCCAATTGGATTATACGCCCATGTACTAATTATGCTAGATCCACTCTCAATACACCCGACCAGGAATCTGACCTCAATCACCCCATTATCGGTAGTTCAGTCTATTGCGAGATTGACGCCTTAGACCATGTGACCACCAAATTGGGTCACATGTATACTAGCTACGCTAATGTTATAGGGATGAGAAATGATGCATTTTGAGGGAATATAACAAAATTTGCTTTAAGGGAAAGTGAAAAATCCTTTGGGAAGCACCATCCTCCATATACACAGCTGGGATTCAAACCCCAACCTCCCCATGGCTTTCAAGGCTTTCAAACTAGACTATTTCTCTCTCTCTTTCTTTATATATATACATATATTGAAAGAATGTATATGTATATATGACACATTCTTGGCTAGAAAAGTTCGAGGTTTGAAATAGTTCCTAATCCCTAAAACCATAAACGTACTAAGCCTATAACCTGAACGGGTAGTAAGTTGCGATGCTTAAAAAAAAGTATTGCATACTTACCTTGGCCTGGATCTTCTGTTTTCTTCTCACTTCTTCCCCTCACTGTCTGCAGAACTGCAAAACTACCTCAATAAGGAACCATCATCTACTGTACTATCCACGTATTCATTTGATGTGCTAGGTCATTAGGCTGCTTTAAAACAAATCAAAGTTCAAAGGACTAGATAATCAGATGACCTTAGTTCCTTGTGTCAAATCACATTAATTATTATCTCGTGCATTTTCATAAATAAATGTAGACCGGCTTAGTTTTACATTCCGGGCTTAAGGTGGGAGTGTAAAGAACGCGAGAAAAGGTAGGCCTAATTGTTTTTGCTATTTTTATTTAAAAAACTTTTTTTTTGTCAAAGTAATTAAAATATTGTTTAAATGAAGAGAAAAAGTTGTCATTAAGTTCCAGGACATCCTTTACAGATATTCAACAACAGCTATTGATATCAACATGTGAAGAAAATTAAATTCTACGTTTGTATTGAAGCAATATTTGATTTATAATAACCAAACGAATATATTTTTTCTATAAAAACTACAAACACAATTATCTTTTCTCGCGTACCCTACACCCACACCTTAATTGGATGAAAGACCATCCGTTTACAAATGGTAAGCCTCTTCATCAGCACCATCTGGAAAGAAACCAAGTTGCCCTAAAACCTTCTCGCCACATAAACACAGAGAAGGAAGGGTATTTTATTAAAATATTATAGTTGATTACCATCACCATTCCTACTCGCCCAAAGTGGTCGTCTCCCCCTTAAATTCAAGGACGACCGCTCATATTGGAACCGGTAGTCAATATTTGACCAACTACTGCATTTTTTTATTTTATAAATGCCATTTATATAATAAACGTCCGTATCTGTACCCACGTGGATGGTGGCGCCAATCTCGTATTATTTAGTCAGCCGATTACGGGTAGTTCAAGGTTCGAATCTAGGCCAGGTGGACTGAAGTTTTATCAGATTTACTTTCAAGGATACCTTAGCTAATATTAATCTGATTAGTGGTCGGATGATCTAAGGCACCACTCACAATAGACTATTCCTTCGATGGTGGGGAGATCGGGCTTCGAATACTGGTAAGGTGTATTGAGGGTGGTTATTTTTTCTAACTCGATTCTGACTTCACGTACATGTGGGCACACGGTTTCTAAATTTGCTTAGGTTTGCGTATAGACCGAACAGGTAGTAAGACGTAGTATTAATATATATATATATATAGCATATCATTCTCTGCAGTTGTTTCTTTTGGTGTATATATTATCAATAATCTATAAAATAACACTAATAATATAGAATAATGCTATCAATGTTTACCGCAAAAAATAGGTTTCTACTTTCTGAAAGTTTCTTCCTATTAACATTCTACTGTATCGCAGTGTGAGAGTATTTTATTTCACATAGACGCAGACGGCGGGATTAACTCAGGGTAGCTTAGTACTAGAAGTCCAGCTTTAACGCCGTTAATTTAACTACTACCCACTTCGGTGACCACGTGGTCCAACGCACTACTCTCACAGTAGACTAGACTGCCGATGACAGGGAGATCGAGGGTCGAATCTCAGTCGGGTAGCTGATATTTTTCTAATTTGGTTTTCAACTCTCCCTCCACGCAAATGCGGGTACACTTCCTATAAATGTAACCTCCCTAATCCTTAAAAACATTAGCGTAACTAGTACATGAGCTTATAACCCGAACGGATAGTAAGACGTGGTGCTAAAAAAATAATTAAATACTAGACATTAGAACAACATGACTCCTCCACATTCTAGAATAAATATATTTTATACATGAGCAGGTTCAAACCAGGGTCTGTGAGAACTGTTGTTGACCTCCCTGAGCACTTGACCATGAGGACTGGAAAGTGTCAATTCAACAGGTTGAATCACGCGATCAATTATTTCCGCTGTGCAAGCAGTGTATAGTACGGACACAGTATATAACACAAAAGTTATTATAACTACTTTCATATAGCCATACGTCAAGTCATGCACTTTGTAGCTGTCACTTTTGATATATAATATTTTAACGAGATTTAGGTTCTGACAGCGGGACTGGGTCTCTTCTCTTTGTCTACCCTAATTGCGCTCTCTTTTCTCTCTATCTCCCTCCTTGTTTACCAGGTAGGCATTGGGAGTCTATATGCTATGTGGATTGGAAGGGACAGGGAGGAGGAAGAGGAACACGTCTGGAAGAGTCTAGGTTCGTTTAGTTCTAACCCAATACTATAGAAATTGAGGATTCCATACTATTAGCTATGACCCCTATATATATATATATACACGATCGGCGATAGCCAGAAGACACCGAGTCTAAGTTGTGGAAAGTGGGGTGGACTGTCGTGTCCGGTGTGTGTGGGCCAGCACGTCCAGCGTGTGTGTGGGCTAGCGTGTTCAGTGAGTGGGCTATCGTGTCCAGCAAGCAGGTCGGTGTTCCCGGGAGGGGATCAGTGAATCCAGTGTTCGTGTAACGTGGATCAGTTCATTTTATCGTGCACGAAGACCAGCAGCGAATTAAGCAAACTACATGGGTGAAGTAGACATTGATTGTTCTTGTTGTTTGTGCTAATAATTAACATTTTTGTGATTGTAACATTAGCGAGGACTGCTAATATGAAAATTTTACTACCCAACCATAAATAAGATAATATTCATAGACATCCTGCAATATAAATATCAATAGAACCTGCCAGATTTAAATATTACCCCAAATAATCTTATACTCATTAGACTTCCAGCATTATTAAACATCACGATCTTACTATGTCGTATATATGTATCTACTCACGCGTATATCTGCCTAGCGTAGACCGACGTACAAGTCCAGCCTGCTCACCACGAATGCTAGAATGAAGAGACGTCCAAAACCTGCTGCAATTGTGCAGCAACCTGATGTTCCGACGAAGAAAGTCAGCAATGCTCTGATTGGCCAGTACGGTACTATTAGAAGACCACACATGTGTTTGGACACCTGGGTTGGCGTACGTGACTTAACAAGCATAGCTCTACACCTGCTTGTCTTGTGAGTCAAAAGCAGCTGCAGATGTTCAAGACAACAAGAACCCAGCCTACTTGACAAACACAAAGAAACCTTACACCAGATGTTTGCGGATGACGTAATTGTAAAGGAGAACTCCTACCTTCCCACCCGGCAACTAGACCTATATAACGAGGGAACACAGACAATCTCATAGACTATTACTTTGACCACTTCCACGAGAAGTCCTATTCAGGACCAGCACGTTATCTAGTCAGGATGGCTTATAATATCTTTGTTTAAATCTATAATATAAAAATCGCTACGATGGGTTTGAATTTCTTAAAATACTTTGGCTTATTTTGTTATGGATATCTGCCAGTGTAAGCAACAGGTAATGTTTTGCTAAAAACTTTAATTTTAAACGTAAATTCTGTTATGGAGCACTTAATGCTTCCTGTTGCTGCTTGGGCGCTAGTATCGTATCTTCTTGGTTTAAAGATATAGCCACATTTTTTTGTTCTTTTATATGTTTTGCAATATTTGGGTTGAATATTAAATTTTTGCTTTTGTGGTTATTAGTAATTTAAATTCTTTAAATTGATAATGTTTCTTTTGTTGGTTATTTTGAAGGCTTATTTGCTTTGAAATTAATGTTAACGTAACTTAATTTTGTTGTTTAATATGGTTTTGACTTTAATATTCGCTGATTCATTTAGGAAAAATTACAAATTCTGTAACGTAACTATTTCTAGTTTTACATTAAATATTTAAATGTGGGAATTTTGCTAAATTCTTTAAAAGTGACGAGGGTAATTGTCCCGCGAAGGTTTGAGCTTAGTTGGGAAATCAAACCATTGTGCTTTAACGTAAATATCTGGTGCGATATTTAAATATAAATTTATTTCATAAATTTAATACTGTTTCGTCTTATTCAATGTTGTGAATTTGACGCTTTGCGAATCATTTAAAAGAGGCTCATCTAGCTCTTTGTGTTTATGTATAAGTTTAGTAGTTAGAATTTAACGTAAATATCTGATGCAATATTTAAAATTTAAATGTATTCCCTAAATTTAAAACTCTATTCACTGGTGTGAATCTGACGCGTTGTAAACCTTTTAAAAGAAGCTCATTAAGCTCTTTGTAATTTTTTTAAATATTTGTAATTAAAAACTTTTGAGCCTTTTGATTTTATTTGATCTTAATTCACTGTGGTGCATTAGAAACTTGAATATCATCCAGAAAAGTTTTTTTGTATTTGTTTGTCAGCACACTTCAGTAAGACCTGTAAGGCCATGCAACTTGTTGTTTTAACACTGTTTGTTACTGTAAATAAAATTCAATTATATCTTTAACCTGCAGATGTTTTACTTTTACATTTAATTATTTCCTTTAGAGATCGCCCTCCTCTTTTTTTTTAGTCTATTGTGGCCGTAATTAGAGTAAGAGTGGGGCAGTAAATGTTTTAAATATTTGAATACTTTTCTACGTGCCAAAACGGTCACAAACTGCAGCAAACACTTTTGGGGCCAGCCTGTATACAGCCGTACCGAGGTGAGAAAGAAGTGAGCTTGGCGCAGAGATAGTGGTTAATTTTTAAATGATAGTTCTGAAAGTAAATCTTATGGTGGGTGCGTTGTGCTGCTTTACGTAGTTAATCAGAAGAAACCGTATATATTTAAATGATTATTTTAATGCAATTAATTCCTTCTATTATTTAAATTAATATATGAGACTTGTAATTTATAATACGAGAGTCATGGTCAATGGTTATAAATTAGTATGTGATTAAATATTACATGTGTGTACATTTTAAATAATTTTTGCTATGCCACACAAATACTAATCTTTGAACATTTTAAATAAAAACTATACAAACCCGTGTCATAACTGACCTGTGTGAAAACAGAAACCAGTAGTGAGTCCCACTCCCTGGTTGCAAGACCATTTAAAACATTACACAAAGAAGCTTCTGGAAAATAAAAAATACGAGAAAACACTCTTATTTGTCACCTCCTAAAATATGGGCCTAATAATTGTTCTCCTGTACCTTTAGCAAAATTTCCCCAGGCCATGTCCTTATAGTCCACGAGGGAACAATAAAACATTTTACTTATTATTATTATTATTATTATTATTAGCACCGCGTCTTACTACCCGTTCGGTTTATACGCTCTTACGATAATGTGTAATGGTAGGGTGATTGTGAGATGAAATGGAGGAGCTACATGTTTAACGTGGAATCCGAACCACGGTGGAGGCCTGGCATTCCTCACATTCACAAGAGGTCTTGTCAGAGGTGAAGGAAGGGTATGGTAATCAAATAAATCTTTGCGGGGACCGAGGATCGAACCCCGGCCGCCAGCATAGATGTCTGACACCTTACCCCTAGACCACCAGGTCACCAACATTTTACTTGAAAGCTTTTATGTTCTATTGTGTGTATTTTGGAAAATCTCAAATTAGGGGCTGGGATCTACTTATCACACGATTATAAGTTCACTGCCCAGGCTGAAAAACCGCTACTGTCTACATGATCACTTAAATACCTCTTAATTGTATACTTCTAGCTAAATGTTGCACCAACATATCTACTTTATGTCTTATATTTATTAATTTGATTACTTAATTTAATTTCATAATATATTTTCTCATTATTTTATTAACTTACAGACTTAATTACTAATCTTATTATTTAAATCTGTGACTTGTTTAGTTGTAGTTAATCTAAATCTATCAGTTTATGTGTTGTTTTATCTTTAATAATCAAAACCTTAAAAACTCCGGGTGTATTTTACAATTTTTGGTTTTTCAGAAAAGCGCCCCAGTATATTGATAAGAACTCGCCGTTCACACAAGGTGCGCCGCGTACCCTTTTTACAGTATTTAGTCGAAATGCTCATAGATGTGGGTTGGGTTTTCCTAAGGTATCATTTACCAGAGTTCTTACCATATATTAAATGTTGCTTTAGACTGGGCTTCAAAATCTAGTAAAATAGGTACTCTATGGATGAGTTAATCAATAGTGGTTCTACTAGTTCTATTCAGGTGTATTTTGATGCATTTATTTAAAATCAACTCTTCTTATCCTGTTTAGTTAGATTAAATTTTAGTAGGGTTGACCTTATCTGACAGTTATAAAGAATACTAAAACAATTTTAATATATTCATTTGTCAACTCATCTACTCCGTGATTTTGACGTCTTACATGGTCTACCCCTTCCTTTTGATCTAAACACTATACCTTCATATACTTGCTATGTCATTCTATCCACACTCATCCTCCCAAAATACCCAAACCAACGTAAGACGCTTCTTTCACATTTGTTCAGTTGAATTCCCTTTCAAACCGCACTCCTTAAGCACCCATTCATTACTAACTCTGTCCAAACGAGTTTTCACACATACAATTTTTTGATATCTCATTCCAACCGCAATCACCTGGCTCTTTTGCCCATCCTGACAAAATTAAACCACGTTTACCTGCGTTACTGTTAATCAAAATGTAACCGCGTATCACAAATAGCCGCTTACTCGAAAATGATCGTGTAGGGTAGTGGTTTTCCAACTCGTGTTTTTTAGGTTGTATCCCTTGGTCATAGCTAATATCAGAGTCTTATGTGCAACCGGTGACCTAGTGGTCTAGGGGTAAGGTGTCAGACTTCTGTGCTGGGGACCGGGGTTCAATCCTCGGTCCCGGCACAGATTTATTTGATTGCCAAATCCTTCCTTCACCTCTGACAAGACGTGTATTAATCACAACTTGTGAATGTGTGGAATGCCAGGCCTCCACTGTGGTTCGGATCCCACGTTAAATTGTAGGTCCTCCATTTCATCTCACAATCATCCTACCATTACACATTAGCGTAAGTGTGTATAACCCGAACGGTTAGTAAGACGTGGTGCTAATAATAATAATAATAATAATTTACAGCCCCACAATAAAAGTTTCCCGAATAACAGGATTTAAAAATATTATATGACTATCTGGCAATTTCCTGAGGAAGTTTTTAACCTATTAAAAATCTGTAATAAAAAATATCTTAGATGTGACAAAAATATTTAAATAATCACACTTTTATATCCTCTACATTACCTTTTATTGAGAATTATTACGATCAGATAAAAAGATAAAAACCCGAAAAAACAATATTTTACTTTAAAAGGTATTTAAAAAAAGTTTCATAAAATGTTCCCAATAATTCGTTCAAAAATAAAAGAGTTGAGAGATTATGAATTATAAATGATTTTTTTTTATTGAGAGGGGTGTTATTCTATGGCTTGATACAACTTTCTGATGTCTGATTGTTCAATTGAAACCTTCAAACTAAAGTTCGGCTCTAAATGTGTTCTATTGCACTATCTATATTTTAGCTACACCATTGGAGGAAAACCACGCTCACATAGATACATTGTTGAGAAAGGCATCATGAACAATTTGGTAAAAATGGTGAAGTTTAGCAGGTAACAAAAGGAGGGCATTCTTCTAAGTCTCCTTGTAAAATTCCCCGCCTCGTTTGGTTTTCTCGTAATTTTGCCAATTCTTCCTTGAGAGATTATCGCGTACCTCCGGGAGCAAGCGTACCACAGTTTGAGAAGCACAACTTTAGAATGTAGACGTTACGACAGCAAACAAGTGCCGGCTCTCAAATCTAACACTCGAGATAAGGGTTCCCTTGTTCTAAACACGGCACAGGCAACAAATTTAGCATTAGCTGAGAAGACTAGTATATGATCTCACAGAGAACACAGATTGGAAACGGTAATTTAGAACATACTGCGAGAAACATATAGAATTTAACATTATTATTATTTGAATTCAATTTACAATTATTATTTTAATATATAATTTAATGATTGAGTAATACATTTATAAGATCAATAATTTTGTTTTATTCCATTCATATTTTGTGTCACCTCCTTCCTTTATTCTCCATAATACTTTAAACTTTATGAAAAAACAAGGAAGGACCAGTGTGAACTTCCAATTACACTATGGTCTATCAGATAAACTTTATTTTAGCCTCACTACTTCCCTTTACTCAGAATTGACCACACGCCACTGAACTGGATATAACTAGCTCAAAACGGGGATAGGTTGTAATGAG
>CABFOW010000436.1:148591-188862 GCA_902141385.1 Timema californicum | reverse complement strand
TGTAATTAGTTGGACTGGATAGAACTAACTCAAGACAGGGATAGGGTGTAATGAGTTGGACTAGATAGAACTAGCTCAAGACAGGGATAGGGTGTAATGAGTTGGACTGGATAGAACTAGCTCAAGACAGGGATAGGGTGTAATTAGTTGGACTGGATAGAACTAACTCAAGACAGGGATAGGGTGTAATGAGTTGGACTAGATAGAACTAACTCAAGATAGGGATAGGTTGTAATGAGATGGACTGGATAGAACTATCTCAGGATAGGGTGTAATTAGGTGGGATGGATCGAACTAGCTCAAGACAGGGATAGGTGGAGTAATTTCTAAGTTTGGCAACTAACTTTAGAGTTCCAAGTGCTATAGAATAAGTAAGTAATTACAACTTGTGTGCACAATTTCACTTAAATTGATGTCACTAAAGAAGATTGTTTTCTTTTAATTTACATTTCGGCTGACACTTCCCCCCCCCTCCCCCTCCTCCTTTCACTAACGGATTATGGGATAGAACGAAGAATACCAGATTGATTGGAAATATTCATGCGTTAGTCTGGAAGGGGAAGGGGAAATAATTGAAGAAAATTTACCATTAGTGTATCCGGCAGAGATTCGAGTTTTAAACTGTCCCTCACAGGCCAACCAGACTATACGAGCTTTGCGCCTTGGTACCACGTGATCCCCTGTGTGGGCTAGAGTTAATTTGGTTTGTAAGACGTGGGCTGGTACAGTAAGTTGTTTCAGAAAGTGCAGGTCAAATGATTATAATAATGATAATAATAACCATACAGGTTTTCGAAATAAGGACGTTGCTTACATATTTCGTCATGGCTGGTAAGATAGGATTTCCCATTTTATTGAATTTGCGTTTTATTCAGCGAGTTTTAAAGATATAACGTTGAAACAAAAATCATTAATTATTAAATAATTCTAAAAATAGTCTTACAGTGTCGAAAATTATTATTTTTTATCTTGAAGTAGTTTTTATGTAAACGTATTTTTATATGTCCTCTACAACTTAAGCTATTTGGCTTGGTCACGAAAAGGTCCTGTAGGAGTCGTCCTGCCAAGATGAAGACTAAAAAAAGTCCGAGGTACCATATATCTATCTAGAAACGGAAACAAGGAAAAGGTTATTTTAAAGATCAAGTCAATGTTTTCATGTCACAAATAGTAAAGCGAGTGTGTAAGCTCGTCAGAGGAAGAGGTGAAGTGTTATCTGCAGATAAACAAGAAGCCTCGCAGGGGGAACTGCTAATTTTTTTCCTTTTCTTTCTATTTAGTACATTGGCATCTAAGCGTGATACTGCTTAGACTGCTTAGGTGCGTCAAGTTAGGATGTAACTCTCTTCTCAAAATACCTTGAAATCCTCAAGTTGGCAACGTCGTCAATAGTCCGGATAAATAATTGGCAAACATTATATAAGCTCATAGATAAGATAATTTTTTCGCATAAAAACGCTAAAATTTAATTTTTCTCAGTCTAATATCCAAGTGAAATTTTATTAGTTTTTATCTTTATATAAGGTTTACTAACCATCTGGTTTATGATACTATTTACAACAATATGGCGGGGATGACAAAGATAAAAATTGAAGGAAATGTACTTAGATTTGCGTGAAAAGATAGTGGGAAACTATTTATGTAAAATCACCTTCAGTACAAGTAAATTAGATTCAAAACTTGACCACTCCATCCCCGTGACAATCCAGTATATTCAAAGACTGACGCTTTAAATTGTGTGACCACTTATGTGGGTTTTGTTAGGCTTTATTTATATCTTAACTATTACTAACATGAGCATTGCATACCGCGCACACTTCATAGTAAAAATGCAATGGTTTATAATCCACATGTGGTTAAAGTCTTTGATTAATTTTAATTAATAAAAAAATTGCCTAACCTCTTTACTCTACTAAATAAGGTATTTAAAAATATTCTACTTAAGGGGGCCGCCTCATTAAGCGAGAAATTGCCTAGCAGACGTTCAAATCCAACGCAATATATAATTCTACGATGCGTTATTTCAAAATATGCTTCACGTCAAAATAAAGTTGAAAGATTCCAACAGAAGAAACCATTTTCCTTAATAGCCCTATAGTTGGAATTTAATTAATAGACACAAATGTGTGAATGTGATATTAGTTCATTTTCAACGGATATTTAATCATATTTGCGGAGCTATAAAACTAGGCTTGATGAAAATAGGCTTTAGAGTTAACCTTACTCTAACAAATACAGTAATTTCTTGGCAACTCACACCAGCAAATGTAAAGATATTATAGAACTATCAGAAAGCTTTCCTCTCTACACAAAGATAAAAAGTTCCGTAGTTTTCCTACCCCTCTTTCGTAGTTACATGATAGAGTGTGGGTGAAGAGTGACAATGATTATAAGATTAGACAGAATAGAGACGTAGTTCCAGAAAATGACACAGACCATTGTATTTTAAACCTGACAGCCATTGATACTTTCTCACTGACATAGATGGCCGCCTTAAGGGTTCACTCATAAATCAACGTTAACTAGACTGTATCTTTTGAAAAATGAAACTAACTTAATTTAAGTGGTGCATTTAATATTAAATAAAAGTTCATGTGTATTTGGTTTATATTTCATTATTGTCATAAATATTATAGTATAGACACTTCTCAATTAAAGAATCAGAAATATAATATCTCCCCTTTATTTTTAATCCCATTTTAAAATCCTTGTCCTAGACGCCAAAATGAAGTATTTGTTTTATGTTTTTATATCAAACAAGTAAGCCAACCACAAGGAGTCCCAAACACAAACATAATCTATTTTACGTCTGCTGCTTATACGGGCGTTTAATTGGCTAAAGCCTATTCTCACATTTTCACTTTACTGATAAGATTAAGTTCAAGGACGTCTATCCTTAAATCTGTTCTTCCATAACCCTTATAAAGTGAAATTATATTGATGAATTCTGCAATATTCATTAAATATCGATTATGAATGCTATTATTGTAAATAATGTGTTTGAACTTATTGCGTATTATGAGCTATGCTTTATTCGCCATTAGCTATATGCGCTCTGCATGAATATAAACACAGCCTTGATGAGTAGTTAACGATGCACGTATGTGCCAACTATATTCTAATAGATAATATAAGCACACATTGAGCCAGAGAAATGATTCAATTTATGTCAGCACAACTGCGTTAATACACAAGATAATACTTTATATTTTTACTATACAATAGTATGTTGGCAACCTATCAAATTTCAGCTTACAGTAGCAACTAAACAAGTAGGTTGATGTGTTTAGAAAATATAGTTTTTTTTCTTTCTTTTAATGTGTACTGAAAGAATTTAATAGTCGACAAATATATGAATTGACATTCTTAAAAGTTCATTACCATTTCACGTTTCAACTAGGCCACTACAATACCTAAATATTATATTTAACTTTTATATCGCCACTCCCCTCGAACACCCCGGAAATAATATTCCTAAACAAATTTATTTAATGCTGCTGTTAACAACTTTTTATCGTTTCTATTTATCTATTTCTAGTATTTTCAGTCAAGTGCTTGTGGGTAGGAAATAGAGAAACAGACTAGATACACTGCTTGTGAGTAGGACAGAGAGAGAACCAGACTAGATACACTGCTTGTGAGTAGGACAGAGAGAGAACCAGACTAGATACACTGCTTGTGAGTAGGACAGAGAGAGAACCAGACTAGATACACTGCTTGTGAGTAGGACAGAGAGAGAACCAGACTAGATACACTGCTTGTGAGTAGGACAGAGAGAGAACCAGACTAGATACACTGCTTGTGAGTAGGACAGAGAGAGAACCAGACTAGATACACTGCTTGTGAGTAGGACAGAGAGAGAACCAGACTAGATACACTGCTTGTGAGTAGGACAGAGAGAGAACCAGACTAGATACACTGCTTGTGAGTAGGACAGAGAGAGAACCAGACTAGATACACTGCTTGTGAGTAGGACAGAGAGAGAACCAGACTAGATACACTGCTTGTGAGTAGGACAGAGAGAGAACCAGACTAGATACACTGCTTGTGAGTAGGACAGAGAGAGAACCAGACTAGATACACTGCTTGTGAGTAGGACAGAGAGAGAACCAGACTAGATACACTGCTTGTGAGTAGGACAGAGAGAGAACCAGACTAGATACACTGCTTGTGAGTAGGACAGAGAGAGAACCAGACTAGATACACTGCTTGTGAGTAGGACAGAGAGAGAACCAGACTAGATACACTGCTTGTGAGTAGGACAGAGAGAGAACCAGACTAGATACACTGCTTGTGAGTAGGACAGAGAGAGAACCAGACTAGATACACTGCTTGTGAGTAGGACAGAGAGAGAACCAGACTAGATACACTGCTTGTGAGTAGGACAGAGAGAGAACCAGACTAGATACACTGCTTGTGAGTAGGACAGAGAGAGAACCAGACTAGATACACTGCTTGTGAGTAGGACAGAGAGAGAACCAGACTAGATACACTGCTTGTGAGTAGGACAGAGAGAACCAGACTAGATACACTGCTTGTGAGTAGGACAGAGAGAGAACCAGACTAGAGATACTGCTTGGAGGTGGAAGAGAGAAAGCGTTTGTTGACATGTTTTTTTTTCTTAACCTACTAATCAAACTGATAACTTAAATGGAGCTTCTTGAAAAAAATTATTAATTAAAAAAAATTAGAATTAACTGTTTCTATCCATCCACTTAGATTAGTGTTATGGTATCATTCATGTTGTAATGGTAGGTGTACGTCAGGTTCACCTTGTCATGTTTCACTGAGAGATCGTTTGCTCTTAACAAACGCGTTAAATTACTATTATCACAAACAACGCCACAGCTGTATTGAAAGTTGGAACTAAACACCAACCTCTACAGTCTTTGGCAAAAACATCTGTATAAATATATTTCTTAAATATTAAACAAAATACTTGTATTCACTACCTCCGGCACTTGCTGTAGACTGAAGGGTGAACAATACTATATTTAATAAGGCTATATCTGAGGTTTATCCACTCAAATACCTTTATAATCCATATTACCTTAGATTAAGACATTAACATACCTTCTGTTAGATAAAAGTCCATTTATTTTACCACCACGTCTTACTACCGTTTAGGATTATACTCATATTTACTAATTGCACTAATGTGTTAGTGATTAGGAAGGTTTAATTTAGGGGAAGTATATCCAAATTAATCATTGTGAAGTTGTAGTACTATTATTATTATTATTAGCACCGCGTCTTACTACCCGTTCGGGTTATACGCACTTACGCTAATGTCTAATGGTAGGGTGATTGTGAGATGAAACGGAGAACCTACAGTTTAACGTGGAATCCGAACCACGGTGGAGGCCTGGCATTCCCCACATTCACAAGAGGTCTTGTCAGAGGTGAATGAAGGGTTTGGTAATCAGATAAATCTGTGCCGGGACCGAGGTTTGAACCCCGGCCGCCAGCACAGAAGTCTGACACCTTACCCTTAGACCACAAGGTCACCTGTAGTACTATTAAATATAAAGATATTTTATTTTAAATATTTTTTATATAAAATCAAGAGTTTCTAGGCTATAAGCAAATAAGTAACTATGTATATTTATTGAGGTCTTTGAAACGGGAAATTGATTGTGTCTTCGGTGGACAGAAACGTTTCTATTTTTTCAATGTGTATGTAACAGTGTATATTATTTTATTTATGCTCCTTGGTAGAGTGTTTCTTCAACAATGTATATTATTTCGTTTCACAAATATTAGGAGTTTTTTTTGGTAAATGTCTCCATTTTAAGATAAAAGGAAGATAGAGAGAAAGTCTGTGTGATGCACAGTACCATTTAGCTTTATTTATTTTAGCATATTTTTTTATATAAAAATTAAAAAAATACTGATCTTTAACTTGAGTATACCCCATATTAAAATTTATTTAAAGAGTGAAGTGATGTGTTGTCAGTCGAGGTCTGGTTTGACCAGACTGTACTTGTAAATTGTTTCCTTCCGCTTAGTACTAGATTTGCCCGCCAATGCACACAAATTCGCCCGCCACATTGTTGTTTGAGCAATGTGTGTTTGCCAAAGGGTGGATGGGTGGTGGTGGGGGGGAAAGTGGTTCGTCCAAAGGACACTAAGTGAGAAGGATCCATTTACTAATAGCCTAATAATAGTTCATGGTTACATGGGCACCAACACTATAAAACTTACTTTAATAAAAGCGTCCGGCACCTTAGCTCACGTGGTAGTGTGTATGTCTATTAAGCTAAGGGTTAGGGGCTCGTTTTTTGGTATGGCTGAAAATGTTTTCGTTGGTTAAATGTGGGTTTACCCTTCCTAAATGATGAATTACTTGCTGGGAGCTGGATGGTGTCTGTTCTATATAATTTAATTAATAAGTCGTGTGCTGATATAATCTATCTGTTCAGAAAGTGCACGTTGAATACCTTCAATAAAGTAAATTTAAATTAAAAAAAAAACTAACTGTGGGAGATAATTTTACATACTATCTCGTATGGTATATTAAATTATATTATTATAATACAATAAACTATATAATTATATATATACACGTTAGTTACTACATATTCTTAGAAACATTTCTAAAATGTTAATACACTATATTTTGTAGCAAGATTTCAAAAATAGGTGTTCAGTAATTACCGCTAAGCAAGTTTTCTCCCAAAAAATTAAATATTTTGATAATCTTATGAAACACTAAGATAAAAATTATAAACAACATGTATTTATACATATATTTTATAATTACATTTTCAAAAATCAGTCATCGATCATGATTTTTTTTACATAGAAAAATGAACAAAAATTATTTCTCATGTAACTTGCTCCACACACACACACACACACACACATATTTTAAACAAAATAATTCACGCTATATAAAAAAACTTATTTTCAAAACTGAGTAATATAAAAGCTACCCTTAAGTTTAGGGCGATAATAATTTTTTTAAAGCATCAAGGTATGACTCGATAACATTTAAATATAAAGCTTGAACCACATACATCGGTTGCATAGATACAGGGGGATATACAGAATTGTAAGATACATTTTTTTAGTTCGGGGACATATAAAACGTCAATATTCAAAATAATTTCGTGGTCGATAACTTTCTCGGTCACAATACCGTACTTTCTCCATGCGAGAAAGTAAGAACAGTTCCGTATCCACACAGCTTACCAATGACTATTTTTACTATCTCAGTTTTCAACACGTATTGATGTGTACGAGGGTAAAGGCTTCAGTCTCGTCTAGTCTGGTTTGCTGATGATGAGGAGGTCAAGGTTCAAATTCTGGATGGATGTATCAAGATTATTCTTTAACTAAAATAGTATCTCACTCTTCCTTTACAGGCAAACGTGGGTACATTTAACCTAAACTATATATTCCTAATCATCATAGCATTAGTGTAAATATGTCATATGTGGAGAGCCTTTAGGTACCTTCTTAGGTGGCCGAATGGTCTAAGACATCACTCTCCCAATAGAATGGACTCCTCAAGACCTTCCGGCCACCTTGATGATCCAGATGCTGCATGAGAAAGTGTACTATCACCAGGAGAAAGTAAGCCACTACCGAGAGAAAGTGCACCCCACAGAGAGAAAGTGAACTAACTCCGCGACTTAAAATTAAATTGGCAATATTAATAAAAATAAGTAGGTAGTTAGGGAATGTTGGGAGTAGTTTTTTGTAGCACCGTGTCTTAATACCTGTTTGGGCTCTAATTATGTGTACTAATTATACTAACATGTTAGGGATTAGTCAAAAAGGGAGAGTGGAAAACATTGTAAAAAATACTACCCTTAGTGCACCCAACCGGAATTGAACTCCGATCTTCCAGTCTTCGGCAGTCGAGTCTATTGTGAGTGTATAGCCTTAGACTATGCGGCCACAAAAGTGGATTTTGGGAGAAGTTAATCTGAATAGTAAGCTCATGATAAATTTAATAATTTTATTCCTTATCAAGTATCACTGGGTCTACTTTCTGATTTAAATACTAATTTAAGTCAACTAGATAATATGATTTTTGTTTTGGCCGTAGTTGTCAACCAACCTGTGATCCCAGGTGTGATAGAATCTAGTTGCTCTTTTCAGCACTGAGCTAGTTCAAGAAATTCTTTGTGTCCTAGAAACATTTGGGTGTTACAATTTAGTTTGTTAATGTATTACTTTCTCTTGACACCTTCAAGAGAAAGTATTGTGAACATAAAAAATCCAACTCGAGATTTTGATAAAATTAATGTCGATGTTTCATGACCCCATGACACAAAAAAGTGGTTCTCGCAATGACGTCTGTCTGTCTGTACCTCGGGCTAGAGCTGAAACAATTTACCGATTGGGCTAAAACTTGATATCTAGGGTTTTAATAAGGTCTCCCCGAGGAGTTTTTGGAAGTAGATAGCTAACCATAAAATTAAGGGTAGTTTACTGAAAGGTAAAAAGAAAAAAATATATATCTTCTCAACATTATTTCAAAAGATTTAGATTAAATTTTGTATCTAGACACTATTTATCATTATAAACAAGATAGCAATTCTCATTTTATTATAACAATGATTTTGAGGGTACTTTACATATTGGACATTTTCCAATTTTCATCATTTCTCCGCAACTATTTGAGATAAGAAATAACGTACCATCGTAAAGTTGTAGTACTATTAAAGATAAAAATCTTTTATTTGAAATATATTTTTATAAAACCAATAATTTCTGAGATATAAGCATATATATACTTTTTATGTCAGGTCTTTGAAAATGAATTTGATTCTTATGATCTTTGTTTGACAAAGATATTTCTCTTTTCCCAATTTTTCTGTAACAACGTTCCTAGTTTATAATGCCATAGAATAAGTAGCAGTGTATATTATTTCATTTATAACCTTTGGTGTAGTGTTTCTACAACAAATACCTATTATGTCGTTTCATAGCTCTTACGGGCTTTTAGTAAATGTCTATTTTAAGATAAAATCAAGCGAAAGTCTTTGTGGTGAACCACACAATTTTTTCTTATCACGAAAGAAGTCTATTATATAACAAATAGTTTCATACTGGAAAAGTGGGGGTATTATGTTCCCACAGTGACGTTTCTAGAGTGTAAAGCGTCGTCACTAGAAGATATACGCAAGTATGTGGTATCTTGGAGAGGCGTAGCGGGCGTCTATTACAACGATTTTTATAACTAAACTAGTTTGATCGTTTACGCATCCTGCGTCAATTTTCAAATGACAAATTATCTTCTGTAATCTTTGGATTTTAAATATATAAGCTCGAGATTTCTAAATATTTATTTCGCCATTCATTATATCGTTCTTTATATTTAAGCTTTCATAAAAATAATTAAATCGGTTGATTAGGCTATTGTAGAATAGTTTTCTAGAACCACAGCATTTCTATTGAAAATATGTAAATGTTTAATATCATAGTCCTCAAAAGTAGTTGATTTTTTTTGTCTAAATAAATCGTTGGTTTTCGAAATTGAGGCTTCTCCTTTAAATCTCTTATAGATCTGAAATTTTTCTACATATCCTTGGTGTATAGTCTTTTTATAAAGGTTCTAATAGTTGAATATCTTTAATGTAGAGTTTTGAGAATAGAGGCAGAAGGAATTGATTCCTTTGGGAAATATTATTTATACTTTTAATAGGAAATTTATGAACTACAGTACAAATCTATTTTTATACATTCAACATAACGATACATGTTTTTATTAGTACTACTCAATAAGTATTGATATTATCTACAAAAAGTGATACTTGCATATCACATGATTTTACATATGAGTGTATGCAAATTGTTTTAGTAGCTTTTATAAATGGCCAAAAATGTTCCTTTCATTCCAAATGGAACTGTAGATGGACACAAAGGGAAAATGCTTGTTCCATACTTTCATGTGAATACTCGCTCTAATTCACCAATTAATTGACTACTATTAATATTAATTGAGCTTCTACGGAAGTTTTATCAACTGGGCAGTTTTCATGAATGAACCAACAACCAAGGTGGTTTACTTTCATTTCACAAAAATAATAAAAGGCCCTTGACCACTTTGAATGGTCCTGTAACTTAAATTGGCCCACGACATTTCTGAAATGTAATTGGTTTTTTTCTGTTCGATCGTTTGTGCTCCAGTTGTGGACCTATGTTCCCAAAAATGAACATTTTGTGCTGTGAAACTAGACATTTTAGATAACTTGATCTCAAGCTGGCGTGCCACATTAAAATGTTATCTAATAAAGGTCTAATTTTATAGTACACATGTTCATTATTGAGCACATATGAGCCCTAACAAAACTTAAACGAGTAATACAAACAAACATTTTTGTTACGTTAATGTTTTCAAAATTTGATGGGCTTTCTACAAGCTACGGCACAGGGAAAGCTCAAGTTATCCTGTCACATTAAAATTTAATATTCTCCATAATGACTAATTTTAGAGCAAAATGTTTACTTTTGATCACATATAAGAACAAATGAAGCAAAATGGAATGACGTGAATAGAATTTGGTGATGTTTTGTTTTTCAATATGTGGTGGGACCAACTTGTGTCATGCTGAACTGTCACTTCTATTATCGATCAACCCATCCTGTAGCTATTAGAATGATTACATTCAATATGAGGTTCCTTCGGTTGTGTCAAAATATTATCTTGTCTTAACGAGGGAGGGGTTGAAGCTAGGATGGGCAAACAAGTCTAAGGTAAGTGGGTTGGGTTGTAGTGATAACACAGTTTTATGAGTAGTACTAGGATAATTACCGGTTCTGCTAGGTTGAGTTTATTTTATCATTACTTGGACAACATTTCACAGATAAAAGTGCTACGTATGCTGGTCAGAAATTTTGTGTCACGTGGCAGCTGTTATTACAAGACTTGGGACTAACGTCATCGACACTGCTTTTAATTTTCTATGACGTCTTAACAACGTTGCCTACTTAATGAGCACCCCCTTTTTTTTCTTTTTTTGCGAAATGGTTTGAATAAAAGCTTGACGCACTAAACAATCAAAGTACTATCGCACTTAGATGCCAATGAATGAAATAAAAAGAGAGGAAATAAAATTAGCAGTTCAACCTGCAACGCATTTTGTCTACGTGCTGATAACACTTCCCCTATTCCTCTGACGAGTGTACACACCCAGTTTACTATTTGTGGCTGGACAGTATTAACTTTCATTTTAAAAACTATCTTTATCTTGTTTCCTATTCTAGATATATACATGCGTTCATGGATTTTTTTAATCCACATCCTTGCAGAAAGATTTACTACTTGCCATTTTCTTGAATAAATCAAAAAGTTTAAGTTTTATACGATACGAAAACTCTGCTACAAAAAAAAATCTATTTCAAGATACACATTTCTTTTGTTTCAATGAAAGACTATTTTTAGAATTATTTAAGAAATTGTATTTATTGTCGAATGTTATATCTCTAAAACCCGCTGAATAAAACGTAAATGTCTCTATTTTTACTTTCCCACAGCGGCTTAGCACCTGTTATGGTCGTACGCACACATTATGGTAATGTGTAAAGCTAGAGAGAACACCCGAACCAGAAGTAGTGAACAAGAAATTAGGTTCAGGCACAGAGAGAAGCACCGAGTACCTTTCGGCTTTGTTCACTAGGCACACATCCGCGTCCTACTGTTTTCATTTTTTCAGCGAATCATCAAAGGGTATTCGTATTCTCTCTGTAATACTATTGAATTAATGGAGCCACGCTTTGGGCGTCAATTGTAACACTACGGATTAATTCCCTGATATAAGAATGCTGTGATGATTTTTAGGTTGTCTAAAGTTCCGTGATCGAGCGCCTATCATCACTGTACGGAAAAGATACCGTTTAACCAGCTGTCTATAGCTCCGTGTTCGAGCACTAATTAAATCGGTATATTAATAAAATTGAAGAAAGAGAACTGTTGATGGCGGTTTATTCACACATGGTTTATTTAATGACACCTGTTAATTACTTATACATATTCCAATTAAATGTTTTATATCACTGCACACTTGTGATATTAATGTAAGTTATTTTATACTTTGTTATACTGTGACTGCCAGTGTGTGGCTCTGATTGACTTGTGCGTGGGCGGGATCTGGTGTAGATGTTTGGATCCCGGAGATGCCTTAAACATAAGCACAATGGTTTATATATGACATACCCCTTGTATTTTCTCTCCTCGTCAACAATGTAAAAACTAACCAATAGAAAGAGTCCTGGTGACAGGTTTTGTGAAGGCTAGCTTCTTATTGGTATAGAGAATTGGCGTCTTCTTCCAAATACTATGAAGTTGTTCTTTTTAACAGGAAACAACGCAGTTATTCTTTTAACAGGAAAGATGGTATAAAACATATATTTTAAAGGACAAATCCTTTTCACATTGTTTCTGAGAAGCGCGTGTTTCTTCATGAATGAATCTTAAAAGGATACTCTACATACATTACTTTAAATAAAAATTACCTTCATCCATGATTTATTACATAATTTAAATTAATCCAAACCAATATCATTACATCTCCTGCTATTTTTTTTTTCTTTTCAGGGTGACCGGATACTAAGTCCAGTTCATATCAAGTGATTAAGTCCAGCTGTGCTTAACTTAGTTTCCTTCTTGCTGTGGGTTAAGTCTTAACTTACCCGCTCCGGTGACCGCATGGCCTAAGGCGCTACTCTTGCAATATACTAGGCTGCCACGGGGAGATAGGGGTTATATCCCAGTTGGGTGGTTTTCCCTAAATGGTTTTCCATTATCCTTCTACGCAAATGTGAGTACACTTTATTTTAAGTGTAACGTTACTCATTGTTAATACATTAGCGTAATTAGTAGACTACATTTGTGTATAACCTGAAGGTTCGAATCTCGGTAGGGTGAACTGGGGTGGTTTTTTATAAACGGTTTTCCAGCCTCCCTCCACGCAAATGCGGGTTCACTTCCTCTAACTCAACCTTCCCAATTCCTAACCCATTAGAGTAATTATTACTTAAAGCGTACAACCCGAACGGGTAGTAAGACGCGGTGCTAAATAAATATAGCCTGAACTAATAGTGAAACGTAGGGACAAAATAAAATATTATCAATTAGGTCCTTATTAATTAAATTAACCTAAATTAATTAATGTAACACTCTATGCTAAATTGTAGGTATTTTATCGTCGACAGAGATTTTTTTCTTAGCACCACGTCTTACTGCCCGTCAGGCTTATACGCCTATGTACTAATTAAGATAATGGTTTTAGAGATGAGGAAGGCTATATTTATATGAAGTGTACCTAAATTTGTGTAGAGGGAGGGTGGAAAACCGTCAGTTCACCTGACCAAGATTCGAATCTTGATCTTCCCGTCATCGCTAGTCTAGTGTACTACGAGAGTATCGCCTTAGAACATGCGGCCACCAAAGTGGATTTGACATAGTTAAAGTTGTGTAATGTGAACAATTAAATTATGATGTACTAAATTGTCAGTGAACCAAAATAATAGATTCATAACCAGACGTGTTGTATGGAATGTAAGGTTCAAGCTGAGCCATCATTCCGTTAAAAGGAGAATTGTAGACCACCCCTAATCATAGGATCGGCTTAGTTGATTATTGGTAATAAGGACCATCGAGAGTCACGAACACATGTGGTGCGTGTCAAAAACTGATAGGGGTATTTTGAGGGTTTGAACCAAGGACTAGTCAGAATAAGGTCTACTTATAAAACACTCATCAAATATTAGGCCTACAGATTTTGTTAACATACCAACCATCACATTTATTGTAGACTCTCTGTAGAATTTTAGTATTTTTCATTAAATAAAATCAAAAAAGCATTTTATTGTCTTAAAAGTCTCACCGTTTCCTTCAAACAGCTTCTACAGCAACTGTTTCTTAAATGTTTTTCGTGACGTATACCACCAAATGGTAGTTATGTGTTCCATCAAAAGGGGTTTTTGAATACGAGTGGGGTGTTTAAAAGTTATGCAGGAAAAATTTATTTCCATTTTACGACTATAAATTATTATTTATTGGGTGTTCTTTCTTCAAATAGGTCTATTCCTTTTGTCAGTGATCTTAGACAATGCACCCTGTCCTCTGCCTCTTACTTAAGGTCTTAGAATGTTCTTTCATCTATTATTTGAATACTACTCTTTCCTAAGCTCTTCTTTATCCAAACCTTGCCTTCTATGAGATGAGAATAATAAGAGGAAGAATCACTTCCAAAATGGATCTCTTCTCACCCACTCTTCTTAGGACTTCTTCATTTGTCATAATGTCTGTCTACCTAATCTTCTCAAGTCTTCTCCAGTATCACATTTCAAAGCTTTACAAGTATTTATTTTCCATCTTCTTAAGAGTCAAAAATTCTCTTCCACACAACGTGATGCTCCAAATGTAGCATTTCATAAGTTTCTTCCTCGTTACTAAACTCACCTTGCTGGTAAGCAGGAACCTCTTATTGTTGAAAGCTTCCTTGGTCTTGACGATACTCGACCTAATTTCACTTGTGCGGTAGGCATCCTTTGTCAGCAGACTTCCCAAGTACTTGAACTTATCTAAGTTTTCCAACTACTGGTTTTCAATTTAATTTTTTTTTAGCAGCTCTTCATTTTTTAAATCACCATGACTTTTGATTATAAGTACAAGGTAAAAATGAATTACATCGTAGTTCAATCCCAGGTCCCGGCAAAGATTTATCTGATTACCAAACCCTTCCTTCACCTCTGACAAGACATCTTGTGAATGTGNTTTATCTGATTACCAAACCCTTCCTTCACCTCTGACAAGACATCTTGTGAATGTGGGGAATGCCAGGCCTCCACCGTGGTTCGGATTCCACGTTAAACTGTAGGTCCTCCATTTCATCTCACAATCACCCTACCATTACACATTAGCGTAAGTGCGTATAACCCGAACGGGTAGTAAGACGCGGTGCTAATAATAATAATAATAATAATTACATCGTATTGGTGGGCAATAGTTTTATAAAAAATAAGGTAGGTTAAGATTTCCTTTTCTATATGACTTGTGTCTATCGAGAAAATAAATACAGTATAGTATGATTTTTTTTTTTTTTAGCAATTCAAATTTTCAACTTTCAACATTCAACAACAATATTCAACATTCTTTAATCTACTATTATTAATAAACAGTTCATGGGAGCATGCGGACCACTTGCTGCGGACGACATTTTGAGCAACACTGTTCTATAACCATCTTTACAAATTGCCTACAGGGGATTATGACAGATGAGTAGTAACACTGTGTGAGCAAAAACGACAGTGTCAATAAACAATTAATAGTATTCGATGTTAGAAGTGGCATTTGAAAAGCGGGGAGGTCACATAATTTAATATGAATTTAATTGATACCCGCTTCAGTGGCCACATGGCTTAGGCGTTACTCTCGCGGTAGCCTAGACTGTCGATGACGGGGAGATCGAGTTTAGAACCTAAGTTTGCTTTACTGAGAGAGGTTTCTCCAAAATAGTTTTTCCACTATGGTCTCAACACAAATGCGGGTACATTTTCTCATTGCTAAAAAGTTAATTGTTAGTATATTTAGCTACTGACACCCGAACACAATATCATTTAATCTAGTTTCCGTCAGCCACTAAGTGAACAGCGATTATTGATAGGGTTTTTTAAATATTTGTTACGGGCATTGTGGAATTTGCCTATAACTTTTTCTTTCTCTTAAAAAGTTTATCGTCAAATGCCGTTATGCTCATTACAGATATTCAATAACTTTTGACACCACAGTGTGAAGAAAATTAAACTTCATAGATATACTGGAGAATTTTTTATTTATTTTGACAAAAAAAAACCCTGCAAAAACACTGGCTTTAACTCGTACTACCTACTATGCTATCTTTTAAAAAGTATCCTCCGATATAATATTCTAATGTTTTAGAAATGTATTTTCTTCCTTTCAACCAATTTTACTAGAGTGTCTCTCTACAGTAATTATTTTAACACCTTTTTAGGGTTATTTATTAGTTATGATTGTGTACTTGTTATGCTAAAAGAACATCACAATAGTTATTAATAATAATCGAAACAATGTTGTCTAATATTACCAGACTATACAAGTTTGAGGACTCGGCCCAACGATGAGAGTTTCAATTAGTTTTGTCACCCCTGTATCCATTAATCGGTACAGCTTCTGTGCATCCCTGTCTCCTCGTTTATCATTTTGGGTGCAGATTGTGTCAATAAGGGCCAAGCCCATGAAACTTGTCTTGTTACGAAAATGAAAGTGCACAAAGTATTTGATTTGTATCCACACAGCTATCACGAGAGATATGGTCAAGTTACTTGGAGAGTAAATAAATGCTTTACATTCTTTACTTTACTGTGCTGTTTTTATTATCGCACAGGCAAGAGAGATAAGATATTGGTTGCGATGTCTGCATCCTGTCTAAGTATACATACACTCATACCTACATACATACATACATACATACATACATACATACATACATACATACATACATACATACATACATACATACATACATACATACATACATACATACATACATACATACATACATACATACATACATATATTTGCGGATAGCCCTGAAGGATAGTAAGACGTGGAGCACGTTACAAATATTATATAAAGAGGTTACAAATTATATATAGGCCTATATATGTATAAATATACATAAATATATATATATTTATATATAAAGTGAACACCCTCTTACTACCCGTCTGGGCTATCCGCTGACTTACCCTAATAGGATAAGGGGGAGGAAGATAGAATTTAATTGAAGTGTATCCACATCTAAGCGGAGATGGGGTAAAAAATCATCTATGGAAAAAACCCTAATACCTTACACCCAGTTGGCATGCGAACTCCAACCATCCATTCATATGCAAAGTTGACAAGACAAGTTTTTTTATTGTTAGCACCGCCTTTTACTACCCTATCGGGATTTACGCTTATGTACAATACTAATTAAGCTAGTGGTTTTAGGGACAAGTAAGGCTATATTTATAATAAGTGTACCCAAATTTGCAAGGAGGTAAAGTGGAAAACCTTTTTGGAAAAACCACCTACAGTACACCCAACCAAGACTCAAATCTCGATCTCCCCCTTCATCTACAATCTAGTTTACTGCGAGCCTTAGACCATGTGGCCACCGAAGTGGGTAAGATCATGCTGATTACTTTGACCTCTTACCCTTAGGTACAGATTATATGATACTATCAATTATATCAGTGTAGGGTTTATTAGATACTTTAATAAATGTTATGGGCTATTTGGTACTATCAATTTTATCAATATAGCTACGCTGTATTGTAAATTAATAAACCAGAAAAATTAGCTGAATGAAATTTTCCATTCGCTTTTTGGAATTTATCTAGAAATTATTCAATCAAACTTCGTACGTCAGACTTTGTCACCAGTATCCAGTTGAAAAGTAGCTTTCAACTTAATCCACTGTTTTTTTAAACACTATAATGTCTTTCTTGGATTATTTCACTGTTTTATTTGTATAATATAATTTTACTTACGCTCTAAAACGAGTTAGGTGTGTTTAATACATAATGTATGAACTGTCACGTTAATTTAAATAAACAACTTTTAAAAATAGGTGTGTTAACAGATTATTATTAAGAAATTCTTAGTAAATCTTTCCAAAGTAATTTATTTAACAGGATATGTAAACTGAAATTTAAATGGGCAGTTCAATCAAATAAATATTGGCAACCTATTTGTTCTTATAATTTATTTAAATAATTTCATATTTTCAAAACTTTACCTAAAAATCTTAGAATCCGAGTCTCTTAAGATGTTTTGTAGATAGGTCAAGTGCAATATACCACGATTCCAAAGAAAATTGTCGCTAATATAAATGAATGCGTTGGAGGGTATGTCATGTAATGTCAAGGTTAACCAAACCAAATAGAACATACTGTACTTACTTCATTTTGGCATCAAACCAATAGTGCTTAAGCTAACACAAGCATTCCAGAAATATTTGGCCGTTTTTACTTTCTCTCAACACCTCGGCGAGAGAAATTATATAAAAAAAATCGAACTAGAAATTGTTATAAATATCGACGTTTTATGACCCCCTGAGACAAAAAAAAAATAGTTTTCGCAATGCGTCTGTACCTCGTGCTAGAGCCGAAACTATTTTAGCGATTAGGCTAAAACTTGGTACCTGGGGTTTTCAAAAGGTCTCCCTGAGGATTTTTTTTTTTTTAAGGGTAATTCGCTGAAGGGCGAAAAGAGAAGAAATAGATTTTCTCAAAATTCGCTCCAACGAGTTTGATTACATTTTTTGTATCTAAACACTGTTTATTATAATAAACAGGATGGTAGTTCTCATTTTTATATAAAAATGACTTTGAGGGTACTTTAAATACGGGAAATTTTACCATTTTCATCATTTCTCCGCAACTATTTGATATGCAAAATAGCTTACCATTGTAAAATTGTAGTAGGCCTACTATTAAAAATAAAAATCCTTTATTTCAAATATTTTTTTATAAAACTAAAAGTTTCTGAGCTACAAGCAAATTTATATACTTTTTAATTCAGGTGTTTGAAAATAAATTTGATTCTAATACTCTTTGGTAGAAGATGTTTCTCTTTTCACTATTTTTCTGTAACAGCGCTCCTAGTTTCTAATGCCATAGAGTAAGTAACAGTGCGTATATTTCATTTATGATCTTTGATGTAATGATTCTACAATAATGTATAGACCCATTATTTCGTTTCACAAATCTTACGAGTTTTTATTAAATGCCTATTTTAAAGATAAAAGCGAGAGAAAGTACGTTCTTTTTATCGTGCTCAAATTTAAATTTATTTGATATCCTGGCGAAGCGTTAAAAGCAAACATGACATATAATACATACTTTTAATAATTAGCATGTATGTAGGCTACTGTACCTAACTAACGGGATATGGGCCCCTGATGGTTTGTAACCTTCCATCTACCTCAAAATGTGTACTAATACTAGAGTTAATTAAAATTAAAATGCAGCTTTTAAAAACATTAAATGTAAAATCAAGATTAGCAATTTTTTGTTTTGCGTCGTTTGAGTTATACGAATATGTACTAATTACGCTAATAGTTAAAGGGATGAAGAAGGTTATATTTAAAGGATTTATACCCGCATTTGCGTGAAGGTAGAGTGGAAAACTATTTTGGGAAAATCCCCCTCAGTACACCCGACCGAGATTCGAACCTTAAGCTCCTACTCATCGGCACTCTAGTCCACTCTGCGAGTCTCGCCTTAGACCATGCGGCCACCAAAGTGGGTTTTATATATATATTGTTTTAGTTTGAATTTCATCCTACTACATATCCAAGCTATCCCACTTTAACCACACTAATATGGTAAGTGTTTAAAAAGTTAATTTTTTTAGAGAAAATACAATCTCACTTGCATGAAGTAATAGTGAGTAATCATTTAAGAAAACACGTTAATTACACCTAACTGGAATTCGAACCTGCACCTTCTCGTCACCAGCCAATACAATATATGAGTTTTATGTATATTCGGTGAACCCACGAACGAGCTTTAAAAACATAATTTTGTATTCTCTTCTGTGACCCAATTTCAGCGCCAAGCCTTAAAATAAGTTAACACATTTTTTTGTTTAGCTTTGAGCCAAATACTTTAAATAGTGCGTTGGGCAGCAAGTTATATCCTAGGTTGGTTAAAGGACTCAATAATTCACACTCTAAGAACTGCTAATCTAGCTAATTGGCACGTCCAAATATACTTTACATTTATCACGAGAACATCTCTGAGAATTAATTAACTAAGGTCTAAGTTAATGAACCATACAAAAACCTTTCTGTCCATTTGTAAAATTGATGTTTAAATTAATAACAACCCCACTAGTGACAACATGGTATAAGTAGTCAAGCTAGTAACAGACTGGACCTCCTCTAACAAGGAAAGTCGGAATTCATATCTTGAAAGGGTGAACTGAAGATAAATTCCCCCATGTGACTTGCCCCTGTGGTTTTCCCATCTCCTTTACAGGCAAACGTGGGTGCATTTTCTCTAAGCCCCTATCTCAATACGTACGCCCTAGAATAAGTCATTAATAATCCTGATGTTAAAATACTCATAAGAAATTACAAAAACAACTAATTAAAAACCCGCCTCGGTGGCGTAGTTGGCTAACGCGCTTGTCGTGTTGAGCTCGACTGTCGAGGACGGGGAGATCAAGGTTCGAATTTCGGTCGGGTGTACTGGGGTGGTTTTTCCTAAATTGGTTTTCCACTCCCCCTCCACGCAAATGTGGGTTCACTTCCTCTAACTTAACCTTTCTAATTCCCAATCTATTAGCGTAATTAGTACTTAAAGCGTATCACCCGAACGGGTAGTAAGACGCGGTGCTAAATAATAATAAGAAACTAATTAAAAATGTATTTTCATCATCTAGTAAATTTGTTCGATCCATTATTTTATAATAGTGGCGTAGATCCTAACAAATAACGATTGGGTCATAGTCCTAAACTTTTCTCCAGATGGATAAGTAACGATTGTTTAGTAAGTATAAATACCGGCTTATTCTGACAGATTATTGTTATCACGGATTAATTTCATTGACACTTGATGGACCTTCAAATAAAAGATAAAATAGTGATCAACATAAGCCCACGTTAAAGTTCCTTGCTGCAATTAATAATATTGTTTAGCGAATCAAACGGGAATATCACATGTATTTAAACATATCCCTATCAAAAAGTCAGTAAGAAAACAGTTAACGTCATATGCATAGATTTTATAATTCAGCGATACTTTGTGAGTTTTCTATGCTATTAAACTATTAAGCTATCAAGCTATTAAGCTATTAAGCTATTAAATTAAAATAAGCTATCAAAACGGCAATGGCAAATTTTACACATACTTCACACTTCCTTTGCTATGGAGTTCATGTCCACGCATGCTCATTCCTCTGTGACGTCATTACAAGTTACTCCTTGCGATAGTGCCCCAAACTAATCGACGGGCTCAGCTAGTCCTATAAGAGTGTCCACTACATGCTACTAACAAGCGCATCATGGGATGGGCACTTTACCAATTAACCTCACCCTGGTGACCATGTGAATCAACCTTCTTTCGAGAAAAATCCACGAGTACGAACCAGTGATCGAACCCGGAACAACTAGGTCAGTAGCTCACTATAAAATGAGGTCAGATATAATACGACTAGGTATCATCAACGTGTAGCAGACACCATACACCTTTTCTATTTATAGTTTATATAAAAAAATATTAAAATCATCCTCACCTCTTGAATCTATTTTATTGATATTTCAGAAATTATTTTCAAAACATACTTTTTCAAGCAGTTAAACTTAAACAACAATGCCTATCTTTTTTATATATTATTTGTTAATCATAAGCCATACTATAAGACAATGTGTTTTTTATCATAGCTTATTAAATTTTACTGTACTTATTTTTAATCATTAAGGGTTATTTAAACTAATTTGTATGTAGTAACTTCCAATGCTATCTTTATATAGTCAGTTTTTTTTATACTCAAACTCATTAAGATAGGATGGAATGGAATACGAGAAAAAGACAGAGTTTTTGCAGTTTAAAGGCAAAACTTTTTTTTTTTTTTGCCAAAATAAATAAAATACTGCTCAGTAGTCACAAACATAAAATTTATTTTTTTCAACCTCAAAATCTCTTAAATAGTTGTCAAGGGTGTTTTGAAATTAAACTACAATTTTCCAACTTCATTTAAAACGTTTCCCATCTAAAAAAGTGAAAACACACTGGCATTTTCTCGCGTCCCCAACCATCCCACACTAATCTTCGATTAAATTTTAAGCGTATAACCCGAACGTCTAGTAAAACGTGGTGCAAAAAACAACAACTACTTCTACTATTATCGACTACTTTCCCACAACATTATATTAGACACCATACTGTTTTTAATCCAACCCCCCACTAACCCTTCTATGACGTCCCTCGGGAAATTAACACAAGTTGATATGAATTGTTTCCTACTTGTGTAATCATTATCCGCGGGACCTCTCCTAATGGTGCTGCCATCTATCTGCATGATGAACGACTACACAGGCAACGGGGCGTCGTCGAAAAGTTGTGGACTGCGTGTGGTTTTCCTACGATAGATGAAATGGTCTCGGGGCAAAAAAAAAAAGTTCTCTCTATGGGATATTTTTTTAGTAATTAATTAAAGACACATTACATCATCAATTTAACAAATATCCACACCAGTGGGCACGTGGGAAAAGGCATCAGTTTTTTTTGTCCGGTTCATTGGTGAGAAAGGGTCAGTGTTTGAATCTCGGCAGGGTGTCTAGAGATGTTTTTTTAATAAATGGTTTTCATCTATATCTTTCTTCACGCAAATTTGGATACACTTCCTCAAGTCCTATAATTCAATTTGTGTAGGAATATCCTTTTAAATATAGCTACAAACTTTTTTTTGACGTAGCCAACAACAATATTTGATTGGTATTGATGCTATTTATGATAAGTGACATCTGCAGACCACATGACTTGGCGTATGAATATGTGAAAGTAGATCTGGTAGTGTTTCTAAATTTTAGATAATATTCTATTAGTTCAACTAGAAATTGCTTAAATTAATTAATACAATAGCAAAAAAAAAAGTATAAATATAATTTTATATAATCAATGAAAGTTCAACGAAACGATAAAACTAATAATTTATTGTTCAAAAAAGATTTCCAATACATCGAAAGGTTTGGGCACAATCTCCTTTGCCTTTGTAGTTCGCTTTTGGTGAGTATAATTAGACATTTCTTAAGGACTTGCCCACCTGTGTCGTAGTGACAACTCAAGATAAGTTTCCCAGGGCTAATGTATTTAATTTGTATTCGGTGGGTTATAAAAATTAGCTTAAACTATGAAACAAAAGCCATAGTTATTAAATAATTCTTTCAATAGTCTTACAATTTAAAAAAATAATCATATATTGAAGTAGTGTTCTTGAAAATGTTTTTTTAAATCGTTTATAGCTCTGGCTAGGTCTAGTAACAAAAATGACCTTTAAAAATCTTCCTTCCAGGACGTAGATTAAAAATGTCCTGAGAAGTATATGTCTATCTAGAATAGGAAACAAGATAAAAGTAATTTTGAAATCCAGGTCAATGCTGTCCAGGCGCAAATAGTGGAGTGTGTGTACTCGTCAGAGGAAGAGGTGGGAGTGCCATCAGATCATATTATAGAGGCTTCGTAGGGAGAACTGTCCGTTCTATTCCCTCTCTTTCTAATTTGTGCGATGGTGTCTATGTGTGATAGCGCTTAGAATGGTAAATTGCGCCAATTTAATATGCATCCCGTTTTACAAAATACTTTGAAACCACCAAATAGGTAAAGTTGTTAATAACGCTGTGCTACAAGGAATTGCTGTAAAAATAAATAAAATATCACGCCCACACACTATGCGTGATTCCTTGTCTAACAAGATTAAATTAGCCTCAAAGAATAAGTCTCTTTTTATGTTTCCAGAGATAAAATATTTAACTGTAACTGTAGGAGGATGAAACTTTATATATCTGGGATGAATTATAGGATTTCAACAAAGTGTCATCCAAACGTAAAGCTTAGTTAATTCCGTTCTCTCATGAGAGAATACCTTTAAGATCCCATACTTTAGATAACACCGTCTAATTACCGTGATAATGGCAGAATTTCAATAGGAACTAACGAGATGCAAGGTCTACAGTTATCACATATTAGCTCAGAGGAGAATGCCATATGTCGTTTCATACATGCTAAAAGTCAACTAAATCACTTTTTAATTCCTCTAGAACCCTCGTAAGCAGAAGTATTGTGATCGTAAAAAATAATCGAACTTATACAAATAAAAGTATTGTAAGGCACTCTTTTATTTCACTGTATCACCTTTACAATTTCTCTGTACAGCTTTCTCTCAAACAGTCCCACCAATTCAAGGGGGGAGGAGGGGTTAGTTCACCCTCTTCACTTCCCGAGATAACACTGGCCCCATATACACCATGCTAGATCCTCACGTCAACCACCCGAACTACTACTTCCCGCGGGATAAAACCCTCCGCGACCCGGCCAGGGTCTATCGCGGAGGTTTATGGGAAACACTGGGCGTCCGATGACGTAATATCGGCACAAACTTGAGCTTTTGATATATGTTGACGTTTCATGAGCCTCTGAAACTGAAAAAAAAAGTCTTCGCGATGCCGTCCGTCTGTCTGTATTTCGGCCTAAAGCTGAAATTATTTTACTAATCGGGCTAAAATTTTGTATATAGGGTTTACATAGGGTTACCTCCATGGGGTTTTTGGAATAAGATATCAATCCCTAAAATAAAAGGTTATTTACTGAAGGACAAAAATAAATAAAATAACTTTCTTCAAATCCGATCGGACTATTTTGATTAAATTTTGTAGCTAGGAATCTTTAAACCCTACAAAAATAAAAAAGAAGAAAAAAAGTATGATTCTAATTTTTCCGTGAAAATGACTTTAAAGGTACTTTAAATAGGCGTAAAATTCCAATTTTGGTCATATCTCCGCAACTATTTTAGATACAAAATAATTTATCATTGTAAATTTGTACCATTACGAAAAATATTTTTTTATTTAAAATATATTTTGTATAAAACCAAAAGCTTCCACGTTATACACAAATATATATTTTTTATTAAGGTCTTTAAAATGTGAAATTGATTTTTTTTGTCTACAGAAATTTTCCTCTTTTCTCAATGTTTCTGTAACACTGTCTTTTATTATTTAAAAAAAAAGCACTGCGTCTTACTACCTGTTCAGATTATACACATATGTACTAATTACGCTAATGATTTAGGAATGAGTAAGGGTTGAATTGAGAGGAAGTATACCCGCATTTGCTTGGAGTAGGAGTGGAACTTTTTTTTTAAACCACCCTCAGTTCACCCGACCGGGACTCGAACCTAAATCTCCCATTCATCGACAATAAAGTTTAACACGAGAATGATTACTTAAACCATGCGGTCACCGAAGCAGTTTGTGTTTATTATTTAATGTATTCTCTTTGGTAGGGTGTGTCTGCACCCGTGTATATTATTTCGCTTCACAAATATTACGAGTTTTTAGTACCGGTATATGTCTGTATTTTAAGATAGAATATAAAATAAGGTCTGTGCGGTGCACCGTACCATTTATTTAATTTTAACAAGTGTAGCGATTCATTCAAGTTGAAATTATTATATTGTTTGTGAAATTTAGCATGCATTCAATCATACGTTGCAAAAAATAACACCTGGACAAATATATACGGCCTTGAGCTCCCTCCTTCCTTTGTTATTCCTTATTATGCACACTCGATGCAAGTGTGCTATTTACGTCTATGTCAGCACACATCTTTCATATTTTAAATGAATCACAAGGTGACCTGGCGGTCTAGGGGTAAGGTGTCAGACTTATATGCTGGCGGTCGGGGTTCAATCCTCGGTCCCGGCAAAGATTTATCTGATTACCAAACCCTTCCTTCACCTCTTACAAGACATCTTGTGAATGTGAGGAATGCCAGGTCTCCACCGTGGTTCGGATTCCACGTTAAACTGTAGGTCCTTCATTTCATCTCACAATCACCCTACCATTGCCCATTAGCGTAAGTGCGTATAGCCCGAACGGGTAGTAAGACGCGTTGCTAATAATAATAACAATAATAATCCAAACTGTTTTTGACTAAAACAAAACGTTGGCAAAACTTTGAACCTTCATGATTTCGGTTGGGCAAAGTCCACCTGATTCTTGTCTGTAAAGCTGTGGTTAGGTAGGTACCTGTAAGATGAGTTGAGGATAATAATTATTCCCCTTGCGTACAGACACACCAGACCGCGGTGTTAAAAGAGAGTAACACCGCGCACCGGATCAACAGCTTCCAGGTTAAAATGGCTACGCTCATTGAAAGAGCTTGAATACTTCCAACACAGGGATCATTCATTACACAGAGTACCAAGTGACAACATCGCTACCATGCAGGCATTTAAAAAAAACAGTTTATTCTAAAGATGGTTTTACAAGCGAGCAGACCAAAAATGTCCTTGAAGTGTAAATAAACCGGTTTTCAAAAATTAGATTCATGTAAAGGCCCCACACCTTTCCCCATAAACCAAATATCTAAACGATCCTATTCAGACTGATAATTATAAGGAAAACGTAGAATACAATGGTCCTTTCTTTGTTCAAGCATCAAGTGAATGTTTGCAAAATTGTTTAGTTGTAAACAGGTTTGTTCATTGAAAGGGTGTAAGGTGGTGAGTTGGAGGGGTGGGGGGTGCAGGATTGCTGGTACGAGTACACTGTAGATTAAAATCTAGCTAGATAACGTTTAATCTAGCGAGAGTTTCTCTTGGCAATGTGTACTATAGAGTGTCTAGCTAGACTACCTTAGAGCCACTCTACCTAGACTTCTCTATCTGATATGAACACTAGACTCTTGGGCTAGAGTAATTAGGTAGAATGGACTGTATTCATGATTTACAACACTGAAATGTAAACTCTCATAGAACTCCCAATTACTTTTCCAAACTACGTCATCTGCTCCATCAACACTTTTCTTTTTATTGATTTTCCTCATTTCTGAGCTCATTTGGCACCGAAAATTATACCATTTCATACTAACTTCTACCTCTTCCATTTCCAAAGATTTTGCTATATTTATCAGTGCCTTTTCTTTCTTTCTTTTTTTATCCCTATTTCAATATTCTTTAACTCCGACATTCCATAATTCGGGATAGCTTTAAATAATCCAATCAAAGTTACTGTTTTGGTTCTATCTCTCACCACTTTAGTCTTCGCCATCTCCCCCGAGATTAGCTATTCTATTTGTTCAATTTAGTGAGGTTATGTGATGATAGTGAATATGGAGGTGTGATCTAATGGAAGTCTTGAACATAATTTACCAACCCCTGGTGACGATTGGGATGATTCCCATCAAGAGAAAGGTACCAAGGTACCAGCCAGCGATCTAACCCGTGACTCCTAGGTTCACTGACCATCACACCATGGGGCAGGATCCTGAAGTCCTTTAATATGAGTACGGTGAAGTAAGCTAGGATTATGATATTGTTAACGCTATTTCAGGTTTGGTCTACGCAGATCATCTAGAAAATATCCTTTGAGTAGCAAATACTCAAAAACCATTTGGGGAATTCTCAAGATGTCCCTCCCCCTCAAAATTTTTACCACCAGAATTTATATATTAATTGATTTAATAATTTATCATTGAAACTCAGTTTCATAAATTAGAGAGTCAAAATAATTAATTAATTAATTAATTGATTCCGACTACTATATCTACAAAGTTAAGATTCATTGAATATAATAACAGTGTTAAAAAACTTACAGCACTAAAATATAAACAATATTTTATTTGTTTGCCCAGTCTCTAGGTAACCACGAGTTCGATGATGGTGTCAGTGGTCTAATACCTTTCCTAAACAACGTGACATGTCCCGTACTAGCATCAAACTTGGATCTCAGCGAGGAACCTCTCCTGGCAGCAACCCCACTGGCCAACTCCACCATCCTGGTGGTGAACGGCACCAGGATAGGCGTCATCGGCTACCTCACGCCTGACACTAAGGTACGCTGCACACCACAGATTGTGTCATTTGTCTCATTGGCTACAAGAGTTGACGGTGTTTTGTTTTATATTCGTTTAACACACTTGTGCCCTTCTGGCTCGGAACCTAATTATCACTTATCTAAAACTGACATACAATAATTGATCAATCTCTTTTTAAATCACAAAATTGGATTTTAATCTAAAAGCTTTCGTGGTGTTTTTTTTAAAAAAAAGGTATATAACTAAAGCATCATAGTGATTTCAGACTTGTTAGAAACCGTCTGTGTAGCATTAAAAAAATCGAGTCACTTTAGAAATATTTTTACAACTGAATGTTTGACAAGACATTAAATTTATTGAAATATAACTAGAGTACCAGCAACGTTATTGCAGACTTTGAATAATACCAAGTGTATTGTGCTTGCGTGGACAGAAGTAAACTATGTGAACAAATACTCCAATCACTATATGAAGCACATTTTAGATCATATACAATCATTGTACTGCACATGTAGAGCAACCAACATAAGCAAAAGTTCACTTTGTTTTTACTCATTTTCCTCATAGCTATAAATAAAAACACAATTTTAAAAAGTGACATATAAAGAACAGTCTTTGGTCTAAGGCAAATATTTCAAACCTGCTGCCAAACCCATAATCCTGTGCGGCCTGTGGCCCAATTTTTGTAATTAAAATGTAGAAATGTACAATTTAATAGTATTTTATAGCTTGCCAAATTTTTCTTTATTATTATTATTATTATTTAGCATCGCGTCTTACTATACGTTTGGGTTATACGCTTAAGTACTAATTACGCTAATGGGTTAGGATTTTGGAAGGCTGAATTTAAAGGAAGGGAAGTCGTATTTGCGTGGAGGGAGAGTGGAAAACAATTTAGGGAAAACCACCCCATTTCGCCCAACCGAGATTCGAACCTCGACCTTCCCGTACTCAGCAGTTTAGATTAACACGAAAATAGCGCGTTAGCCACTGAGGTGGGCCTTGACAATTTTAATTGTACCAATTTCAAAACTTTTTTAGATGGGTCATTTTTATAAAGAATCCTTTATCGACACTGAAATAGATAAGTCTAAATATTTTGTATATTAATTTTCTATTTGTAATTTTTTTTTTGTGAAAGTTACTAATTTGGAGTTATGTTTTCTTAAGAAAGGGACAATATTTCTTCTTTTTTTTTAATGCGGCCCTCTCAGTATTTTAATTGGTCAATGGGTTCCTTATGACCAAACGACACACCCAGTCTAAGGTTTACTCTCACAATAAACTGAACTATCTGTAACAGGAAGATCAAGATTCGAATCCTGGAAGTTGGTTTTTCTTAAACTATTTTCTACTCTCCCTTCGCATAAATGCGGGTATGCTTCCTTTAAATTTAACCATTCTTATACTTAACAAATTAGTGTACTTGATTATAAGATATGCGTACAGCCCGAACGGTCAGTAAGACACACTGGTTAAAGCAAGAATTTTTGAAAGTTAAGGCCGGCACTATAAAGCTTTTTCGAATTACATATGTTCTCCCCTGCATAAAAATGTAAGGTAAATATTGAAAACTACAACAAACCTCCTCCACCCTACCTTCAGTTATCATTAAGAGTGAGGTCTTTTTTTAAAAGTTTGGCCCTCTCCCTCCTGACACACATGTGTGGATGCACCCATGATGTAAATTTGAATGTCTCTTAGGAACTGTCCAAATCGGAGAAGGTCAAGTACATAGACGAGGTAGAGGCCATCAAGCTGGAAGCTGACAAACTTAAGAACCAAGGAATAAACATCCTCATCGCCTTGGGACATTCTGGCTTCAGGAAGGACATACAGATCGCCACGGAGGTGCCCGATATTGATGTCGTCATTGGAGGGCACACTAACACCTTCTTATACACAGGTATAATGGTCGGCATCAGTGGCGTCTCCTAGCTAAAATTAGTGGGGGTGCTGCTCCAGAAAATGTTTAACCTTTGTTTTAAAATTGTGTAAAAGGAAAAAAAAACATGTATAAAAAGAAAAATTATTCAGGAACTTGATAAAATCTACCCCCCAAATAAACTTTTTCACCTACTTTAATTTAAATTGTTAAAGTTCAAGCTTGATCTATTCATTTAAAAATGAAATCCATTCTTCTTGTTTTAATTTGCGCAAAAAGTTAAATAACATTCTCCTTGACCTCTGGATGACAATTGTGGAAATTTTTCTTCATTGAAAGTACTGCGAGCGCATTAATCTTTCTGTTAAATAAAATAACCGAAAAAAATTAATCAAATAGAATAGCAGGAAGCAGAATAATAATCTATGTCTACACTCTTCTAACCTTTATCACATTCAAGAATATGGTACACGTTTTTTAAGCACAACATACGCTGAGTAAAAAGAAAACTTCCTTCCACCATCACGCCAGAGCCGGCACTGCGAGAGCAACAGTTCTCTCTCTCTACCTGGCAGTCCTGCCTTCCTCCCCACACCCCTCCTATGTGCGCATGCGCACAATAGTCAAACAGCACGTCGCTGGCACTGTGAAGAGCACAGTTCCATTCAAAGATTTTTTTGTATCTTTTCCATAAACTGGGGGATGGCTACTGAAGTACTGACACTAAGCTTAATAAATATATATTGTACTACAAAAATAAATAAGGATTTAAAGAAAAAAGGACTCATTTTATTAAATGCTATCGATAATATCAAGTGGAAATAGGGGTTCTGCAGTTTCGTAGTGCCTATACATGAGCCGCCACTGGTCAGCATGTATAGCCAGAGCCAGGTGAATCTTTAGGACCAGGCGGTTAGGGACTTAACATAATCTTTTGATTTGTATCATTTCAAATACAATGTTCCCTGTGTAATTTTGAAGTGTTAGAAGTGTATTCTTTTATGCATTTCCTCCTCCTTGTTAGATTCATCCAGTGGGTATGTGAATAAGCTTTGTCGACCTGACTTATATACCTGAGTCACAAGGTAAGTACGGTGGTTTTTCCTAACATTACAAGTATATACCTAGAGGTCCCAACATAATATAAGTTTTTATGCAGTGTAACAACAGTTTAAAACAGTCCCGAAATATTTAATTTATTTTTATATTAGAGTCGGTCATTTTATTACTGTACAGTGGTGATATCTAGTGTATATAGTGTGTCACGAATATGTGTGGACAGTGCAGTTATCTTTTCACAGTGGCGATCAGTTGTGGGGCCACGATAACGTGGGGGAAAAGCCACAGTTACGGCATATCTGACCACAATAAGATACAACTTACCGTCATTTACCGTAACCCCCAGCTTAGATGTCCCGCACGGCATTGCCCGTGACTCATTGTGGTATAAGAATTATATAAGCCCCCCCCCCNTCACCCCATGGTGTTCCTATCTCTGAAACGTAATTCTGAACCAGATAAAAATATTTTCTTCCAAAATTTTTTAAATATGGCCAAATTAAAGTGCTAATAAAAAACTTAAAAATCTGGCTTCGAGGTGCATTCGACACCCCTTCCGTCTACCTATGTTAAAAATTTCAGATCTCTGCGTGCCGTAGATTTGGCGGGGCATCGCACACAAACACACACAGACCAACACTTTATTTTATTATTATATATATGTAAATTAGTATTTTGTGTGAAGATTACAGATTAATATTTAAACAATATAGATATTGCATACAAGGAAAACTATTTTCTGATTTACACCGCTATAACATTAATAAATTAACTAGTAGTTAAAAAACTTCGCTGGCCACATGGTCTAAGGTGTCACTCTTGCAATAGACTAGACTGTCAATAATGGGGAGATACGGGTTCGAATTCCTGTTGGGTGTACTAAGGATTATTTTTCCTAAACAGTTTTCCATTCTCTCTCCACGAAAATGTGCGCACAATTCCTTTAAACTCAACAGTCCTCATCCCTGACCCATTATTGTAAATAGTACATAGGCGTATGATCCGAATAGATAGTAAGACGCGGTGCTAATATTTTTTTAGAAATAACCAGGGCACGATCTTTTTTTTATCTTTTTTTAAAACTTTAAATCTAACAATTATTTTAATTGACAGTTAATTAATTGTTTATTAAATGTTAATAAAAATTAGGTATCATTAGTTAGTAGCTAAGTATTTGTAAATTTAAAAATATAAGCTAGTTTATTCAAATTAAAAATTGTTTTGATTTTAAAAATAAGATTTTTATTTTATAAATTTAGCCAACAGTTAATTTATACACAGTATAAAAAAATTTAACAACATACACTTTTTTTTAATTAAATATATTTTCATGTGCTAGGAATAAAAATTCAAAAAGGAAATTTGACCCTAAAAATATCAATTTCTTTCAATGAGAGAAAATCTAATCATAATGACGTACAGTACATACCAATTTTGGTAAAACTCTCTTTTTATGGATCACTTAAAAGTATAGCTGAACCATCATAACCAGAACCCATAGGCATATAAATAAATACCTGTAAGACAGTAGAATTTGGCTATAGCTTGTTTTTATTATATATAGTGTCTTAAAGTAGCCAGAATGTTAACATTCACTCCAAAGTGTCCACCACATTACACATGGTGTGAGGTATTAATGAGTGAAATTAAATCTACATTTTGAACTGCCAGGTAAGGTTCTTCCTAAGGTGGTCAATTAGAACTAGCCTCTTCGATCCCTCAGAACTTGTACACACACCCCAATTTTCTTAGGAATGAACATTATGACAGTAAAAAAATCTACTACTAGGTCTACTTTTCTGTATTCATACGTCAAGCTATGTGATCTGCAGCTGTCCCTTTTAATAGATATTATCACTTATAATATAGGCACATTTTATCCATGTTGACTGCAATAAATACAAGTATGTTTGTAATTTCTAAAAGATGCGCCAAATGTATATTCGTAATAAAGTCAAGCTATAGTTTTGATGATCTTACGTTTTATTTTATGCCACAGGTAACCAGCCGGACTTGGAGGTACCCGAGAGCCTGTACCCTCACGTTGTCACCCAATCTTCAGGCAGGAAGGTGCCCGTGGTTCAGGCCTATGCTTACACCAAATACCTGGGTCAACTCGACTTGGTGTTCGACGAGCATGGGGAGATCATCTCGTACAAAGGAAACCCCATTCTTCTCGACAGCTCCGTGACGCGAGGTAATCCACCCGCCGTGCACACATTGAGCCTCCAGCCAATCACTAACATTGTCTTGAGCTAGCTCATGTGCATAAATACTTGGAAAAAAATGATTTGTATAAACTCTACTTGTGTGCATCTTTGTCTTGAGCTAGTTAATAGGCATAAATACTTGTAAAATAATTATTTGTATAAGCTCTACTTGGTGCATCTTTCTCTTGAGATAGTTAATGGGCATAAATACTTGTACAATAATGAGTTGTATAAGCTCTACTTGGTGCACCGTTGTCTTGAGCTAGTTAATGGGCATAAATACTTGTAAAATAATGAGTTGTATAAGCTCTACTTGGTGCGTCTTTGTCTTGAGTTAACTCATGTGCAGAAAAAACTTGAAAAATAGTTATTAGTATAAGACATGGCTTAATATATACAGGTCTGGCTACTATTTAGTTCCAGTTATCACTTTTCAGTCATTGAAGCCGATAAGCGCTAATATCTTAGCATACTACCACGGGAAAAATTCAAATATTGTAAAGAAGTTTGAGCTATATATCTATGTTTTTTTAAATGTAATATGAGGACAAGAGAAAATAATTAATAGCTTAAGAAAATATATTTATATTATTAACAAACAAACTACAATATTTGTTTTTTAATAATTTTAAATGCGTTTAAAGTTGCTTGGTATTGCTAATTATATGTATTAACTTTACATTTATTATCTCTGTACACAGGGGAAGGAGTGAAGCTGTGTAGGCTACACATTGCTTATATTTAATTTGTAGAACTATTATTTTAAATAAAATATATATTAGAGCAGTGGTTTCCAACCTTTCGCTAGGTTTTACCCCAATTGTGGTACCTGGGACTATAATGACTTCTTGATCACCTACAAGCGTTCAATCCTAGTTTTTAATTATTTTTTTCACTTAAAAAGATATGCATGGTGGAATTAACTAGGGAAAGAAACTGCGAGAGAAAATAAAGAAGCGTACAACCGAATAATTTCCGTGAAGAATGGAAAAGAACATACAAAATTGTGGGACATATAAGGGTGAAAAGATGAATGCGAATAAAGTAGTAAAGGCGAGTAAAGATCAAATGAGAGAAGGAGAAAGAATACAGAATTAGTTTTAAAGAAATAAGACGCTTTTCTGGAAGTGAATAGAGTGAACGTAAAAAGTATTGCAAGGAAAGGCCTATGGCATTCAGAATGAACATGGTGAGATGATCTGGGATGAAACCAGTATAAGAGAGTGATGAAGAGAGTATTTTGAGCAATTGTATGTAAAAAACGTCGAGGAAGTAGCAGAAAATAAGAAACATGTTATGTTAAGTGAAATAATTAACGATGCTGAGGTGCTAGAAGTTATGAAAGTGTTAAATAATGGCAAAGCTGCGGGAGTAGATCGGATGACAAGACAGTGAAATGCTAAAGTGCGGGGAATGGTACTTTTTGCCAGATTGTGTGAGTTGTTTAATGTGTGTGCTGGGATTCCGGATGTTCATAATGCCTGGAAGAATGATGTCACTATTCCTTTATACAAAATCAAAGGGGGTAAGAATGAATGTAAGAATTATATGGAAATTAGTTTGTTGAGTATTCTAAGCAAAGTTTTTGGGAGTGTCATAGTGGAAAACTGCTAGAATAAGTAAAGGATTTTGTATATCTGGGTGGAATACTTCTTAAAAATGGGACAGGATGGGACAGATGGGTGAATGCATCTTGGAGAGTAGTTGGATGTATGTGGACTATTGCAAAGAATGAAATAGTATCGAGAGAGGCAAAGATGGCAGTATATAAAATTGTGTTAACACTATCATCATTGCATGGATGTGAAGCGTAGGCTGGTCAGGAGAAACATAAGAGCAAGGTGAATGCTGTTGGAATGAGATAGCTAAAAAAACGGTATATGTAAAAACTCGGATGGATAGTGTCAGTAGTAAATGGGTAGTGAAGGAGTGTGGTTTGAAAAGTAATGCAATAGGTTAGTGTGAAATAAGCGTCTCAAGTTGGTTTGGGCATGTTGAGAGGATGAATGTGGATCGAGTGACGAAGCTAATATATGGAAGTAGAGTGTGTGGTTCAAAAAGGAAGGCGTAGGTTATGTAAGGTGTGGTTAAATGTTGTAGACAAATGTATAAAAATGAGAAACATTAAGAGTTTTAAGAATAAAAAAACATATCTGACTATGTGTATGGATGTTATTGAAGCGAGGGGAGTATGCAAGGATAGGGAAGTGTGGAGAAAGATAGTGACGTTGGATTAAGTACGAAGTTGTTGTTTTTTGAACTATATGTACAGTTTATTTCCTACACCGTAAGTGTTATGTATGTATTAATATATGTGTGTGTGCGTGCACGCATGTATGTTTGTATGCTTGTATACCTGTATGTGTGCGTGTATGTATGTATGTATGTATGTATGTATGTATGTATGTATGTATGTATGTATGTGTGTATGATTGTATGTATGTATATGTGTGTGTGTGTTTATGTATGTAAAAGAGATTACGTTGTTTTCTTCCAGAACAAGATATCTTGGACGAGCTGGAATATTGGCGGACAGATGTTGAAGCTCTCCAAAACACCGTTGTGGGACGAACCAAGGTCCTCCTAGACGGGGACCGGAAGAGCTGCCGACTGGTAGAGTGTAACATGGGAAATCTCATCACTGACGCGATGATAGATGAAGTGAGCCTTTTCAATCATTTCAATTTACTCGTCTCCACACATTCATTAAAATAGTTGAAGTAGTTTTAGACAGTACAAAGTTTTATTTTCTCATATCAATAGAAAGTATTGTGATCGTGAAAATCACTATCTCAAAATTATGTCGAATCTTTACTTTTTTGTTGACTCTTAACCCGAAAAAGTAGACTTTACAATTATATATGTCTGTCCCTGACCACGGATCCTAAACGGTTAAATTGATTTTGTTCAAACATGATATTTAGATTTTGCAAGGCTATACCTAAGAATTTTTTTAATTATGACCCTAACTCCTTGACAAGTGTTTTTATTAATTCCAAAAATTTAGAAAATGGATTAAACGATTTGTTTAAAATGCATATCTAGGATTTTTGTGACATGACAGTAAGTAGCAGGGCGTTTCATTCCACTCTGCTGTGATTGGCCAAACTTGGTCACGTGACCATTCCTCGCTCTCTGATTGTCTTCACCCCCTCTCCCCTCCACTTTACCTTCTGCCACCTTTCAGTGGTAATTGTTCCAAGCATGTTGGTTATTGTTTCGGACATGTTGATTAGTAATGTGTGCTAATAGATTTTTTATATATGGTTAGGATTGGGGTGTTTGAGTTTATTTATTTATTGGCATAAAGTCCACGCCACCAGGTGAACCGTCTTCGGCATTGCTAGTGAACGCTAGAACCATCTTTTCTGCCAAGCGGCTTAGCGAAGAGTGTGAGATATGGTTCCCCCTGCCTTGAGACCCCTTTCACTTACCCTCAACAACCCTCCTGAGAGGTATGTGTTACAACGCCCTCCCCGCACCACCTATAAGGTAAAGGGTTTTACCTGATGACAGGCACCAGTTTGGCGGGTCAACAAGACAAGTCGGGACAAGAATAGATCGTGACCTTGAATAATGTCACAATGGGTTTTCCCTTATGACTGGTGCCAGTTTGGTAGCTTGACAGCTTTAACAACGCCGTCTACATGTCGCCCTGACACACATTCCTTACAGTCGTTACCAACATGAAGGATAGAGACACCGCGTCGATGGGCCTTCCAGCAGAGCCATCGTACGGCAACGTGTGACTGTTGGTCTGCACACCGGTAGCCACCGTTAGGGATGATACCGATGGTATTCTCCTTAAGATGACCTCGGTGAAAAACCAAATTGGCCGCTCCTGCGATCGTACACGCCTCTCTGAAAGGATCCACCTTTGCTTTTTACATAAGCATGTCTCTAAACTTTAGGCAGGCCTTCCGTAGGATCTCTACAGCTTTCACGCAATGCAGTTCCAACTCGCGCTTAAAATCAAAGACATAATTTTATTTGACCAACGCGTCATACCACTTTCAAAGCGCTCCTTTACCTCAACTAGCATCTCACTGATGCCGTAGTCTTTCTTTGGCGGCAAGGGACCTTTATACCTCGCGCTTTCTTTTTTATTGTAAAAAATGGGGGAAATGTCCCTTGGCCAAAGACTCGTCCAAGCCGAATGTTTTGGGCATCTTGGACAACGACATTGAGCGAAAGTTCTGTGAGTCAATAAAGTGGAGCGAGCCGAAACGCATGGACATGCTTTTTCCACCGTTCACTATGAGCTCTAGAGTCAATTTTTTAAACCTCCATCATATATTTTAAAATAAAATTCCCATCATAGCTTTTTGCATTATGGCCTAGGTGGGTGATATCCTTAAATTTTGTTGCCTTAATTTGTTCAATAAATCCGAAAAATTGGGCCATTGTAGTATCACCCTTGAATATGCAAGTCCTATCGCCCATGCATTTGGAGTAATGATGGTCATTTACATTTATATGAAGGTAGGCCTTGCAATACGTCTGTACGACACAGAGGTTAGTCTCATGCAAGTACGTTTTTGGCCGCACCGAGAAGAAGCGTTTCTTGTCTGCATTCAAAATCATAGAACACAAACATGAAATTATCTTTTCCAGTGATGGCTTGGATAGGGCTTGTTTCATATAGAAGAAATGACCAAAAGGACGATAATACGCTACAAAAAGTATCATAACACCTGTGTGAATAATTTGATCTTTCCAAACTAAAAAATTGCCCACAGACTTCACAAACCTTTTTGATATCACAGACAGACATGTGACGTGTTATGGTTATCAAAACATGTCTGGTTTGTGAACCAGCGCCCGCAGTCTTTACAGGTCACAGTTCAACCTCCACGGAAGACCACTTTATCGTAGCACTTTTTGCACATATATTCACATTTGTGCTCATTCTTTGTTTTGAATGGCACACGGCACTCGCGGCAAAAGTACGAGCACTTAAATGCAGCTATTGGATATTTTATCACCCGGAGGACTGGGTGTTTTGATTCTTCTAATATCAAGTTGTATTGTTTTGTTTTATGCTGATACAATTAGTCAGCTTATTCAGTTCACTTTAGTAATAATAATAATAGTGATAGTAATAATTATAATAATAACCAAATAAAAATATGCATATATAGTTAAAGTTGTTCGGTTCTTATTTTATAATTTATATTATTCCTCATCTATTTATTTATTTGATTACTATCATCATAATCATCATCATTATATAACATTATCTATTATTTGCCCCTCGTCTACTTTGTAATATAACAAGTATACCTTAAAACATTACACTATGGCTTAGCTTACAATATAGGGCATTAGAGTGATATGGTACGGTTTCAAGGTTTTATAGGAAGGGGCTTTTAGAAAAAACAAACGTCCTACGGCCAACATTGACATCATTTTGCTTTTTTTATTGGTGTTATTTTAAAAGTATTGATCGTATCTCCAAAGTGACAGCTGCAGTTAACATAACTTGAATTAAGAATGCGTGGAAGTCGATCTAGTAACTTTTCTGTCGGAAAACATCCTTCATATGAAAATTGGTCTGTAGTTGTTAAATGCGAATATATTTTTTTTAATTTGTTTAAACTGTTTATTTCCAGAACGTGCTGGACTACACTGGATCTGGCTGGACAGACGCTCCTATAGCCATCCAACATGGAGGGGGTATCCGTAACTCTATCGAGAACACTGCAAACTCTGGTAAGTGAAGCTCTAGTTGCGTTATGGATTATTAGGTCTTGACAAAATGGACGTTTGAAGAGTACAGGGGAAAAGGGGGAGTGTCCATTTGAAGAGTACAAGGGGAAAAAGGAAGAGTGTCTATTTGAAGAGTACAGGGGAAAAAAGGGGGAGTGTCCATTTGAAGAGTACAAGGGGGGAAAGGAGGAGTGTCTATTTGAAGAATACAGGGAATAAAGGGGGGAGTGTCCATTTGAAGAGTACAAGGAGATAAAGGGGGGAGTGTCCATTTGAAGAGTACAAGGGGAGAAAGGAGGAGTGTCTATTTGAAGAATACAGGGAATAAAGGGGGGAGTGTCCATTTGAAGAGTACAAGGAGATAAAGGGGGGAGTGTCCATTTGAAGAGTACAAGGGGAGAAAGGAGGAGTGTCTATTTGAAGAATACAGGGAATAAAGGGGGGAGTGTCCATTTGAAGAGTACAAGGAGATAAAGGGGGGAGTGTCCATTTGAAGAGTACAAGGGGAGAAAGGAGGAGTGTCTATTTGAAGAATACAGGGAATAAAGGGGGGAGTGTCCATTTGAAGAGTACAAGGAGATAAAGGGGGGAGTGTCCATTTGAAGAGTACAAGGGGAGAAAGGAGGAGTGTCTATTTGAAGAATACAGGGAATAAAGGGGGGAGTGTCCATTTGAAGAGTACAAGGAGATAAAGGGGGGAGTGTCCATTTGAAGAGTACAAGGGGAGAAAGGAGGAGTGTCTATTTGAAGAATACAGGGAATAAAGGGGGGAGTGTCCATTTGAAGAGTACAAGGAGATAAAGGGGGGAGTGTCCATTTGAAGAGTACAAGGGGAGAAAGGAGGAGTGTCTATTTGAAGAATACAGGGAATAAAGGGGGGAGTGTCCATTTGAAGAGTACAAGGGGGGAAAGGAGGAGTGTCTATTTGAAGAATACAGGGGATAAAGGGGGGAGTGTCCATTTGAAGATTACAAGGGGGGAAAGGGGGAGTGTCCAATACTAACTCCAATTGAGATAATGCTATTTATTAAAAAATTATGAGCTCTTCTGGCACTTTATATTATTGTTAATATATGTCTCTGTAACCACTTCAATTATCTAGTGTTTAGAGCTCCTGGATACAGGTCCATAGGTCCCAGGTTCAATTCTCGGGGTTTCCGGACTTTTTTTGTTGTTGTTGGTGCAGTGGGTCTGGAACGAGGTACCACTCAGCCTCAAGAGGATAAATGAGGAGCTACTTGAACAAATAAATAGCAGCTCCGGTCTAGAAAACTGAGACTAACGGCTGGAGGGTTCTTTGTGCTGGCCACATGACACCCTCTATCCTCAAATGTTATCAGTATCATCTTTAACGGTGGCGGCGGCCGCTCGATCGGTATAGCTTGATCGTGGGTTCCCTGTCATATTTTAGCTAAAAAAGTAACTTATTTGTTAGGTGATGTTAGGTTGATGTGGTTATATTTATAAAAGCTGTCCTGAAAAAAATCATGTTAAGTGACTTCCCCTTTCTTTAAATTTCTCGTGACTCCTCGCAGAGAGAAAGTATTGTGATTGTCAAAAATTATTAAGCTCTAGGTTTTGATGTATGTCGACGTTTAATGACTCCCTAAACGTAAAGAAGGGATTTTTGCAAGGTCGTCTGACTTTCTGGGACTAGAGCCGAAATCATTTTACCGATCGGGCCAATACCTGGTGGCTACGATCTTCATAAGATTACCCAGAGGGATATTGGTAATTATACGTCCAACCCCAAAATAAAGTGTAGTTTACAGAGCGACTAAATGAGACCAAAGCAATTTTATCCAACTCGGCTCTAACAATTTTGATTAAAATTTGTATTT
>CABFOW010000436.1:110959-144655 GCA_902141385.1 Timema californicum | reverse complement strand
GACAAACAAATTAAGGTGTTCAAACCCATTATTAAAATATAGATTAATAATACAAAGGCACTTAAAGTAAAAAAATTAGATCAAAATGTACCAAATATTTATAAAAGCAATAAAACAAAGTAAAATTAAAACAAATACTCCCAGAGCCTTTCTTATAAAAAAAATTATTATTATTATTATTATTATTAGCACCGCGTCTTACTACCCGTTCGGGTTATACGCACTTACGCTAATGTGTAATGGTAGGGTGATTGTGAGATGAAATGGAGGACCTACAGTTTAACGTGGGATCCGAACCACGGTGGAGGCCTGGTATTCCTCACATTCACAAGTTGTGATCAATACACGTCTTGTGAGAGGTGAAGGAAGGGTTTGGCAATCGGATAAATCTTTTCCGGGACCGAGGATTGAACCCCGGCCGCCAGCGGACTAATATTAACCTTCCTTGGCACAAATATACCTCATACCTTGGTGCATCATTACTTGAGATATACACTACAGATACACCTCAGTACTTCAATTATCACTATTAGTATCAAACATTAGCTGGTAAAATAATAATAATACTAATGTCGCGTCTGGTCTACATCACGTCTTGTAGTTCAGTTTTTGGAAAGATTTGCCACTAATAATGTGCCTTTTCCCAGGGGACGCCCGAATATACTAATCTTACATCCTTTTCGTGGAGGCTCTTCCCATGTCCCGATGAGATTAAGGTATGATGATAGTGAGTATGACGGAATGGATCCAATGAAGATATTAACCTAACCTAAGCCTAACTAACCAAACCCTGGTCCTTGTCGATAATAACCCCCCTGTATCAGCCGGCAATTGAACCCGGAGCCTCTAGGTCAGCAGCTATTAGCTCTGACGACTACACCACGAGGCCAGTCAGTCGGTGAAATGAGCTACCCTCTGTGTTTTGTTTTATTTAGGCACCGTGACGCGCGCAGATATTCTGGAGGTCCTGCCCTTCGAGAACGCCGTGCAGAAGGTCGACCTGAAGGGAGATGCTGTGTTGGAGATGCTGGAGCATAGCGTCAAGAACTATGACCTTTCGGAGGCAGTAGGAGGGTTCCTACAGTTCTCAGGTGTGACATTTTATACAGAAGCATGATTCTCTCCTCGAGTACTTCAGAGAACTTGTTTATTTTAATTTATTTATTTATTGGAGGTATCTTAACTGCACCTTCTGAACCGACCAATTATAACAGAACACGAGAATTTCTATGAGCGAGAGCGAAAGGGCTTAACAATTTTGCCTGGAATTGCATTTTCACATAACTTACAGGGTTCTTTAACATGCCACAATTGACATGGGACTGAAGGCTCTGCTTCCCTTTCAAGGGAAGTTGTGCTACAGATTTGTATTTCTTAAAGAAAAATCCGTCTACCCCAGCTGGGTTTTAACCCATTAACACTGAGCCATGAGGTGAACACTTTATCCCAAGACAACTGAGGTCAACGAGAATTAGTTTCATTTTCTGGCTCTGTCAAGATATTTTCTACTATAAATGTGCTATGCAACATAACTTTTAAGGTCTTTTTTTCACTTTTTTATTCCAAACAACATTTTTTGCCCAAAATAACTCAAACATAGGTTCAGCAGATACATTTATTAAAATAGTCTTTACATTGTAATTTATTCAGTTGTTGAATATCTGTAATAAGCATAGCAGAATTATATGGTAAACTTTTAAATGAAGAGAAAAGGTTGTAATTAAATTCCAAGGGCACCCTTGACAGATATTCAAGAACTGTTGAGTTCATTATGTGGAAAAAAAAATCATTTTTCTTCTGCAGAATTATATGATCTTTTATGGCCCAAAAAAAGTTTTGCTATTAAAGTTGCAAAAACACTGGCCTTATCTCATGTTCCCTACCCTCCAGTTTAAGGAAAGGTAAGGAATGTGTAGTGCTGTAATTTGGTCCTGCAAGTCAATCAAATGATATGTGGGCCTTTACAATAAATAATAATGTGTGAAAGAGAAATACTGTTTAATTTATAAGTAGCTCGATAGTGTTAGTTCTTACTGAAACACAAAATAAGTACTTTTATTTTGATACCAGAATGTTTTATTTTATGTCATATTATAGGTCAGAGGTTCCAAAACCTGTTAGACCAAAATGAGATCCTACACTAGGAAAAATACATGCTGCAGCCTCTATAAACATATTTACACTAGCATTATGATAATTCAATAAAGTCAATTAAATTTCACATGTACTAAAGTCCAAACAAACGTAAAACCTCACAGGTTATGACCTCGCTTTTGACAAACGTCATTTATTCAGAATTGAAACAATTGAAAATCCTAATTACTGTTGCTATTTATAGAGTGATAAACAAATCAAGAGTATTTTAAAATTTCCCCGTGGAGCCTCAGATAGTAACTATGGTAGAGTCCAGTGTCTTTATTCCAAATTAATTTATTTTAAAAATCTAACTCTAGTTTTTTTTAAATTAATGATCAGTAATAAGATATCTGCATATATTTATTTAATATGTCTATATAATGAAATATTTTGTCCTGACTGTACGAGTGTAGAAGCGACTGAGTGACCTTGCTATCAGTAGACCATCTTAGAAACAAACGCATTTTGTTTTGCTCTTATATTGTTAACAAATGAAAAAAAAAATCCTTTTCATTTACATACGTACCGTGTTTACAAAGAAGGAAGAGGTGTTTCTAACCTTCATCTATCCTCTCACACCTTGTTTTACATACACTCTCTGTCATAAAACTATACCTTCGAACGTTGTAATAGATCGAACCAGCGATGCGACGCGAACTATATTCCGTTCACGATAGGTTTTTACCTGGATGACAGTTCGAAAATCATGTGTTTAGGTTTTGGGTTGCCAACACTTGTAAAAGATCACAGTTTTGTTGTAAATGTAAAGATCTTTAATTACCTGTTATATATTACATTTAAAATAACGTAAACTTAAGTTTTCTCATAATATTTCATTCTTTTAAATAATTTCTTTTTATCTAACTCGAAACAATATTTTAAACATAATAAAAAGTACTTATTTTTCGTTTTGGAACTTTATTGATTTTGTGTTAATATAGTGCATACATCAATACCTTTTAATACAGGCATCGTATTTACTTGGAAAAGAGAAAATTGTTGTCATTTTTCTACATTCAATAAATGCTTTTATGATTATTTTATCGTATTTTGATAAATTTAACTGAATAAAATATTTTCATCAACTGCGTGTCTGAATCATTGTTAAAAACTTGTTTACCGTTATGTTCAATCATATGGGTCTGTCAGTCGCCATTTTGAAGCTATGTTCGTTAGAAGTTTTTGTGAAAGTGGTGTGAATATTTTTTTAAGTGGAATAAAACGATTAATAAACTTTGTGTCCGACCTTAAATAAATATATAAATAATATTGGCCTAAATTACTGTGGTTAACTGTCACATTAATATATTACCATCTGTTTTCATTACAGTCATCCAAAGTGATAGATGTCATCTGTTGGCATAGTGATATATTAGGGATTACTTCTAGTAACAGTTCGAGCTGTCATCCAGATAAACTTAGCTCGTGAATGACTTATAGCTATCCCTCAATTAAGGTAGTTAACTGACAGCTAGCAAAACCTACCAGATTTACTTTCATTATATCCATTCGCCAAATCCTATGGTCGTCCAGATCATAGATTGATCTGTTGTCACTTTTAGCAGTCAAAAGTTTCACAACAGACAATTTGTTTCTGATTATGTTTTTCTTTTAACCGTTTTTTACATCCTCTGTTAGGTGTCAGCTATCACCACTCCTATGGTGAATGGACTACAACATAAGCTCCCTCACTCACGTTCATTTGAACTTACAAAGAAACATCTGGAAGACCTTTTCTTACTACTAGAATTATATTGCATTGTATTCCAAAAGGTTCTTCACTAGAAAATTGGGCTATAACTATAATTCTCCCAACTCCCAGGAAAGCGGTCATCACTACCTTTCATTCTTACTTCTAAATACATAATTTTGTGTGACCTACTGTGAACTCATACATTCAGCAAAAATTAAGAGAACTGAATTAATGAATTCAGGTGATAAGCTCCAAACTAATTAAAAGAAACCATTGCGAACCCGGTAGGTCACTATGCAAACAATCTTGACTTTGTCTTCGCTTCTTCATTAAATCTGGGTGGAAGAACCAATTAAACTTCAGAACTAACCTACTCAATCTGTGCGCATGCGTCTAATACAACTGACTCAATACGCGCATACGAGTACAAATTAAGATACAATAAGACAGCTACGTCTACTGTTGTAAAATTATTTGAAATATCTTGCTAAATGAAAAGTGTTTATGTAGTTTTTGTTGATTTGTTTTACAAAAATACAATATATTTAGAAAGTACCCACCATGACAATAATCTATAAGCTATGTCCACCCACTATAAAATTAAGTATATTGATGATCAGCTTTTTGAGTTTGCGTTGAAAAAACCTTATAGTTCATAATACATTTTTGATTGCGAAGAAATTGCTGCGCCACTAGAACAGATTATACTCTAAATTTTCAATAATAATGTGAATCAAGCTTTACACACAACCCCATTGGGTTCATTATCAGTGGAGATACTGTCCTCACTTTATTTGTGTTTTAGCTATAGCAATTTATACATTTAACTTAATAATTACCCGCTTCGGTGCCCATGGGGTCTAACGCACTACTCTCGTGTTGGACTAGACTGCCGAAGTCGAGGAGATCGGGATTAGATCCCAGCAGGATGCAATGAAGGTGGTTTTCCCTAAATAGTTCTCCGCTCTCCTTCTATGCAAATTCCGGTGCATTTTTTCTAAATTAAAACCTTCCTAACACATTAGTGTGATTAGTATATCGGAGTAAAACCCGAACAGGTAGTATGAAGTGGTGCTTAAAAAAACTTTTTAATTGAGTAAAGTGTAGTATTTATGTTCATTGATTTAAGTGCTTAACTTTACTGATTATTATTATTATTATTAGCACCACGTCTTACTACCCGTTCGGGTTATACGCACTTACGCTAATGTGTAATGTTAGGGTGATTGTGAGATGAGATGAAGGACCTACAGTTTAACGTGGAATCCGAACCACGGTGGAGGCCTGGCATTCCACACACTCACAAGTTGTGATTAATACACGTCTTGTCATAGGCGAAGGAAGGGTTTGGACAGTGAGATAAATCTGTGCCGGGACCAAGGATTGAAGCCCTGACCCCCAGCACAGAAGTCTGACACCTTACCCCTAGACCACCAGGTCACCTGTGCATTTTGTTCTAGTAGTAATATGGGAGCGGAAGTATTGGGTACAAACTGTATCCAGAGCCTTGATGAAGCAATGTACTGTACAATGGAGGATTGAACGATTCGTTTACAAAACAAAGGCTCGCTCGTTCACAGCTCTCGGTCACGAACGATCTGTCTCTACTCACACGTATCAGTGAAACTTTGTCGACGCATGGCCTTAATTGTGCGTTTTATCCCGCGGATAGCGCTCAATTAGAGTAAGTATTACAGTTAGAACCGGATCTTACTTGCATCATGGAACGAGTTTTCTGTGGTTTACTTTATAAAACAGGGGAATTGAGACCTGTAACACCGTTTTACCATTTAAAAAAACCACAAACCGAATTATAAAAATTAATTTTTTAACATGTTGAGCATTACTTAAAAGATCCTTATCTCACTGTTGTAAAGTGTATATACATTCTTATAGAAACATAATATAATCTTAATTCAAGTGAATTACATGGTTCTGAGTCCCAAAAGTGTGTTTTGAAAAATACAGTAAAACCTCAGTCGAAATAAAGGAGGCTGAACCTATTTCGGTTAATCAAATTTTCAGATATAAAATTAATACCTCCCCCCAGCCCCCCCTCGCCCCCGCAAAGAGTTAAAAGGAAAAAAAACATAACTTACATAGTTACAAAAAAAGTATTTTTTGTATATGAATGTACTTACATACAATATTTAAATATATGATTACTCGATATAACAAAGTTAAATATAGACAACAAAACTAAAGTTACATTTTTTTTAAGTCTGAAATTTTATTTTGGTTCTTTTTTTTTTCGATTTGTATATCTTAACAAATAATTTTTTTACCGACGTAAACTTTAATTTGGCAGTTTAGCTACTGAAAAATATACATACACAAAAATGCGAGTAGCCTAATCGGATATGCCTGGTTTCAGATATTAGAGATCTGGATATGAAAAGTTTCACTGTAAAAACATCACTTTATGATTCTTTTTAATACGTTTGGAATCACCCTCATTTCTTTGTCTCTACGAAAACTGGCCCCAATTCGTGAAGTGAACACATTCAATCACGATCTTTCCACCAAGGAAAGAAAAGATATGTATTATAAAAACAGTGGGACAATGGGCACAAGTTAGTTTTTTGTTATGTAAGGTAAGAGATTACACATACACAAAATGTGTTCCATGACACATGAAAGAAAGATAAAGAAATGAGCGCTTGTTTAGATGACCTTGATGTTTCTCACAGACTTTTTTTCCTACACACAGGCATAAATAATGAGAACCTAATTTACGTATAGTACAAATTTATTAAAGCTGTTTTAATCATGTATGTTTCTATAACCAGTCTAGGGGTGTTATTATTATTATTATTATTATTATTATTATTATTATTATTATTATTANCCTGGAATTCATCACATTCACAAGTTGTGATTAATACAAGTCTTGTCAGAGGTGAAGGAAGGGATTGGCAATCAGATAAATCTATACCCGGACCGAGGATTGAACCCCAAACCCCAGCACAGAAGTCCGACACCTTACCCCTAGACCACCAGGTCACCGCTGTCATTCAAGACACACCGATAATGATATAGGTCCTACCCACAATTATTATTATTATTATCACCGCGTCTTACTACCCGTTCGGGTTATACGCACTTACGCTAATGTGTAATGGTAGGGTGATTGTGAGATGAAATGGAGGACCTACAGTTTAACGTGGAATCCGAACCACGGTGGAGACCTGGCATTCCTCACATTCACAAGATGTCTTGTCAGAGGTGAAGGAAGGGTTTGGTAATCAGATAAATCTGTGCCGGGACCGAGGATTGAACCCCGGCCGCCAGCATAGAAGTCTGACACCTTACCCCTAGACCACCAGGTCACCCACTCTAGGGGTGTTAAATGGGAGAGCACTGAGGACGTCTGGGTCAAATAATTGCACGATAATAGCGTTACAGTAGAATATATTATCTTTATTCATTTTCGATCAGCATCTTTATAATACACACAGGAGGGAATGTATTTAGTAGAGGTCTGTAGAGGTGGGAAACCAAGCTGTAAAATAGCAACAACATAATATATTTGGGCTTTCTTGGATTGAGTATCTTGTCCTTGAAGATAACACTCCCAAACTAACACATTTTAACATCAAATTTCCTTGGCTAAGTTTACTGTGGAATCCACTATTCAATTATATCCCTTTTTTCTGTCCTTCGCGGGGAAAAAATCCCTTACAAAACGCATGCGCACTCATTGAGTCACCCGGTTTTTGAAATTGTATTGAGTATCCCACACAGATGTTGTCTCACAGACCCGACAAAGCTGAAACTATTCCAACTCAAGCCGAGTAGGTCGAGCGAATGGAGCTGAAATATTGCGATTGATTTGGAGTTTGTCATGTGAGCACATTTCCTCCCTAGTTTCCCGGAGAAAGTGTGGATGAGCAGCAAAGGTAAATTGTTTCTACATATGCGCAGGTTTGTATGTGACCTATGACGTGACCAAGGAAAGTGGGAAGAGGGTAGTGTCGGCGATGGCCCGCTGTGGGGACTGCAGGGTCCCGACTTACAGCCCCGTTCAGACCAACCAGACGTACAGCATCTTGGTGCCGAGCTTCCTCGTTGACGGGGGTGACGGCTTCACGGTGTTCAAAGAGAAAGCAATCAAAATCATCACACTAGGTAACTGTGTAAGGGTGTGCACAGCTTATATATGTAAAAAGTCAATCTCAAAGATTGACCCCATATTCTCTTCGCTTGGAGTAAAAACTTATAAATTTGCGTTACGATTAATCAAAACTCCATGGCATCAGCTCTAAATCGAGTGGCTAGCGAAGATAATGCCTTCTTAGACGGATAGAGGGTGTTATGTAGTCTAAACAGCAAACCCTCTGGTTGTTAATCTCAGTTTTCTAGAACCAGAGCTGCTAGTTTTTTCATTCAAGTAGCTCCTCATTTGTCCTAACAAGGTTGAGTCGACCCCGATATAAACAATTGCTTGGATGCTGAATGTTTTAATTCCATTAACTATGTTTGAGCTTGTATTCATGCCTTTAACTATTACAGATACAATTTAACTTTCATAGTAAGACTTTAACTATTACAGATACAATTTAACTTTCATAGTAAGACTTTAACGTATCCACACTTCAGGTTTTGTTATCTACAGCTGTCACTTTTGATTGATAATACTAGTACTTATAAAATAACAACATTAATGTAGTCAGTATGTTACTAATGTTTGTCGCAAATCAATATGCTTGTATGTTCTAATATACTCTTTCTATTAAAACTGGATAGTAAGTTCTTTCATGTATAGCAACATTTTGAATGCAATTTTAATTTTTTTGCACCGTGTTTTACTACTACATGTTCGGGGTTCACGCTAAGCACCAATTACTCTAGAGTTTTGGGGATTAGGAAGGCTATATATTGATAAAGTGTACCCACATTTTCATGGAAGGAGAGGAGGAAAACCATTTCGGAAAAACCACCATCAGTCCACCCGACCGAGATTTGAACCTTGATCTCCCCGTCATCGGTGATCTAGTTTTACACGAGAGTAATGAGTTTGACCATACGGTCACCGAGGTGGATGATGTCAATATTGAATGTATATCGCTGCCATTGGCTAGTTGTACCCAGAATGCAACGTTCCATTCGGGCACGCAAGCAAAGTGTCGGCCACTTCAGCCAGGGCTTTATAAACGTCGTGCCCTCTTTCCTACAAGTCTATCAAGTTGTTTTTAAAATTATTACACTTAACACAAAGATTATTATTACTATTAGCACCGCGTCTTACTTACCCGTTCGGGTTATACGCACTTACGCTAATGTGTAATGGTAGGGTGATTGTGAGATGAAATGGAGGACCCTACAGTTTAATGTGGAATCCGAACCACGGTGAAGGCCTGGCATTCACACACATTCACAAGTTGTAATTAATACACATATTTTCAGAGGTGAAGGAAAGGTTTGGCAATCAGATAAATCTGTGCCGGGACCGAGGATTGAACCCCGCACCCCCAGTACAGAAGTCAGACACCTTACACCTAGACCCCCAGATCACCGTTTACAAAGATTAGTAGCTGTCTAATAATTTTAATATGGATGAGTAGTGCAGTTAACACAAAATACACCAGCATTATTAAGGAGATATTACAGAAAAACTATTAAGAGAAATCCGATTTGTAAATCCACTTTCCAATGCACCGGGCTGAAATTCGAAACTCGACCTCTTTATTACAACAAATCCTGTCTATCGGAGGTATAATGTCTTAGATTTTAAACCTCAGGACCAACAGTGGGGGTGATAGTACTTAGATGACATAGATATAGCTATGGTTTGTGGGGGATGGAAGTAAAAGTTAGATAAGATATGTATTTTTAAATAATATACAAACTTTTTTTTTATTCTCTAGGTTGAAAAATTACACTTGGACACGGGCATCGGACCCAGGACCTTTGGATTAGTACGCCAATGCTCTAACGACTGAGATACCTAGTGATATTCCCGTGCCCAAGGTAATTCTTCCCTCATATTTTAAGGCAGAGCTTGTGATGGACGTTTAGAAATTGTCAGATACATATGAGTGATCAATTAAGATGACGAGCTATCAGATAACGCAACCACTTTCGACTTGGGAGTGCTTCCGCATGTCCATCACAGACTATGTCTTAAAATATGAGTGAATAATGACCCTGGGCACGGGACTATTCCTAGGTAGCTCAGTGGTTGGAGCATTGGCATTCTAAACCAAAGGTCCTGGGTGTGATTTCCTAGTCCAAGGTGTCATTTTTAAATTTATAAAATATTATATTTAGATGCAGCTATAACCGTAATTAACAAATGTAATATCTTTGTTATTTGATCCATCAATTCTTTTTCCAAAATAAATAAAATATCTATACAGTAGATAAGTTTAATTTAACTTTCTACAAATAGTAATAACAACTGTTCTTGAATATTTGCTATAAGCATTGTGACATTTGTACAAAAACCTTTTTAACCAAGAGAAAATAATCTTACTCAAATTCCGCGATTTTCAAGAACTGTTGTGGTTACTATATAACTGTGGGGACCTGGGGGTGTAGGGGTAAGGTGTAAAACTTCTGTGTTCAAGAGAGGTTCAATTCCTGGTCCCGGCACAGATTTGTCTGGTTACCAAACCCTTCCTTCACCTCTGACAAGATATCTTGTGAATGTGGGGAATTCCAGGCCTCCACCGTGGTTCGGATTCCACGTTAAACTGTAGACCCTCTCTGCTTTCCACCATCATCATTCTCACGTATCATCCTATAATCTGGGAGAATTTATTTTCACTTTCCTTATACATTTGCCCTAACATATTATTTTACTACAAATCAGGACTTTTTCTGCTCTGTTCATACTACAATATGCCTTCTATATAATTACTCTACACGAAAACTTTCTGAAATAAAACATAAACTACCACTAAAACTACTTGTCATGTAATCGATCATTCTTAATTTACCTCAACCCGTACCTGTTAGCAACTTTGTCTACCATATATCAAGACCATTGTTTAATTTATGATAACTATAACTAGACTTGTCCCTCTTTCTCTATTGAAGTTATTTTGACTATCTTTTCTTTATCCTTTTGATATGTCTGCTTTGTACTTAAATGGGGATAATGGAATTCGCCTTAATGGTGTCCCCACCTCATACATTAATTCCTCCATACTCCAGAAGAGCAGATGTAAGATTAGATCGAATGGCCAGATCTAGAACATTAGCCTTACCCCACTATATTACTTTTTTTTAAATCAATTAAACAGGGCGTATCTATTGAAGCTATACTTAAGTTTCTTTGGCCGAAAAGGTTATTTCTCACCTTAATAAAACCTGCAATTATACGGACTTAAGCTTGGAATTAGAATCCAATTTCTGTAACGACTCTCTTCCTATTTTATTTTTCAGCCACTTCCGATGTTGACATCGTGGCGAATTACTTCAATCGCAAATCTCCGGTTTATTCCGCCCTTCAAGGTCGCATCAAATTTGGGATTGAGGCGAAGGATCCCGGTTCTTCCGCCTCAGCTTCTTCGTCCTGTCTAGTCCTCCTGTTCCTTTGCTGGGCGACGGCGACGGTCTACTCATAGTTGACATCTTCTCCGAAGAAATGCGGCTGAACTGGAACTTACTGAAGTACCCATTTTGGCGTGGCAGTGAAAACTGTTTCAGGGATTTTATATGTTCAAAAGATACCACAATTTGATTTCTTAATGACAACAACTAAAGCACTTGGTATATGTATGTCTGTTTGTCGTTATATTTCTAATATATACATCTAGTATATATTTCTAATATATAATCTATATATTTGTGTATGCTATATATAAACTATATATAATATATACTTTTATTTATGTATGCTATATATAAACTATATATAATATATACATTTATTTATGTATATTATATATAAACATTATATATAATATATACACTTATTTATGTATAAACTATATATATTTATATAGTATATGTAATATATAACATAAATATATATTATATAGTCTATTAAATTTATAATATATGTAATATATTTGTAATATAAGATATATGTATTATAATATACTTTATAAATATTATAAATATAGTAGGGGCCTATACATAAATATCATAAATATTTTACTTTTATTATGAATTTAATATATCACATATATTATATATATTACATATATTAGAAATATATTTCTTTTTCTTGACCATTTCAAAGAAACCACTCCATAACCATACTGTAAGGGGTGTTTTGGGGGGTATTCATGCCCCCTTATATGCAAGTATTATTAATGCTAGATGTTTATATTCCTCATCAATACCTTACTTAATGAAGTATTATCACTTTCTCAGCACTCACTTCCCTAATTGTGTACGTGTATATGTGCAATATACACATATGAATACTTTAAATTAGCTCTTGTAACTTTAGTAACTGTTGGTTTCACGATAATTTCAACTTCTTCTGACAGTTCAAAAACTGATTGAATGTTTTTCGATGTACATATTCACTCCCCCCCCCCCTGCCCGTAAATGTATTTTGTACATTTTAAATTTTGGGTCAATTTACATAACTTGTCAAAAATAATATCTGGGAGGCATATAAATCCGGAAGTGTTTTTACATTTTGACTATCTTGGAACAAGACAAAGTTATCATAAACGGATTTACATACGATCATAATAATCTCTAAACTATTAAACCCTGTCAAATTTAATAATAGTGACTGTAAGCCAAAAATACGTATTTCAACGAAAATTCTAATAAAAATAATTTTGCTTTTATAAAATTGTGTAAATAAGCAAGCCCTACAAATCATTACTTGTAGGTATAAACGAGATTAAAGATCAGGCATCGTGGCTTTATTTAATTAGAACGTTTTTAAAAATATAAAAAATGACAGCACATGGTTATTAGAACATAATTCTAAATAATATACCTCAAAGAATTAATTCTTAAACTTTATTCTAAATTGAAAGAGTAAATAAATAGTTTAAACTTAAACTCAAATTAAAGTTCTTCAAGATAATGAAAGAATAAATTATCAGCTTATATTGTAAGCTAATTTATTTAATATTATTCTAAAAATTAAAAATGTTTATGTGTTTCTATTTTATTACTGATCCATAATTTGGGACAAAATAAAGTTGGTTTTGGTAGATACGAACTTTTTGAAAATGCAATTTTCTGCTATGGTCAAAATTGATCATATGACTATGTTATTATTGGTATTGATGTTGCTTATCAAAAGATGCAAATTACATGTCTTGACGTGTGAATATATCCGAATGGCTTAGGTAACTTTTGTAAATGTACAAAAATTGTTTCCTCATATCAGAACCATACTATAACTTACCTTTTTTGAAAGCGTGGAAAGTTTTCAGGTAGGAAAGGAATTAATTTGTGTCATTATATAGTCAAATTTCTAAGCTTATTCGGGTGTCACTTTAAGTAAACCAATTATTTTAAATAGTGTCTGTATTTTGTTAAAAACTTTCACTGTACGTTAAAGAATGAATGTATGTTCTCTAGTCTGATGAATTAAAACTACTATTTAATATATTACTGAAATTTTGTGATTACTCCCGATGGTCTCAAATTATTATTATTCCTATTTCAACAACCCGAAGGTTAGTGTTATGTGATATCCGCCCACCTGGAGCCGGGCATGCAGTCACCCCTTCAACTGGTTAGTGCTGCCCACACTATCTGGTAGAAATCCTATGTATTATGAGAGTTTAGGAAGAGTGGTGGTTCACCGATGCCTTCCACACTGAATTTCTATGAGTGAGTGCGTTAGGGCCTACCAATTTTACCGGAAAGGTATTCTATCATACCTTCCAACGTTCTTTTACGTGCTATAGTATGACCGACGTCTTTACTTCCCCTCCAAAGGAAGTTGTGCTACGGATTTTTACTGCCGAAGAAAAGTCCCTCTACGTCAGTGGGGTTTGAACCCACGAACATCGTGTCTTGAAGTGAGAACTTTACCCCGAGACCACCGAGGGAGACCTTAAACTATTAATTTTACATAAACCAAAAATCAATTATACAAATAGATGGAATTCCCAGACTAATGGGGTTTCATGGGTCCTCCTTACTGACAAATGGATCAGAGAAGTGTTGTTTGACCCTTTTAACCAGGACAACACCCTTTAGTACCTCCCCTGTATTCTACAGAACACTCGGTATGAAACGCCCTAATGTCCAGGCGCTATTCATAAATAGAGGACCCGCGTCACTGGTATCATGACCTAACGTAGTGTTTCTGAAGGTGTTGGTGTTGGAGGACAACCAATTATATAAGTTTTTGCACTGGGGGACCATTGGGGCCTTTGGGAAAAGGGGGAAGAGGGTTATTTTAAAGTCACGCATCATTTCAGATGTCGCCGTAATTATATAGTTTCGTTCCTAATGTTGATTGTCTATTCTTGTTCATAAACCAGTCGTACCGAGATAGAATATATTACTAGTTTTGTTGCCATAAGGTAAATATTATTCAGTATTCCCACTATCTTATAGCACGGAAAGACAGTCATGCTGAATTCGCGCAAGGTATGTCTCTGTTCTCCATTGACGTAAGAACCACTATCGAAACTATGTTCGACATCGAACACATTCACGTGAAAGATATTAACAGTATTTGTTGAGATGTGTATTTGCTCCGTGGGAAGAGCAACATGTTCAAAACCTATCAGAGATTCAAGCGTACAGTACATGGCCGGCTAAACTCTATATTCTTACCGATGATTGAGAGTTTCACATCACTATAGACTTCTCTCTTCAAGTATCAATCAAAATATTCCTGATATTAAGTACACGACGGAAAGATATATTCTTTCCCCCCGCAATATACATTATTATTACGTTTATATATGTTCGCTATGGAATTGAATGTCGATAAATTGACAGTCCTGTAAACCGTTTTCCATGACGATTCTCCTATCCCAGCAAAACATGTGGAAATCAACTTTCTGACAGATTTAACTCAACCCGGCAGCTTAAGTGTCGTAGACATGTTTACCAAGATCGATCGTTAGCGCAGGTATTTAAGGAAGGCTAGACAAAGATGTCTCGTACTTATATGATAATCCAGTAGATGAAGCCTCTCTTGCAAAAACTCCTCTAAGGATTAAAAAAAAATCTTTAGCGTACTTGTGTAGATCTGCTTCAGTAAGGGGTCGCATAGGTAACACTTAAATAAGTTTTTTTGACTATGGGGACTTAGATACATTCCTTTCCCCATGGTGATAGACCCGAGCGTACGATTTTGTCTCTGAGCCTCACTCAATTATTTTATTTTAGCCTTAGTTCTTTGCACGGCTTTCGTGATTCCGGCAGCACCTTCTGTGACAGCTACTGATGCGGCTATCACAGGGAGAATAGATAGGAAACCTTCCTTCTTAATATTCATACTCTTCTTCGTACGACGAATAGAAATGCACCGTTTATTTGCACATCATTGATGATTACGTTCTTTTGTCAGAGCACCAGCTAGCTTATCTTAAACTTTCATGGTACTTCCTACAGCCCAAGCAGCAGCTTTCTCTCCGTATTTCGAAACGTGTGCTACTACTATTTTACATGCTTTTTCGGTAAGCACACAATCTGCAGTATGACTACTGAGCAGATATTTCAGCATGGAGTAGGCCATATCGTGCTCTTTACGGGCTAGGTCTTGCTCATTCACAATATCATCACCTCGTTACAAACATTTACCAACTCGGTACCCGGTCCACAGTGCTAGTAACCGAGTGTATGTGCATTGAACGGTAGTTTGTTGATAATCTTATATCTCTACCCTTAATACTACCCTGTCTAGTTCCTGGTTCCGTGTGGAGACATTTGCAAGAATATCGCTAATGAATTGCGTTCATTCAGCTCGATAAAGGTACATTCTAGCCTAATTTGCAAATTCCTTCATCCGATTTAAGGTAGAATAGGAAAAGCCCACTTTAACTCTATTTTATGTGGTATTTCAGGCCCTACAGGACTTGAGGGTGTTAAAATAAAACAAATAACTGACGGCTGTTCTCATAAAAAACATCTCACAATTTTAAATATACATTAAAACAATGAATTATCATATAAACCACAATTAATAAAACCGTATGCGCTTGTCCACAAGTTGAAGCAAACAACTTAATTTATTGTTTAAGTATTTAGGCGTATCCAGGTTAGTGTTAGTAATTTTATTACACATTTTAATAATATAGTGTCTTTTCAGAATATTAATTCGGCTACCTAGTAATCCGTGTGTTCTTTTGTAAATATTAGTTCGGTGTGTGAGCGTGTCATCCTTCCAAATTTAACGGGTTTTTAGATATCTTTAAATAATTATTTTTCCGAATTTAATATTGAAGCGTGTGATAAAAAAAATAGCAAGTGTTTCTTAGTGATGAATACATATTATTATAAAATTCAAGTTTTTGTATCAAGACTATAAAATATATATTTTGTGTTGTGTTGACTTAACCTCAAGTTTTAGGGTATTTACATTATTTGGGAATAAAGCCTGTGAAGTGTAGTTAATATAACAAGAAAATGAATCAAATTGAAACTCCTTGCAATATCAGACAAAAACAACTGACACCTGTTATATCTGTAAAAACTCTTGATGATTTTACAAGAGATTCTGTTCGTCAGGTTATCTATAGAATGTATTACCAAGGTATGTGCAAATGTTTAGGTCAATTTGTATTGTTTTCCCCCTGTTGGTTTTTGAAAGGTTAAGTTTTGATAGTTTGCGATAGTTTATACTAAAAAGGATAGCTGCTTTATACCCTACATATAAATAAAGCGGAATTTTCATGCATAATTAAACTAACCAAACAAACAATATGATGGAGCAAAGGTAAAAACATGTTCGTCGATATTTTACCCTCTTTTTTTAATTATATAAATTTTAAAAAAGTTTCCGATTATTATGTCGGTAAGTTATGATTTCACGTATCCTTATAAGTAGAATGACAATGTGAAACTATCCATTATTCGATATTTTATCCAAGAAAATCTCTTATACGTACAAGTTTTGGCACTCCATCCCCTGTTGTTGGCAGGTTACTTTCTAGCCCAATCCTTATTCAAGGGGTAGGCTACAATAAATTACTTAACCCTAGCAATTCTAACCTTATTTGATGATTTGGGACTGATTAGTATTGATTATTTATAAAATTAATAATTAGTACTAGGCCTAACATCAACATATCAAGGTCAACAACAAATACAAACAAAAAATATATAAAACTGTAATACATGTTTCTTGTATAGACCTAAATTTTGACTTTCAAAAGTGACAACTGCTAAACATATGTTTTTGCAGATCATATGGTTTGGCGTAGGGATACATAATTTGGTCTAGTAACTGTTCATAGCTATCAGGCAAAACCAAATAAATAGTATTTATATTTTAGCTTTTGGGGCCGATAGTTGACAAGGCATTTAACTTAAATAAATAAATAGCCGTAGAGTTAAATCGAGACAAGTTTGATGTATACAAAATTTAAACTCTCTGGGAATTAAATGATTGTGTAAGGTTAGTATCATTACGGTACGTTAGCGTATTCGTGTTAGAGATATAAAATCTATTTTAAAATACATACACTAATAAAATTAATTTAAAAAACAGCTAGTTACTGGTATAGATTTAATGTAATGAATAAATACTTCTAAATTATATCATTTAAATTATACACTTTGCCCTGTGTATAAAAGTTCAGTAGACTTTGTTTTCGTATTACCTAGGCTACAGACATAATATGCTCAGTAATAATTTATCACACCATTTATCTACATCAAACATGTAATTTAATATGTATTTCTATTTTTAGAAAAAACATTTCCCTTGTCTTTCCTTTACATAGTTATTGATAAAGTAAAGTTAAATGTTTGGGGTCGATTGTAATTATTGGAGAATATTTTATGTTTGTTTCATGTAACACACTAAACACACACGTTCCTGTTACATAAGTGTTATGAACCGTATTCAGCAATACATCATTTATCACATGACTTAAGAGTCAAAGTGATATTGATCAAAACCTTTTACAAGTCTATTAATTTTAGTGTAAAGCTCACCTAAACACAGTATTCGAACACGTTATTTTAGCCTCTATAAAAGGGTTGAAACAGCTCCATATTAGCACAAAGCAAGCTGCACATACACACATAATGGAGCTCTCACCAAAATACCTACTCTCTGCTGTAAAACCAATGTATTACATGTTTAAAATATTTGGCTTAGCACCAAAGATCATTCAAGCATCGGGACCCAAACCATCAAAATTAACGTCGAAGAAGTCTTATTTTGGCTTTGCATGCACTGCTATCTTAATAGTGATGATCATTTCTTTCTTCATTGAGATGTTGCTAGCTCTGACTATATTAAAGCCATCGAAAGGAGGTTCAAGTATGAAGCCAGTTCCAATATTTGTGGTGTTTTTTGTGATACTAAACTCAACCATCTCTCTCATTCTCATGATAAAAAACCGTTGCGACAAACTAGTTGACGTTTTCAATATGGTGGTTGATGTTGATGGAATACTCAATTTATCTGGAGACTCATATCGGTGGATAAGGCGTACGCTGGTACTGGAAATTCTGTTGTTTCTAGCAGTTTCGATCCCAAATGCGTTCTACCATTGTTTTTTGTGGGACCAGCAGTGGTATAAAAGGATTTCAATAGTTATCGGTTACCACCTTCCTTTGGGGATAAATACACTTGTAGATCTTCTAGCTATGAACTTGATGCTGTTAGTTCGAAGCCGTTTCAAGTACTTGAATTATGAGTTTGAAAAGTATCTTCTCGATAACGGTGGGGGCCGACATTTAAAAGACAGGGTCAAACGAAAACATACGAATGAAAACTCGCACCCCATGAAACCTAGGACAGGATACTGCTGGCCGAAGTTATCCTCTAATAAAGTTTCGCCAGTCATCGGTTACGCTAATACCATCCCCCCCGTCAAAGGTTTGCGGTTACTTGAACTTAGGTTAATCTATGACAAACTGTTGGACACAGTTGAAAGTATCAACACAGCTTTTGGTTGTCAGATTCTCATGAACATGGGAGTCAGATCTTTTATCATTGTCACGTCGTCGTACAAGTTGATTAATAACCTAAAGATCTACTCCGAAACTCAAGAGAGCATCATTATTAAGATCCTCCCCCCGACGATTTACTCCATATTCTTGAGTGTGGCGAGAATCTCCTGCGTCACTCTGGGCTCCAGTGCCGCCACGGATGAAGCGCAGCGCTCCGTCACACTGTTGCAGAAGATGTCCGGTGTTGACAACTTGGGTCCCGAGGCCGGCCACGAGATTCAGCTATTCTTACTTCAGGTACTGAACCGTCCGTTGACATTCAGCGCAGGGGGGTTCTTCAACCTGAACCGTGGCACGTTGAGCTCCATCTTTGGTGCAGTGGTCACCTACTTGGTGATCATCGTCCAAATGCGCTCAAACTGAGTTAACGATTTTCATAATAAATATGTAGATATTAAAGTTCGCCAAAATTGATGAATTGTGAGTGTTTATTTTTAAAAGTAGCTTGCTTTATATTAAAGACCTCTGTGGTCAAAATTATTACCATATTTTTTCAATCATACACATTAATATAGTATGATCAATATATCAATGATGAACCGCAGGAGCATTAAGAGAAAATATCACAGTATGTGATTAATAACACTGCAGGTGGTGAAATTTCGAGTGAGAAATTATCTTCAACAAATAAAATAATATTTAATTACTAACACAGCTGCCAGAATTTTTTTTGCGAAGGTAAGGTAGCTCTTCATCAGACAGCAACATAGTATTTAATCAATAGCGATGTTGTCACCAACACTATTTTTGGAGAAATGTTTATTTGACAAATAACATGATATTTTGTTAATAAGGCAGCTGTAGGCCAAATTTCAAGATGAAAAAATCAACTAAAGTTGTATAGTATGTAATTAATAATACTACTTTCGAAACATTTGGGAAACATCATACCTGTAGGCTAATCGACAAGGGAGTATCTAAATAATAACACGAATATCTGACAAATGTCAATGAAAAAATAGATCCACTGGTCAGAATGATATTTTACTTAAAGGTACTGCTATTGGCCAGATTTCAATGGAAAATTTTGTTTCAAAAACATTTGGCAGAATAATGATGGATCATAAGTAAGGTACAGCTGACAAGTATTTATTTGTAGAATTGGGTGAATTAATATTTATATTCTATTAAGAAGGATATAGTAATGTATTACACCATACTTTATCATATAGGTACGTCAAGTGAAGTTAAATCAAGATCCTTAACTTGGCACTCGACTTCCGTTTATAGTATAGAGCTTTAGATGCTTATGGCATTACAAGACCCAAAATTGAGAGAATCACTCATCAATTTGGGTATACTATTATTAATATTTATCTTTTCAAGACTATCCTACCTTACATTTCCTGTTTTTGTCCTTTATGTTAATCGTTCCATTTACACACCTCTGCCCACTTCGGCGGCCACGTGGTCAAAGGCGCCCCTTTCACAATAGACTGGACCGCCGATGACAGAGATATCGGGGTTCAAACCCCGGTGGCTTTCCACTCGATCTATCAACGCAAATATGAGTAAACTTCATCTAAAACGTTACCTTCTTCATCTCTAACACATTAGCGTAATTGTTACAAATGCGTATAAAATGAAGGGTAAGTAATACGTGATGTTAAAAACAAATAAATAAATAGTTTATACCCCCGTTTATGTGTCTTATACATATTTGCCAAATACCTTTTCCTCCTTTTTAATATTTTTAGTTTGCCTGCGATAAACGTTTCATAATTTCTCCTGATAGTTCTGATAGGTATTAATCTATGTCAATGAAATGAGGCTAGTGATTAAATGTAACCAAAATAAGCAGTCATGTGCTATTTTTATAACGGTAACTGTAAAGTATGAGCTGTGTTACTTGTTTAGTTTTAAACGTTATGCTGTGTTTGTTACTTTCATTTTTTCGTGATTTTCTTTCCTGTATTATTTTACACGGTTTGGTTATTTATTTAAAATTAATTTCCTCTATTGAGCGTGTATAATCAAAGGCGGAGAGGTGAAATACGAATTAATTTCATCAAGTGAGGTTTTTTTTAGCACATCTTACTACCTGTTCGGTTTGTACGCCTATGTACTAATTACACTAATGCGCTAGGAATTAGCAAGGCTTCATTCATGGAAGTGTACCTCCATTCAAGTGGAAGGAGACTGGAAAACTATTCATTACCATTAGTACACCTGACCGTACTCGAACCCTGATCTCTCCATCTTCAACACACTAGTTTATTGCAACAATAGCACCTTAGACCATGCGGCCACTGAAGCGGTCTATTTGTTAATTAAATACTCGTGCTTTAACTATACAATTGTTATGATAGTATTGACAACTATTCCAATGTACATTGGTAAAGTACTTGCTCAATATTGTGACAAGGGTTTCCCCCCTAATTAAGTGTCGAATCATAAATATAATTAACAATAAATCATAATTAGGAGGTGACCTGGCTGTCTAGGGGTTAGGTGTCAGAACTCTGTACCGGGGTTCAATCCTCAGTCCCGGCACAGATTTATCTGATTCCCAACCATTCCTTCACCTTTGACAAGACGTGTATTAATCACAACTTGTGGATGTGAGGAATACCAGGCCTCCACCGTGGTTCGGATTCCACGTTAAACTGTAGGTCCTCCATTTCATCTCACAATCACCCTACCGTTTGGTGTAATGGTTATTCCTAGTCCGTAATGCGATAGAGTAAGTAAGTAACAATATATAATATTTCCTTTATGATCTTTGGTGTAGTGTTTCTACAAAATGTATATACTTACTATTTCGTTTCACAAATCTTACGAGTTTTTAGTAAATGTATATTTTAATACAAATATTAAACAAATAGCAATTTCACAATAAAGAATATTGACAATTGAAATTTTTATGTTATTTATTTAAAAAAAAATCATATTTGAAAACTCAAGAATAAAAACCATAAATAAAAAAAACGCTTTTTGAAATTGAGTAAACAAAGATTTCCCATAGAATGATTTTTACAAATACAAAAAATTAAAAGTATTGCTGATTAAAAAAATTGGAATGAAAAAAAGTGAACTCACCTTAGCAAAAATAATTAAATTGTAAATAAATAATTGACAAAATTCCACAGAAAAATGTTTTCTAAAAAAATTATAATTTATAATACATTCCATCAACTTCTTAAGGAAATGCAAGCTCATATGTTATTCCATTGAAAGTTGTGAAATTAAACAATGTATCCAAGAATATATTGGTGTGTGTATGTGTGTGTGTGTATTTACACAATACAATCAAGTAAATAGCTCGTGGCTTTACAAGGCTTTAACTGAAAGAAACATTCAGCAATAACATAAATGACATGATAAAGTAGTATATATTATTATATTGTTGTGTATAACTGAAATATAATTGACCTGGTAGAGTAGCTGGTATTATTATATTGTTGTGTATAACTGAAATATAATTGACCTGGTAGAGTATCTGGTATTATTATATTGTTGCATATAACTGTAACATAACTGACCTGGTAAAGTAGCCTGCATTATAATATTGTTGTTTATAACTGGAACATAACCGAACTGGTAGAGTAGCTGGTATTATTATATTGGTGTGTATAAGTGGAACATAACCGATCTGGTAGAGTGGATGGTATTATTATATTGTTGTGTATAACTGGAACATAACCGACCTGGTAGAGTAGATGGTATTATTATATTGTTGTGTATAACTGGGACATAATTGATCTGTTAGAGTAGCTGGTATTATTATATTGGTGTGTATAGCTGGAACATAACCGAACTGGTAGAGTAGCTGGTATTATTATATTGGTGTGTATAAGTGGAACATAACCGATCTGGTAGAGTGGATGGTATTATTATATTGTTGTGTATAACTGGAACATAACCGACCTGGTAGAGTAGATGGTATTATTATATTGTTGTGTATAAATGGGACATAATTGATCTGTTAGAGTAGCTGGTATTATTATATTGTTGTGTATAACTGGGACATAATTGATCTGTTAGAGTAGCTGATATTATTATATTGGTGTGTATAAGTGGAACATAACCGATCTGGTAGAGTAGATGGTATTATTATATTGTTGTGTATAACTGGAACATAACCGACCTGGTAGAGTATATGGTATTATTATATTGTTGTGTATAACTGGGACATAATTGATCTGGTAGAGTAGCTGGTATTATTATATTGTTCTGTATAACTGGAACATAACCGACCTGGTAGAGTAGCTGGTATTATTATATTGTTGTGTATAACTGGAACATAACCGATCTGGTAGAGTAGTCTGTATTATTATATTGGTGTGTATAACTGGGACATAATTGATCTGTTAGAGTAGCTTGTATTATTATATTGTTGTGTATAACTGGGGCATAATTGATTTGGTAGAGTAGCTTGTATTATTATATTGTTGTGTATAACTGGGACATAATTGATATGGTAGAGTAGCCTGTATTATTATATTGGTGTGTATAACTGGAACATAACCGACCTGGTAGAGTAGATGGTATTATTATATTTTTATATTGGTGTGTATAACTGGAACATAACCGACCTGGTAGAGTAGCTGGTATTATTATATTGTTGTGTGTAACCGGAACATGACTGGTCTTGTAAAGTAACAAGTATTATTATAGTGTAACATTTTTCTTTGCAATACAGAGGTCTGGGGTATTTTTAATGTCTTGCTTTCTACAGTTTGATATTTAGTTTGTTTTAACCTTTCTCGCCCTTTCTACATACAGACTGGGCATCTGTTTCGACTCAGTGGACCAACCACGGGCCCTGTAATAGGAAACCGCTCCCAAAGAGTCCAAAAAATGTTGGCCGAACTGGAGCTAGCCAAACAATTTTTCTTATTGCCACTGGGGATATGGGAGGTTGGGTATTTCAATCTTTTGTATAAATGAGAAAGTGAAAGCAAATACTATTATACTTACTAGTTTTAAATATTTACGCAATAAATAAAATGTCCTCTTCTTTGGTTCTAAACGCTTAGGTTGGTTGGAAATATTCCTCCATTCTTACCGTCTTGCTTTCTTTTTTATTTCTTGGTAGTTTTTACAGGCCAAATAAAATGTATTACATCATTAAACCCCTGCTAAGAGTCCCAATGGTCAAGCGTTACAAAAACTTTATTCATTACAAATAAATTATTTAAAATAATTTCTATATTATGTTAATTTGATAATCATTTCTTACTACAATGTGCTAGGTATCTGTAAGGTTGAATTTAGATTAAATGCACCCCCATTTGATTTGAAGGAGAGTGGAAAACCAATTAGACAAAAAACCTTAGCACACCCGACCGATATTGAACCCCGATCTCCCCGTCTTAGATAGTTTAGTCCATTCCGAGAATAGCATCTTAGACCATGCGACCACTGAAGCAGGTAAATTTCAATGGGACGGGACTATGTCAACAGTTTAAAAAGTTACTAAAACAATCTTCATATATTTTTACGTCAAGTCATGTGATCAACTGACACTTTTAATTGGTGATATCAATCAATCCAATAAAATAATACTAATAATACTGTAAATGTTTTATAGCGCCTCTTACTACACGTCCGGGTTATACGCCTGAATGTTATTAATATTAATAGTAAACAAATATGATTGTATTTTATTTGAATTTCCTCCCACGAGAATCCTATTACAATTGCTCTAAATATTACTTATTGTTGGATAATTTGTAGTGTGCTGCTACTTGGTAACATTATTATGATTATATTTCTTAATTTGTAACTATCAATAGTTGGAAACAAGGTAGTTAATAAAAATATTTACCAAGTTGATTCATATATATTTCATTGATCTACAGTTTTTTTAAACTATTATTTACAAATGATTGTTGTGCCACACGACAGAGATACAGGGTTGACCAATGTAGGAAGGAGTGCAGCTAAACAGTTATCAAATACAACGTCTCGTAATGAATTGAAATATATAATAGCAGATGCGAGAATTCTGAATGTTTCACAAACAAAATTATAATGTTGTGTAGAGGTTAAACAATATATATCATAACAAAAATTATACTTATAGATATTTGTTAAAAACAATATGTGACAAAATTACTTTCACCTCCATCATAATCTATGTGTTACCTATTTTTTTTCTGTGCTAATATACTCGTATTATTTTGAAACCTTGGATTGTGAGGTTTAACCACCTATTCCAAATATCAAATCCCTTGATAATACTTTATAAGTCATGGATTTGACAATATCTTTTGTAATCAAATACCAACGGAATCTTTTCCCAAGAGGCATTAACACATGAGCTAGTTCACAGTAATGTTATTTATCAAGGTAAGGTCATAATTTGTTATCCACAGTATCATTAAACAAAAAATAATAATATTGCCCTGCCAAAACACACGGAAGTAATAAAAACTAAGCCATATAACAAGGAAACATCTGATAGGTCTTACGGAACTTTTGGCACCCCTGACTAACTCGCAAATACAAGAGGTTTGAACTCATTAACTAATGCATTGGGGATATTTTTACTAGCATTTTATTTTATAACAACTCTACAAGGAATTTAATATGAAATTCCTTGAAATTCACTCTCCTCTTCTGTTGATTATGGCAATGATTGTCAATACCTGTATTAAATTGTATTTTAATCTTGCCTGAAGTGAGTTTAGTTTTTACAACAAAATATGTTCTTGTCCATTGTAAATAAATTATTGCTTTAGTAGCTATGTTTTATTTAATTGTCTAAGTAATACAGTTATGAACAGTCCTCGAATATGTTATAATTATCGTGGCATTTAAGAAGATATTTTTTTTTAAAATAAAGAGAAGCTAACATGTACTGGGAGAGAGTGATAAAAAAATCTCTTTGAAAGTGTTTAAAAATGGATAATGCCGAATTAACTATGTCACATTTTAACGAGTGTATTGGATGTGAGTTTGGACCTGTCGTACCCCATATATTCAATAATTTCCGCATTATTTCTAGAAACTAACACGTTCAACATTTGTTGTATTGTTACTTTTCTATGATAAGAAAACACATAGTTTAATATACACTAATGAATAATCTGCAATAATAAAGAATATCAATCTATTTTTTTTAAAGCCATGTTAGAATTTGTTAGTATATTGGAGGAGTAGTATTGATACACCACAATTTTCACAAATATTGAATTTTTTTTAATGAAAAAGTATCATTTCAGTTTATTTGCATTTACTATTTTACATAAATTAAAAATAATGCTATTTTTCAGCCTGTTTTGCTATATCTTTGGGGAGTTAAACACATAATTTTAATATATGTATCGCTTGTGGCACAATCTTCCATGTTTATTCTTATGTATTATTTTAAATGCGAATGGACTATATATTATTCTGTCCCATATCGATGTCAAAAAAATATTTTTTGTTAAAATAAAACCAGCTTAAGTTATATGCCTAGCTTGCACCCTGGCCCTCCAAATATTGGTGTGGGATAACATTTTTAAAATAAAGTTATTTGCTATGCATTATTATACTTTTACAATAACTACTTGGTCTTATTAATTAGGGAGGTTTGAATAATTATCTGTAGTCATCGTGTATTTTGATGACGAGTTTTCTTGTTTATATCTGAAATCAATCACAAATGTACATATCATTAATTAATTAATCAAAGAAACAAAATATGTTAAATATGTTACTGACCATGAATGTAATTATTAATGCAAAAATTTATATCATAATAATTAACGTTTTAAAAATTTTAAAAGCTCTGAAAATTTGTTTAGTTCACATAAGTAATTGATAATAAATATCAAACGGAAAGGTATTATTTTAAGCATCGCGTCTCATTAACCGTTCGGGTTATACGCTTATGCATTAATTAAGATAATTGTTTTAGGGATTAGGAAGGTTATATTTAGAGTAAATGTACTCTCATTTCATGGAGGGAAAGTGGAAAACAACTTTGGAAAAAAAAACCACCTAAGTACACACAACCGAGATTCGAACCTTGATCTTCCCATCATCGGAAGTCTAATCTACTGCGAGAGTAGTGCGTTAGAACATGCGGCCACCGAAGCAGATGAAAAAGGTTTCGGTTGAGGTAAACTTAGATGGTTAATTAATATAGTCACGACTAAGGTAGTAGTACGTCCATGTGAGGAAAATGTAGGAGGAGAAGAAGATACCAAGGAAGATGTTGGATATTGAAGTAGGGGAGGGGGTAGAGGTCAAGAAGAAGACCAAGAGACAGAGGGTTGAAGGGAGTGTGAAGGATTGTGGGAGAAGAGGGAAGAGTACTGGATCATAGAGGAAAAGGAGAGGTGGGGGGGGGGGAGGAAAATATACGTTAAGAGAGGCTTGTATTACAAACAGACCCAGCCAGTGGCTGGAACCTTGTAATTATGATGATGATGATGATGATGATGATTAATATAGCTAGTCAAATACATTTATCAGACCTGCGTTTATAGCACAACCCTGCGGTACACTGGAACTCCAGGGTCCCTACGAGGGACAGAGTTGAGTAACTGGGCCAAGGAATGTACCCCACCAGACTAAACACAAGACACAAACAAACATAGTTCAATATTGAGCACTTCAAGATTCCCTACACATGAACCTGTCACAACTCACGGATTGCACATATACAGGCTACTTAAATTTACTTACGAATAACACTTTGGAGCACCTAAAAAAAAATGCAGTGTATATGTTAATGTGAAACTTGGAAACGTAGCAATGACCGGTAATTTTCGTGGTTCACTGGTTCACACAGGTGAATGTCGGAAATGAGTGTTAGTTTCTAACATCTACCGCTGATTTCTAGAAGACGTTAAGTAAATCCTGTGGATTTCGGGGGGAAAAAATAACAACGATTTTACTTCACTGCAGTTACCTTGAAGCCAATAATTTAAACCTAAAACCAAATGCACCACTATAGAAAAGTTGAAAATAATTCAAAATAATTACATCACAAACGTTGTGCTACCCTTACAAAAAAAAGCTTGGCCACCATAATTTAAAGTTATTTAGGTTAGGTTAGGTTAATACACCATTCATTCACAAGAGTACACAAACACACATAGCACAATACACAGCACAACTACAGTAGCACGCCGTCCCTAAATATTGTGGTCTGTGTTGCGCAGATCGATGCGCAGTGCACTATCCCTTTATTTCCAAAATATGCAGGTATAACCTCACGATTACTGTTATTCGCCATTTCGGATCTTTTGATTACGGATAAGTTACACACCAGTGAAAAACTGTTGGAGAAATTTAATTTCCTACATCCAATAGTGTAAACCAGTGAATCCCAGAAATCGCTGCCGATTACCGGCAACCTTCTCGTTTCTAGCTTTCACGGTAACATAGGGGACACATTTGAACATTTTGAATTTCCCTCTAAAGAGATGCACTATATGAGACAGCACTAGTGCATATCTGGGTGGTAGTTTCCTTCCAATTTTCAATAAACTGTAAGGGAATGTTCATATTATTGATTTTAAGGTAAATAACCAAATAGCTTAATTTATTTTTGTAAGGGTGTAAATTTATCAAACATTTATTTTAAGATAAACTTGTGAGTTAAGTAGAATATAGGGCTCCCAAATTAACACATTATCAGCTAAACAGATTTATTGATGATGAACACATTGCCTATTAGGATAGTATTATTCATTTTTGTACTAAGGGGCAGATTTGAACATATCTAATGGGGCACTTTCAAACAATCTTATATATACATTTTAGGTTGCATAGAACAGTTTATTCAAAGTTGACTTGGCCCTACAGCTCGTCTTCAGGATGACTTTTTTTTTACTATATGGTAATTGTCCCTTTCATGGATAATTGAAAGAACTAAATTATCAATAAAACTGATATGTTTTTTGTTCTGAGGTTATGGCAACAAGAAATAATAAAGTGCGTTAAATAACAAATTAAAAAGTATTATTTTAATAATTTTACCTTTGTTTTCAACACAATTCATTATACCTTTTTTTAAATATTCTTAAATGTTTGACTCGGTGAGTCTTTATTTCTTTATTTATTCTTCTTTATAAAAGTACATGCTTACTATTGTAATTCTTTATTATTTTATTAATTATGTAAAATAATCTTTAATACTTGGTAAGATGAAAATTTACCTTTTTTAAAATTAAAAATGATTTGTTTTATTATAATTCGTGCAGTTTCTTGCATACCCCATTAGGGAACGGTGTGATTTTGGTGTGCGTGTGTGCGTGTGTGTTTGTTTGTTTGTTTGCATGTATGATTGTATGGATGGATGTATGTATGTTTGCAATGAAGTACAATACATATTTTTTATATGAAGTTGTAAGCTTGGATAATTAATCAAATAGGAAATGTTCAAGAATCAAAAATTCTAGTATGAACTTGAGAATTGGAATAGAGAAAAACGGGTATCGGAGCATCTCTAAAATTTCATATTTAAATTATGAAAAAAAAACTTAAAAGAAAAATAATCCTAAAAAAGAGTTTGTAGTTAAAGTTTTGAGTCCTAGAAATGTTTCTATAACTTAAATAGTTGATTTAATTTCATCTTTTAAGATTTAATATCATGAAATTGTTATTAATAAACCTACTTCACCAATACGGTTTGATAGAGCTGTTAATATACCAGCATTATAAGATTTTATGTATGGATAATAAGTTACTAAGCCATGTATATCACACGGTTTGGCTTATGGATGCATGAAAGTACATTTAGTAGCTTTTCCTAACTGCCAGATAAAGTTATTTATAAGGAAATAAGGGTTTAGTTTAGGTAAGTGAAAATCTAATACAGTTTGTCCAGGCATCGTATATTTGTGGGGCTTATTGTACTTTTCTTTAAAATATAATAATTGAGATCAGTAAAACTATTTTAATATATTTTTAAAAATACAACAAATTTGAAAAATAGTTGTTCTTAACCTAAGAATCTATTATAAAATGACCTTAATTTGACTGCTGTCAAATGAAGAATGCGGAAAACTGTACTTCAATATGTTGTTTTTTTGTGACTCGATAGTAATAATGTAACTAATTTCCCGGATAATCGAGAGTGAGACGGTCTCCTACCTGTCTCTTCCTGGACACCATGAAGCGCTTATCCTTGGGGAAAGTACCCCACTGCCCCTCTCTTTTCTGAACGGGATAAGAAGGGTAGTAGTAGGAGGGCCTCTTCTCGAGGGAGTAATGCCCCCCTGGGTAAGTCGTGGCACTGGAGGGGTACACTGGGCCCTCTAACCAATTTCCTGAACACATACAAACCTTAATTAATCTCGACGGAATATTAAAAAGTTGACATAAGATAACTTACATATAGAACAGACACAACACCCATCCCCCGACTGTTAACTCATCACTATGAAAGGGGAAACCCACATTTCACCGAAAAATATTTTTTTCAGCCAGTCCAAGAATTGAACCCAGGACCTTAGCTCAGTATACAGAAACGATACCAAGTGAGGTAAAGTGTCGGATGTAGGGGGGTTACAGGTGTTATGAAAGCGATGATTTCAATAAGCCCAGGCATTGAGGAATAGCACGAAAATACTTTTTGTAGCACCGCATATTACTGACAGTTCGGGCTATATGCACACTTACTAATTACGCTAATTTGTTGTTAAATATTAGGAAGTTGTACTTAGCACCCACATTTACGTGGAGGTAGAATGGAGAAACATTTAAGTAAAGCCACCCTCAGATCACTTGGCTGGGATTCAAACCCCGATCTTCCCGTATCGCCACTCGAGTCTATTGCTAGAGTGCCAACTTAGAGTTTAGACCACGTGGCCACTGAATCGGGTAAGGTACAGTTGTTGTTTTTATCTAGTACCACGTCTTACTACCCGTTTGGTTTATACGCTTAAGTACTAATTACGCTAATCGATTAGGAATTGGGAAGGTTTAATTTAGAGGAAGTGAACCTTCATTTGCGTGGAGGGAGAGTGAAAAACCACCCCCAGTTCACACAAACGAGATTCGAACCTCGATCTCCCCGTCCCCGTGTTAGCTAACTACGCCAAGATACAGTATTAATCATACTTTTAGGAGGTTTTTTTACCACCCTCTCCAAAATTCCCTCCCTCGATTTGGCCCTGACAATATAGGGTCAGTAAGAATCCATGGCTTACCGTTGGGAGACTCCTCTTCATCCTCGGTATTACCATCGTCCTCAGGAGTGTCGAAGTCATCTGGAGACTCGTAGCCATTGTACTGAGGCCAGTTGGTAGCGGGGGCCCTGGTAGAAAAGGTCACATACCATGATACGATTATATGTTAACCTTATCCTTTTAATTTATGCCTGAAAGGAATATTTTCACTAATCGTGTCTTCCTTACGTTGAACTATATTATTATTCTCCTCCATTTTTATTTTTAGCACCGCGTCTTACTACACGTTCTGGGTATACGCTTATTACTAATTACGCTAATAGTTTAAGGTATGAGGAAGGTTATGTTGAGAGGAAGTGTACCCAAATCTGTGGGAAGGGAGAGTGGAAACCCCACCTTTTTTTTAACCACCCTCAGTACACCCGACCGAGATTCGAACGTTGATCTCCCCGTCATCATGAGTCTAGTCCACTGTGAAAGTAGTGCGTTAGACCATGTGACCACCGAAGCGGGTTATAAAATTCTACTAAATATTTAATGTGGGGAATGCCAGGCCTCCACCGTGGTTCGGATTCCACGTTAAACTGTAGGTCCTTCATTTCATCTCACAATCACCCTACCATTACACATTAGCGTAAGTACGTATAACCCGAACGGGTAGTAAGACGCGGTGCTAATAATAATAATAATACTAAATATTTATTTAGAAATAAATACCCTAAGGCAGAGATTTCCAACCTGGGGTCCACGAAGAGTCTAATGGGGTTTGCTAACAATCTATTAAAGAACAACAAATTGAATTGTCTTGTGACTCTACATTGAAGATGATAATCCCTTCAATTAATTTATTAGAATTTTTGTTTTATGCTACCTTAAGTGTAATTTAATGTTTTCAAAAAGCAATGAAGTACGCCTTAGTTAAGATTATGCGGCCTAAAGTGGCAGCATTTTAGATTAGGTAGCGGAAAAGCAGGAGAATACGGAAAACGAGTGTAAATAATTTTCAGTATGGATTTTCCTCATGTAGCCACGCCTCGCGCACACCTCCCCTGACACATCTTCCGTTTCCAGCTAAATCAAAACAGTGCTGCTATCTACACCTAACTTTACACATCTTCTGTTTCCAGCCAAATCAGAAACGTGCTGCTATCTACACCTAACTTTACACATCCTTTGCTTCCAGCCAAATCAGAAGAGTGCTGCTATCTACACCTAACTTTACACAGCTTCTGTTTCCAGCCAAATCAGAACAGTGCTGCTATCTACACCTAGCTTGACACAGCTTATGTTTCCAGCCAAATCAGAACAGTGCTGCTATCTACACCTTAGCTTGACACAGCTTCTGTTTCCAGCCAAATCAGAACAGTGCTGCTATCTACACCGACCAAGAGTATGCGATTGCAATAGTACTGTATTATACGCCAACCGCATGCATAGTAGCTATCCTTTTTTTTACTCCAATGTAACAGTTTTAAGGCGTTTGTGATAGATTTTTTTTATTAATTACTAGGGGATACGTACCGGTTTGTTTATTTTCAAACACATTTGCTAATACCAAAAACCAGGCCGGATAATACGAAGGGCCGGTTAATTACGACTCTAATGTACTTGACACAATTTGCTACCACTTATCTGTGAGAGAACACGTTATCAGCTCTGGTGTATCTGCTGACGGCCCCAACCCTCACAATAGGTTAATATGAAAAGGGCTGACGTAGGTTTTTAATCTCTACCCCCCTCCCCCAGTTGTACTGAGGGAGAGTAAGGGGGGCCATGATGAATCATAATTGGCTTCAGAGGGGCAAATATCTAGAAAAGGCTGGGGAGCATTGACCTATAAGTTAACTCTAATCATTAATATTTAATAAACTTGATTTTTTTTAATCAATAAGTTTAAATATTGCAGTTGCACGAAAAGAAAAAACCGTCACACCAATCTAGTATCCGACCGTGCTACAACTTTACGACAGAGGGTCTGTCGTTTCCGTCTCCACTCTCCTAGCTAATGCGGGTGAATTTCTTCGAAATAACCTCCTCACGTATACTCTGTAGAATAATCTGCCGAATAGATTCTGTGTTAAGATGGTGGGTGGGAGTAAAAGAAAACGCGTGTTAAGGTCAGTATTTTATCATTTTTTTTATATCAAAAAATTAATTTGGACAAAATAAATTAATTAATGTTTCAGTAGATACGTTTAGTTTTATTTTATAAACAATAGTAATCTCAACATTGTATTTTAAGTGTTTGTCTTGGACATGATTTAATTTGTACAAAAACATTTAAACTAAGAGAAAAGTTTCTGTTCAAATGGCACTATGCCCATGTCCATTATTCGAAAACAGGATTACTAATCATCATCATCATAAACTCTTTACAACCTGTGTCAGGGTCAGTTTAGTGAAATGCCTCTATCTTCCTCTAACATTTTACTGCTCTTCCTCCTTTAATTATTTTTCTCTCACTTGCACACATTCTGTTATCTGCTCCTCCCATAGCGTTCTTGGTCTCCTTTGCGGCCTTTTTCCTACATAGGCCTACTTCATTTACATCATTTTATTTAACATGCTCTCCTTCCCCGTCCACATTACATGCCCATACCATCTCATTCTCGCTTTCTTTATTATCTCATACCCGCCTCGGTGGCATAGTTGGCTAACGCGCTTGTCGTGTTGAGCTCGACTGCTGAGGACGGGGAGATCGAGGTTCGAATCTCGATC